>PVHT021183629.1:19595681-19666002 GCA_004024745.2 Catagonus wagneri
GGGCTGGTGGTGGCCAAAGAACCTGCCGAGGTAGCCAGGAGAGGAAGAGCTGACCTGTGGGCACCTGCCGCCTGCCACACCAGCACCTTTCACCTTTTCCAGGCCCTCGAAGACCTGGGGTGCTGGTGACCTGCAGCCTTCCCCTTCAGCTGAGGGCCCGCTGGAGCCTTGTAAACATTGGGGGCTCCCAGGAATCCCACGCAGCCAGGTGTGGGGGCCGGGGGAACAATGCGAGTACCAGAAGGGGGTCTACTGTATGCGCCTGGGGCCTCTTATCTCAGTAATACCGATCACAGGGAGGATGCAAGGATGAGAGAGGTTATGTAACTTGTCTAGGCTCAAACAGCAATTGAGTGGGCGTGCCTGGGTTCCGACTTCGTTCTTTTAAATAGGCCTCCTCCATCATCAGGAAGGAAAGGCCTCCTCACCACACTCCCCCCCTCCCGGCCCCCCAAGTTCTGTGATGTACTGCTCACTTCCCCTCCGCCCTTAAAGGCCCGGCTCCATCCCCCACTTCTTCCTCCTGCTTTATGAAACCAAAAGGCGCAGAGCTTAGCACAAGGGGTGGGGCAGGGAGTGAACACAAGCCTGGGCCTGGGGGTGGGGGGTAGGAGACTGGAAGCTGTGAACAGCTACAAGGCCAGCAAAGGCAGCGGTGGGGGGTCTGAGGGGCTGCAGCAGGGTTCTGAAGGGGTGGCCTGGGGCCAGCTGGGGGAGAGCCCCGAGTAGGGCAGAGCAAGCTGCAGGACCCTCCCAGGAGATAAGGGGAACCGGGGCCAGGTTCCAAGTCCAGAGGAAGGGAGCAGGGTGGGTGGGACAGGGATAGGCAGAGGCCAGCGTTCTCCATGCCTCTGATTCCCTGAGAAGCTGCCCTGTCAGGACTGTGCTCTTATCGCCCCATGTTACAGATGAGCAACTGAGGCTCAGCAAGCTGAGTGACCGGCCTGGGGCCCACAGCTCCTCCGAAGCGCCCCCAACCAAGCTGATCTGGTGGGGTGCAGGGTGGGGGACTTGCTGGGATCAAGCAGTCGGCCAGGCAGGAGGCAGATGCCAGTGGTGGGTTTGGGCGGGGGTGTGGGGACTGATGGAGGAAAGGAGGGAACTGGGCTCCCCCGGGGGGGGGACTCTGACCCCGCGGGAAGGACGGTACTGGTCATCGCCTGCACACAACCAGCCGCACAGTCTCCAGCTTGTGAGTGACCAGCCAGGAACTGAAGGCCAGCACCAGCAGCCCAGGCACTGTCTCTACACATCCCCTTCCCCAAGTACCACCTCTCCCACACCTGCCACACCTGCCAGGGGATGGCCCACGGGAACATCCGCCAGGAGGAAGTCCAGGCGGCGGCGTGTGGGAAGAGCTCGGGCCCCGGGGCCTAGTCCTGGCCGGCCCCGTGCACACAGGCAGTGTGACCTTGGCCAAGTTACCTAACGTCCTGTGTAAAATGAGTGAGCACACACTGCTCACCTCCCGGGGGCTCCGAGAACGAAACGAAATACAATATGGAGGAGCCCAGCGAAGGTCACCCTGACACTACGAGCTCTTGGAAAATGGTGGCCGGGGTGATTGGTACCTATTAAGTGAAAGCGACCAAGAAGGAAATGAAAAAGGAGATTGGGTTTGAGTCCTAGCCAAGATACCTATCTGGACTGGTTGCTTCTAGTCTCTCGGCCTCAATTTTTTCATCTATAGAGTGGAATGAACACTTGGACTCCATACCCTCATGGGCTGATATGGGCTGTCTTGCTTTGTGGCTGTGAGCTCCTGCGGGTGTGAGGACTGGCAGCCTCCTCTGAGCACGAAACTTGCTCAAGTGACAGAGATGGGCCCCTGGACCTGCAGGGAGTCCCACTTTCCACACCTTTCAGCAAAGATGGAGACAGAGCCCCGCAGCTGCTGGAAAAGGCCTCGGGCCTCCTCTGCCAGCCTCGGCTGGTTCTGGGCCTCAGAGCTGGTCCTGGGCTCTGGCTGCCTGCCTTCCAGGCCTGGGGCCTTCCTGAGCTCCTGCACCTGCGGCTCCTTGCCCTTACTAGGCCTAAAACGCGTGTCACCACGTCTCTGTCTTTTAACCACAGTTAACAGATTTAAGGTAGACAAGAAGCCAGGGACTCAAGAGAGTGTCACCAGGGCCGCACCGTGAATGCAGTGGAATCCAAGCAGGGCATCAAGGTCAAAGGCAGTGTGAGATACAAAGATGGTGTGTGCTGGAGGCTGGGAAATTGCTTCACCTCGCCCAGGGAGCCAGCGTGCCCCTGGCATGGAGCCGCGCTGTGGGGGATTCATCTCTAAGTAGAGCAGATGCCGCCTCCAGGGTCCTGGGGCTGCCTGTGCTCTCTGGGACCACCCATTGCTCTCCCTCTCAGCCTCTCGCTTGCACCCACACGCTGGCAGAACTAAACCCAAGACCGTTGGACCCTGGAGTGCAAACCTCCCCTCACTGAATCCTCAGTCCCTCTAGGGCTGGGGGTGATCTGAGGACTGGGATGAAATTCCAGCCTCACAGCAGCTCTTGCCCTGACCCGAGGCCTAATCTCAGCTGGTCTTTCCCTGGCCCTGAAATTAGCCACCCTGTTCCTTGGTTCCAGGGTCAATTTCCATCCTCTTCTGGATCAGAGTGAGAACACTGCAGACACCAACACAGGCTCTACCACTGTGCGGCCCTACACCGTGTGGACCGCCACACCCCAATTTTCATGTCAGCTCCAAGGACACTGATCCAGGCTTCTGTGCTGATCCTCTGCCTACTGCCCCAGCCCCGTTTGCCTGGACTGACCTCGTGGGCCTTCCCATCACCCACAGTCTGGGGTCCCCAGGCCTGGGAGAGTAGGCTCAGAGCTGGTCCAAATGAAGGGAAGGAGGTGACAAAGAAAGGGGAACTTTTCTGCCTCAGTGGCTGCCAGCTGGGAAGTTGGGAGCCAGAAGCCCTAACCTGCAAAGGCCCCTCAGGTCCTGGCACACTGAGGCCAGGGTGGGCATCACTTAACTGCAGGGCCTCCTCATGATCCACTGAGGAAGTTGGTGACCGCCCCATGTGGGACAACCCTCCTTGAAGCGTGAGGGCTGATGGGGTCTCAAGGAAGCTCAGAAGTTATGGGCCTTTCCAGGGGGACCGGAGGTAGGGCCACTATAAGGAGGAGCCCACCATACCCAGGGGATTCTAAGGACAGGGTCTCTCCAGGCTTGGGAGAGTTATGGCGTTTTGTCATAGACAGGTGGCCAGTCCAGGTGGCCAGTCCAGGCTGCCAGCCGCAGGAAGGCTCAAACAGTTTCCTCACCTATAAACACACCTCAACTCAGGATGCCAAAGAGCCAGTGATCTTGGAGTTTAAAAAAAAAAAAGGAACGAAGTTGGAAAACTCAAAATGTCGACTTCGAAACTTACTCTAAAACTACAGTAACTAAAGTGCTGTGGTTACTGTCATAAGAACAAACACAGAGACCAACGGAATGGAACAGAGAGCCAAGAGCCAGCATGCACATATACGGTCAACTGATTTTTCAGCAAGGATGTCAAGACCATCTAATGTGGAAAGAACAGCCTTTTCGGCAACCTGGGCCAGCGGAACTGGATACCCACATGCAAAAGGATCGAGCTGGACTCTTACCTCACACCGTATACAAAAACTAACTCAAAATGGATCAATGACCTCAATGTAAAAGCTAAAACCATAAAACTCTGAAAAGAAAACATAGGGGAAATGTTTCCAGGCATTGAATTTGGCTATGATTTCTTGGCTATGACACCAAAAGCACAGCCAACAAAAGAAAAAATTGATGTTAGACTTTATCAAAATGAAAAACTTTTATCAAAAAACAGTACCAAGGGGGTAAAGAGACGGACTGGGAGAAACTATCTGCAAACCACATATAAGATAAAGGATAAATATCCAGAACATATAAAGAACTCTTATGACTGATCAACAAAAAGGCTTGTTTCAACAAGTGTTCTCATGTGATCCAGCAATTCCACTCCTAGGTATATACCCAAAAGAATTGAAAATGGGGAGTTCCTTGTGGCACAGCGGGTTAAGGACCCAGCATTGTTACTGCAGCTGCAGCAGCAGCAGCAGCAGCAGCCTGGGTCAGTGTCAGTGCTATGGTGCAAGTTCAAGCTCTGGCCCAGGAACTTTCGCCTACTGTGGGCACAGCCAAAAAAAAAAAAAAAAAAAAAATCAAAAGCAGGAATTCAAACCAATATTCATATTCATACACCCATGTTTGTAGCAACATTCTTCACAATATTTGAAAGGTGGGAATAACTCAAGTACCCAAACAAAATGAGGTATATATATATATATATATATATATATATATAGAATGGAATATTGTTCAGCCATAAAAAGAAATGAAATTTTGATACATGCTAAAACACGAATGGACCTTTTTTAAACCTTTTTTTCAAAAATCCTTTAAAAGTTCTTTTTATGGCTGCACCAGCAGCATATGGAAGCTCCTGGGATAGGGGTCGAATTGGAGCTGCAGCTGCCAGCCAAGGCCACAGTCACGGCAACACCCCATGCAAGCCACATCTGTGACCTACGCTGCAGCTTGTGGCAATGCCAGATACTTAACCCACTGAGCCAGACCAGGGATCAAATCTGCATCCTCAGGGAGACTATGTCGGGTTCTTAATCTACTTAGCCACAATGTAAACCCCTGAAGAGAAACAGGACAAATATTGTCTGAGTATTGTCTGAGTCTACTGATATGCAGCCTCTAGCCTAGGCAAATTCATAAAGACAAAGCAGAGTTGGAGGTGAGCAGAGGGAGATAGGGAGATATTATTTAGTGGGTACAGAATTTGTCTGAAATGATGAAAAAGTTCTGGAAATAGATGGTGGTGACAGTTGCACAACATTGTGAATGTACTGACACCACTTAATTTCACACTTAAAAGTGGTTGAAATGATACATTTTACGTAACATATATTTACCACAAAAAAAAAGTAACTGTATAAGGTTATAAGGTTAGGAAAACAAAAACAAGCCTCTACCCTTCTGCTCATTCACAAGTGAGTTAAATGAGGTCCCGCAAATGGTAAAAGCCAGATATATGCCCATTATCGGCAAAGGCAGTGCATCCAGAAACACCAGCTATTTATACAAATGGTTCTCAACCTTGGCTCTGCTTTGGAAACTGGAGAACTTTGAAAAATACTGCTTCTCCACGTCCAAATTTGCATTTAACTGGCTTGGGGCATGGCCTGGGCATCGAGATTTTTGAGACCTACAGTCCAATGAGATTCGGCTCCCTGTCACATTTCTGATCTTATCCCGACTACCCTCCACCTCTGTTGCTCTGCCCGGGCCATGCAGGCCTCCTTGTTCCTTGAACACATCAAGCACTCTCCTGACTCAGCCCATCATCCCCCTCTTTGCTTCCCCAGTACGGCTCAGCTTCCCCTTTCCCACTTCAGTTAGGAAGCCCTGGTCCCATCTGGCTGCCCCATCCCACCCTGGCTGCTAGCCTCTGTAGCTCCAGTGGACACTTCCTGTTGCCCAACAGTGGGTGGGTTGTCAACACCAGCGGAAAGGGCTGTCGCTCACCTACCTGCTCCATCACCCACTGCTCAGGGCGCCAGATCTTAGCAAACCACACTCTCACTAACGCCAAGGGCTTTCTGACCCAGGTCTGGGAAGGGAGCAGCTGGACCTAGCCTGGCAGCCCCAAAGTCTCTCTGGATGGCACCCTCAGTCCCACATCCCCTCTGTGAGCCTTGGTTTTCTCTCTATAAAACAGGAATGAGGATACCGACCACACAGGGCTATCGCATCTGGTTTGAAGCCATGGGAACGCTCCTCTAACGGAGGAATTTAATAGGCAGTGGTGAAGGGAGTCGGGGAGGCATTCTGGGACGAGGGCGATCCACACGCGAGGCTCGCCCTGTAGGTGCCTGTCCAGTTATAAGTCTGGCTCCCTCGGGATCTGCTGCTGGGCTGCTAATTCCTGATGCCGAACTACAGAATGTGGGCCCCTGAGAACTGCCCTGAGCCTCTCCATCTTCGAAGCCTTTGTCTTAGGGGAGAATCATCCTGACATCCTACCGATGAGGGCACTGAGGTTCAGAGAGGGGAGAGGATTCTCCAAGGCCCCCAGCAAGTGAGGATGGAAGCCAAGCCAAGCTTCAAAGAAGCGTCTCCCCTTCTGAGCCTGGAGGATGGAGAGTGACTGAGCCTGTGGGGGAGGGACAACTTGGAGCCGGCCCAGGGCGGGGGGAGCCAGGGCCCAGGGTACCACTCTCTTGCTGGAAGTGAGGCAGTTTCAGTTTCCACAAGTTCCCTCCATCGTGTGGTTTGCAGCGTCAGCCAGGCGCTAAGGGAGGCGGGTGAGCGGGCAGGGGGGCATCCCACCCATGGCCTGTGGCCTCGGGGCTTCCTTGCATTAGTGGAAACATCCGTCACTGGAGAGGGTGCAAAAAGGAAGAAAGCATCTGTCTCCACTCAAGGCTCATCAAGACCTTTCACAACCCTGCTGGGGCCTTTCCTTCCTGCCAGTCACCCTATGCCGTCCTCTGGGCCGGGAAACCCATCTTCCAAACTCGCTGTGCCTCCCCCACACCTTTGCCCGTGCCCTTCCTTTCACCCGGAGTGCCCTTTGCTCTCCTGCACCTCCCAGATGCTCACCTATCCTTCCAAGCCTAAGAAAGGCTCCCTCTCCACCCAGGGTGCTGGTAACCCTAGCTGGGGTAGATGTCAGAAGATTCCAGGCAAAGCCCATGAATTCCTGGGAACCGGAGTAGTACAGGGGTCACTGAGATGCAGATCTTGTTTTCCACCAAGAACGACATCAAAGGTGTGGGTTGTATTCTTGACCCAGGACACTGTAGCCAGGAAGCATCGCAGGAGCGCACCCGTAGGCATCTTGAAAGCAGGGCAGACCCAAACACAAACCCCTGCAGGCGTCTATTGCCATCAAAAAGCCAGCCACGTCCTGTGGAGTGGATGCAGAAGAATTAAGCTCTCGAGCCCCAGGGCACATGCACCACAAAGCGGGCACAGAGTGTGTGGAAGAGTTAATGCTGCTGAACCACAAATATTGCCCCAAAACACCATCTTAGCCTTGAAAACAGGAATTGCTTAGTTTTGTTTTGATTTTTTTGTTGTGTTGGCTGTGCCCACAGCATGTGAAGTTTCCCGGGCCAGGGATAGAATCCATGCCACGGCAGTGACCTTGCTGGATCCCCAACCCTCTGAACCACCAGGGAACCCCTGCTTAGTTTTGTTTTTAAGTATTTTCCTCTTGGGAGTTCCTGTCATGGCTCAGTGGAAATGAATGTGACTAGCCGCCATGAGTTTGCAGGTTTGACCCTTGACCTCGTTCAGTGGGTTTAGGATCTGGGGTTGCCACGAGCTGTGGTATAGATTGCAGACGTGGCTTGGATCTCACATGGCTGTGGCTGTGGCGTAGGCCGGCAGCTGCAGCTCCGATCGGACTCCTAGCCTGGGAACCTCCATATGCTGCAGGCGTGGCCCTAAAAAGACAAAAATAAACAAATAAATATTTCCCTTTTAATGATGTGTCATATGGGATCAAGTGCAAAAAATTATGGAGAGAAAATCGCCTTACTACCAAAACCACGAAAAACCAATGTTAACACTCACGGCCACCCAGCCCTGTCACCCATCAATCTCTTTTCTCTCGCTTCCCCCACAGGCCATCACTTTAATTAGTTCTGTGTGTCCTTCCAGAGATTCTGGTTGTGAAATCAAGCCTATGCCTACATAAATGCTTATTTCCCCCACTTTTCACAACCGGTCATATACAAGACACAGCGCCTGGCTCTGTGCTCCTCACACATAATACCATGTCTTGAAGAGCTTTGCAACCAACACAGAGACGTGTCCGCACCCCTTCTGACAGGCACAGCCCGGGAGGCACTGGGAAGGCAGCAGGAAGTGGCGAAGAAGGACAGCCAGGGGCCTCCCTCTCCCACCTCCTGCCTCCTCAATCCCTATGGCTTTGGAGGACCCCCCCTCAGCCCCTGGCCTCCTGGCCTTCGAGGCCACAGGGCCCTGCCCTGCTGCAAGGCTGCCCGTGAAGCCTGAGCAGGCTTCCGTTCCCAGCAGAGCCCTTCCACGCTGGGCCCTCCCAGCCCCTTCCAGGACACTCTGGTCCCTCCTTCCTAGATGAAAAGGCTCCTGCCCAGCCAGAGACTTGGAGGCTTCCCAAAGTGGCTTCTAGTGCCGAAAGCTGGAGAACCGGCCTCTTCTTCTGGGGAGCCACCCAAAGAAGTAGTCCTCAACAGCAAAACCTTGACACGCAAAGATCTATCCAGCGCATCGCTGTCCAGAACACTAAATAATTGGCAGTAACCCAAATGTCCAACAATAGGGGACTGCATGAATAAACCACAGAATGTCCACCAAATCCACAAGCTGGAAGACCACACAGCCGTTAACATGACGAAGAAATCGTATCCACCTTCGAAATATAACTGGTGAAAAGAGGGGTCCCCCTCAGTCCCCTCCTCTGTAGCCCCCCCAATGGGGAAGCTCGGAGTCTCAGAACTGGGAAGGCGGAGAGGCAGCAGCAGCTGGTGGGGCCCGTGGGGGAGGCCTCGGCACCCGGCATCCCCGGTGAGTCATTCCCCCACCCAGGGAAGTGGTGCCTCCTCTTATCCTCTGTCTGTCGGGGAGCTCAGCACCTCCCAGTTTGGCACAGAAGTTTCCAGATGAACCAGAAGCCCAGCCTCAAAGGGGAGAGATGTAACCCCAGTCAGAGGGAAGAGTTCAGGCCTGGTCCCTCCGTCCCCCTTGACGGTCCCCGCCCGAGGCCGGGAGGGTGGGGTGAGAGGAGCATGTGTGGGCCCTGCGTTTCCTTTAACAGCCCCCAGAGGGTTAGGAGGTGGGTCTCAATAAAACCTGCTCCAGAACCAGACTTTCCTTCTTCAAACCATGTCCAGCGACTCATCTGCACAGGCGGGTGGGGACGTTACGGTCTGGGAGGCAGCGAGAGGGAGGCAGAGGCAGGTGCAGCCCAGGCCTGGCCCGCTGTCAGCGAGCCTCGGTCACTGGATGCTGACCCCCGCGAGGGCAAGACAGTCTCATTCCTCTCGCTGGATGTGGGAGTGAGGACGAGAGGCCGAGTTTTGCCTCCCTAGCAAGGAGCCCTTCCCAGAAAACATTTGCAGAAAGTATAACTAAAGTAAAACGAAGGGGAAGGTGGGTTCAGGGAGCTGGTAGGACCACGGAGCCATCACTCTTCATTCACTTATTGTACAAACACTGGCTGAACGCGAACCCTGCTCGCCAGCCCTGGACCAAAGACGCAGCCAGGTGTTTCTTGCAATACAGTTTGGCTGCTGCTGGGATCAGAGCCACTGGTAAGGAAAGCTGTGTGTACTGGGCAAGGAGGGGGTATCCTGACTTCTCTGGGCTTCTGTGCCCCTCTGACTCGGTACTGAGTCAGGTCATATGTGCTTAAAACCCTCTCAGCTCAGCTCTCCGATATTCTCATTCTCAGCCTTGCCTCACCCACCGGCTCCACAGTGAGGCTCAGCCACAAACTTCCTGCAAAGCTGTGAGGCTCTTTATCACAGTGTGCGTCTAACAGAAATCACATTATCCCTTCCCGGCCCGTGGCTAGCCTGGCCCTGCCTCGCTCCCACAGTAGTCTGCATCTGAATGTTTTGCTGCAGATAAAAGCAGGCTATAAATAAAGACTGTGTGGCCATACCGACAGAATCGCAAATAGAGGCCTGCTGACTGACAGGACCCGACTGCCCCCAGGCTGAATGTTCCCACCACTTCTGAACCACTATGTCTCTTTTTATAAGTCCTTGGCCTCCTCTCTTGCTATCAGGCTACCAGCTATCTGTGAAACTGTCTCTAACAGCTCAGGCCCACCTGTCACCCACCGGACATCAGATTCCATGTTGTTCCCAACTAGTTGCTGCCTCTAGAGGTTAAAAGGGCACGTGACCAAGCTTGTTGAAATCGTGGATTAAAATCAGTCCATGAGCCCTAACTAAAAGTTATGGAGCATCTCGTATGAGTTAAAGCACATAAGCTTTAATGCAAGCCCTTAGCTCTCCAGAAACCTAACAATGAGCTGGTGCCCCAAACAAGGCTGGTTCGCAACTGTGTTCTGAATGGTCGAGGTTGTCAGATAACTGCAGTGCTGTGGTATCAGACAGGATCCTTCTAGTTGATCAGCTTCCTTCCACTAAGGACTAGCCATTGTCAAGCAGTGTGCTGCCAAGCTACGGGCTTAAGGCATTGCCTTGGGCTGGGGGTGGGGAGAGCCCGGGGGAGAGGAGCGTGCCCGATACCTCCACAGCAGTTAGATCAGTATGGCTTTTCCATTTTACAGATTTATTTATAACTTGGGCTTCAAAAGACTTCTACGGACCTCCTCTGATCTTCTAACTTCTCTGGGAGGCAGGAAGGACGGTTTTTCCCTCCTTCACCAACACGGCCCCGAGATGCAGGGATCAGCCATGTTGCTGGAGGGACACTGAAGCACCAGGGTGAGAGCCTAAACACTGGGGTCAGCCTGCCAGGGTTTCATCCCAGCCATGTGACCTTGAGCAAGTGACAAGGTCTTTGTGCTTCAGCCTCTTCCTGTAAGTGATAGCGATAAAAATATCATCTACTTTCTCATTTTAGTTTTTTTTGTTTTTAAGGTCACACCTATAGCATATGGAAGTTCCCAGCCTAGGGGGTGAACTGGAGCTGCTGCCGCCAGCCTAAGCCACAGCCTCAGCAACACCGGATCCAAGCCGTGTCTGCAACCTGTGCCACAGCTCACAGCAATGCCAGATCCTTAACCCACCAAGTGAGGCCAGGGATTGAACCCGCATCCTCATGGACACTATATCGGGTTCTCAACCCACAGAGCCATGATGGCAACTCCAACTTTCTCTATTTAAATGAGTAAATAGATACACAGTCCTGAGAATAGCACCTGGCACATCTTCATAAAGCTCAGTAACTGTGAGTTGCCTTGTGGGGCCAGGCTGGCTGCGCATCTGGGGATGGGTGAGAAAACTCAGTCCTTGGGGGCAGCCGTGGTGACACTGATTTTCTGGGGCCTCTGCCCAGTATGGGTGTGAAAGCCTCCTACTGGCTGCTTCTCCCCTCCCCCGCTCCGGCCTTCTCTAGAGAAACTGCGCCCTCACTCCAGGCCTTGGGCACAAGCAGCGGAGGAGAGCAGGCACCTGGAGGCGGTGAGGCGCACAGCGGCTCAGAGTGGGGCAAGCACAGAGAGTGGGCGGGGTGCCGCTCAGGAAGCTGCCCCAGGCGGCCACTCCCTGCTGCCTCACGTACCCTCTCCCACTGCCCAGATCCAGCCGTGGGGCTGCTCCATGCCCCAGCTCTGTCCAAGGGAAGCTGGACCCAGGGGCTCTGGGCTGGGACAGATGTCCTGGAGCTAATATACAGTCAGGGCACCGCCTTGGGCTCCAGAGCACTCTGGATTTTCAGGCCCTATCCTTTCCTTAAGTCTGCCCTCCAACTCAGAGCAGTGATGCAGTGACTCACTGTCCAGGCGGTCTCTGTCCCCGCGCCGCACCCCCCTCCCCGCACATCGCAGCCCTTTGCTCCTTGAACTGGTTCCAGCTGCCAGCCTGGTGCTTGGAATGGGCCAACCCAGGTCTGCCTCCCTTGGCTTCTCTGGGCTGGTCCCACCCGCTCTTTGCAGCGATGGGGAAATGGAAGCCCAAGGAGGCACCCTCTGTCCACCGTGCAGTCAGGGCAGGCGGGAGGCGGGCACTCACATGCTGGCCATGGGCCCCAAGCAGAGCACGGCCCAGAAAGGAAGGAAGACCTGGCCCATTAGCTCTCGTCCTCCTGGCCGGAGGCCCTAGGGAGGCCAGGCTGTCGGCTGAGGCTGTGCCGACTGAGCAAAGAGCCAGGGTGTCCTCTGCAGGGCTGGAGTGGGGGGTGGGGAGGAGGGGGCAGCGCTGGGGATAGCCACACTCTCCAGCTCTAACCAAAGAGGTCTCAGCTTTTCCCCAGGAGCCACTGGGGACAGCCAGAGTTTCAGGCGCAGAGAAGGTTGAGAGACAACTGGAAAAAAAAAAAAGCTGAAGGAATCCGGGGTCCGAAACGGGCCTGCAGGCTGCGTGGCCCGGGCCTAGCAATTTCACCCCCACGAGCCAGCTGGGTGCCGGAACTTCATGTGGAAAAGACTTGATTTACACAGGCGCTGAATTTAAGAAAGCAAGTAAGGAATTGCCCAGCCCTGTGGCCTCCTCAAAGGACCCCTAAGGTCTGCAAGGAAGAGTGGTTGGGTGAGGGGAAGAGAATTCCCGTTTGGCTCTCCGGCAAGGTGACTGTTACACTAGATCACCTGGTTTAACCCGCCCATTGAGTTGGTATTGTATTATTATTCATCTCTGCTATGTAGATTGGGGAAAAGCAGCTCAGAGAGGGAAAATGACTTGTCCAGCCCCTAAACAGCAGAGCCAAGATCCAAATTCCAGTTTGCTTGGTCCTCCAACCTGTGACGCCCTCCCCGCTTTGCCTTACAAGACTCAAGCTCCCACCCGTGTATCAGAGGCTCCTAAAAAGATCCTGCTGTGGGGAGAAGGCCTCTCAGGGGAAAGATCAGCCCTGGGAGCTCAGAGAGTCTCTCCCTATATTGAAGTTTTCAGAGAAATCACTACCCCAGACGGAGGACCCCCTTCCTCTTCCAACTCAGAAGCAGCCCGGGTCACTCCCACAAGGCTAAAGACTAAAAAGCAACCAATGTTTTTCTGAGAACCCCCACAACCCTCGGAGTCGCACCCACACCCGCACCCACTGCCCTGGGGGAAATTTCAGCCAGGCCGGCCTCCCCCCGGGGCCCGCTCCGCCTGTTCAAACCCACAGTCATCTCCACTCACCCAAAAGGCATCCTTGAACTGAAGCTGGGGCATCATCTTAGGCGACTGCCACGGCAGAGCTCGCTCTCCTGCCACAGGCAGGGCTGAATGAGGGCCAGGAGCCAGGAGCACCGTCCCAGTGCCGGCAGGGCTGGCTCGGGGCCCCCCTCCTCGGCTGGCGCCGTCTGCAGCGCCTCAGAAGGCAGTCGTGAGCCAGAGACAGCTGCCGGAGTGGGGAAAAGGGCTCAACCTGTTTTGTTTGGGGCTAGAATCAGCAGCAAAATGAGGAAGGAGTGGTGCCCAGGGATGGGAGGGCGGGTCCAGTGTCCGACCCGGCCCCTCGGAGATGGAGGACACAGTCCAGGCGACAGGACTGAGAGTGGGGATGCCAGCCCTGGTGTAGGGGGAGGCAGTGGCCAGCGGGAGAGGCAGGCTGGTGCACGCGCCAGGCAGGCAGGCAGCCTGGGGCCTGCACAGGAAGGTTTGTGCAACCTCCCGGGGGCAAGCTCCAGGGCCCTCGCCCTACAGGAAGTGGAGCCGCTGAGCTCCCCTGAGCAGCCCCGCCTGCCACCTGTCATCCTGCTACTTGCCTCTACCTGCCCCCTTCTGATGCCCTTGCTGCGCATCAATTTAGGGAGCCAGAGGCGCACCGGGTGCCGGAATTTCATAGGGAAAAGGCTTGATTTACACGTGCGCTGAATTTAAGAAAAGAGGTCGTCAATTTAGGGAGCACGAGGCGGACTGAAGCCGTGGGCAAGGAGCGAGGCCGCAGGTGCTGTCGCTCACCACCCGCCCCCCGCCCCCGGGACCGGGTCCAGAGACGCTAGGCTCCCGATTCCCCGTGAGGAAACCATGGCGTGCGGGCTCACCCAAGCCTAGAACGTCATCAGACCCTGGGTGCACGTTGTCCCAATTCACATCCTGCCCTTGAGGAGCTCAGAGTGTGAGGGAAGACACAGCTGCGCTGGGCAGCCACGGGAGCACGGAGGTGGGGAGCGGGGGACTAGCCAAGGGAGAAGATTCTCACGGGCACTGACCGCCGCCCACCCCCAAGTCTCCAGATTAAACACCCTCCAGGACAGGAAGCCCCCACCCCACCCCAAAGATGGAGTCTCCAGGCTGGAAGAAGGTGACTGGACCAAGAGAGGCAGGGTTACAAAGGCTTAAACGTGGGAGTTTGAAAACCCAGGTTGAGGCCCCAGTTTCTGTTTTGCCCTACCCTCCAGAGGGACCTTAATCCACGCTCCAACTTTCTGAGCCTGTTTCCCCATCAGGCAACCCTAGTCTTTGGAAAAGACACAGTGTTGGAAAGAACATTACTAGGCTTTCTGGTTCTGATGGGGGCAGGTGCTGGGGGCACCGTCTGGTATCGCTTTGGAAAGAGGCCTGGGCTGGAGCCCCAGACACAGCCCTGGGGAGCCAGGACCTGCTGGCTCAGCAGGAGACACCGGCAGGGGGCCTAGAGCACAGGGTGGGTCGGCAAGAAGGGGTGAATCAGGCTTGCCCACAAATCACCACCCTCAGCAATGCCTCCTTTCCTGTCGACTAGGGGTGGTTCGACAGAGGAGAGCTGCCACAGAGGAGAGCTAAGCTCCCAAGTGCCAGTTGCACGAGCCCGGGGTTAGAGACGGGACACGCCCACGCTTCAGAAACAGCCACCCGACAGAGGACACATCAGAGAAAGCTGCAGAGCAGTGGGCTGCCTGGTAGCCCCACTACCTCCAGAATCCTTGGGGTCAAGCTAATAAAATCCAGCACTAAAAGCAACCCAGCTGGGTTTTCCAGAAGACAACTAACGGGGTCAATATCGCCTTGAACCCTGAAGGTCAAGGGCTGAGGCTGCACCTCATCCCAGTGGCATCACCGCCTCTGCTAGCACCAGCTCAGCCTCCCTCACCTCCGTGTTTCTATCTACCAAGTGGAGTCATGCTTCTAGTTCAGATGAGAAACCCTCTGTTACTAGAAGGCTCTTCTTAGCAGGAAACTTCACAGCCAGGTTCTGCAGGGCTGCCTCCCATCAGCCTTCACAAATTTCTGCGCCGAACGCGCCTCTTCCTTCACCCCCTCGGTACCCGCTCTCCTGCCGCCATGCCTTTGCCCCCTGCTCCCCAGCCTCCCTCTTGGCATGTCTTCCTCCATCTTTCCTCCCTGGGCAAGTCCTCCCATCCCTCAAGAGCCTCTAGGCTCCCACCCACAACATCTTCCTCTCCCAGATGCTCCGGCCAGCCGGCAGTGCCAGACAGATGGCCACGCTGGCTATGGGCTGAAATAGTTGGGGAAGGAAGTAATTGGAGAAATCTCAAGAGGCTCTAAGGGAGTTCCCATTGTGGCTTGATGGTAACGAACCTGACTAGTATCTGTGAAGATGTACGTTCGATCCCTGAGCCTTGCTCAGTACGTTAAGGATCCAGCGTTGCTGTGGCTGTGGCCCCGATTCGATCCCTAGCCCAGGAACTTCCATATGCCGCAGGATGGAGCACTTGCTGAGTACGGGGGGCGCCGTTAAGATTTTTACAGAGGCCAGCTCACTGAGTCCTCATCCCATCCTGCAGGATACACTCTATCATCATCCCCGCTTCACAGACGAACAAACTAAAGATTAAAGAGTTTATGCAACTCACCCCAGGCCACACAGCCAGTGAGGCAAGCGCTGGGCTTAAGACCCAGGTCGGTCTGATGCCAAAGCCCATGCCGTGACCTCCTCAGGTATCCGTAATCAACAGCCCTCTCTTAACAATGGGTTGCAGCCTTCCTTTTTCCTGTTCTGCCTCCAGAACCTTGTAACCCTGATCTGTGGCTGGAAAAGCTGAGTCCAAGGAGGCTGCTGGGGACGGTGGTGCTACTGGGTGAGAGTCCAGTCCCGGCACAGGATCTTCCAAGTTCACCTTGTTATTTGCACCTGGTGAGGAGGCCCTGGCTACAAGGAACATAAAACCGGAGGATCTGGCATGGGGGAGGTGCGTTAGCACCCGCGCGAGGGGTCTGGAGGGACCGCGGACTCCAGGTGAAGCGCATTAGGGCCTGGCTCACCTTCTCCGTGACTCTCATTTGCTCTCTCTCCTTCTTTCAGCTGCAACAGCTCTGGGCTGTAACTCCAGACCCGAATCTGATCACGCACCTTCTTGTGGTTGCTCCCAGGATAACATCTTTATCCTTACACGGCCAATAGATCCAGCATGATCTGGCCTCAGCCTACCCTTCAGCCTCATCTCATACAGGAAGAATCTCGAGCAATGGACTGAACAACCTGGAGCCTTCTAGGAAGGGAAAGGGTTTGTAGAAAAGGAGCATCTCAAAGCTCCTTGCTGACTTTAGGAATCCAAAGGGCGCTTACCAGATTTCCTGTTGTGGCTTGGCAGGCTAAGAACCCAATTAGTATCTGTGAGGATGCGGGTTCAATCCCAGGCCTTGTTCAGTGGGTTAAGGATCTGGCATTGCTGTGGCTGTGGTGTACACCAGCAGCTGCAGCTCCAATTCATCCCCTAGCCTGGGAATGTCCATATGCCACAGGTGCAGCCCTAAAAAGACCAAAAAAAAAAAAAAAAAAAGCAAAAAACCCCCAAAAGGCCTTTACCATGGATTTCATTTGGAGACAGCATAACCACTGGTCCAAGGGGCAATTTGTTTTGTCCCTTTCATTGCTAGCATGCTGTCTTGATAATACCTGCCATTCCCTAGGCAGACGTGGTAACACACGCTTCTCCTTCCTTCCCGGAGGAGCAGAGCAACACTGTCATGATGCTGGCCTGGCTGTCGGGTGCCAGCCCACCCCAGGATTGAACTGGAATGTTCTTACACCCAATTCGCGTGCTCCTGTTCCTGGGGGAAATGCCTGCAGGGTCTCTCCAAGTGGCCAGAGGCACACATCCCCCGGGCTGGGGTTCCCACTCTCAGCTGCAGCCACACTGCCCAGGAATGGAACAAGCCCCACTGCGGTGCACCCACCAGCATTACTGAGCCTTCCTGTCTGGAGACATGGAACCGAACAAGGTAGGTCTCCTGCCTGTCAGGTGGGGAAGGCAGCCCAGGCAGGAAATGTGCTGAATGGCAGGACAGCAGTGGGTACAGTGAGGGGGAGGCCCAGGATGTCCTCCCACAGCAGGCCAGCTGAGGCCCGATTAACCAGAAGGAGCTCCCGGTGAGGCCAAGCAGGAAGCGAGTTCCAGAGCAACAGCGATAAGCCTGTTGGGGTCGCACGGCATAGGATCCTGTGCTAAGTATTTCACATGCCTATGGTCTCATTTAATCCAGCGGGAAAAACTGAAGCTCAGAGGGTTCAATTAACCTCTAGTCCCATCCTAAGTGGAGTCTTTCCTTCCTAGAGTGCAGGGCTGGAGGTGATGGGTCAGGGTGGGGCCTGAGGAAGTATGACGAGGAGGGAGGGGAGAGAAGGGAAGTCCCTAGCTGAGGAGGAAGTGCGGGGACCCGGGGCCATGTGGGGTGGGGGCGGGACTCCCAGATGATCTATGTGACACCAGGAGACCTCCTGGCCCCAGACCCTCAGAGGGGGCCAAGGGTGTGGCCCTTGGCCCCCAGGATGTGATGTAGATTCTGTTTTTCAGTTTGCCCCAGGAAAGCAGTTGCAAAAAAAAAAAAAAAAAAAAAATAGGGCTTCCACCCGGTCACACAGCTCTTCTGAGCTGAAAAGAAGCTTTCAGATTTACTAATTTGCAGCCCCCAGGGTGTGACTCTGAGTTTCCAATCGTTGTCAGTCCTCAGAAGCTGGGTGTTGTTGGCGAGGAACTTTGAGAGGCATCAAAGAGGTGTGAAGTGGCCAGTGTGGAGCCTGCAGAGTAACCTGCACCCCCCACTCCCCCACTCCCCCACTCCCCCCAGCCCACCCCCCAACCCCCACCCCCACCCCCCGGCCCGGCAGACTGGGGGAAGGGCTCTTGCAGTGAGGGCCAAGAAACACCACCGCTAGCTCACTGGTCAGAGGGTGGAGGCCTGCAGTGGTAGAAGGGCCTACAGAGATCCCCTGGAGGTTCTCAAATGGCAGGAAGAGTGCCTGTCAAAAGCCCCATGGGACTTTGTTAAAAAACATAAGGCCAAGCACCTACTTAGACCTGACTGGTGGGGGCGTAGTTTTTAAGTTTCATAAGTGAGTCAGACATAAACACCTGGCTTGGAATTCCTGTTACTGCCTTACTGCTTCATTTTACAGATGGGGAAATTGAGACCCAGTGGCCTTACCGCAAAGAAACCATAACCAAAATGAAAAGACAACCTACAAACTGGGAGAAAATACTTGCAAATGATGTGACCGACATGGGCTTAATTTCCCAAATACACAAACAGCTTATACAACCCAATAACAACAACAACAACAAAAAAAAACAATAAAAATGGGCAGAAGACCTAAACACGTTTCTCCAAAGAAGACATATAGATAGCCAACAGGTACCTGAAAAGATGCTCATCATCACTAATGAGCAGAGAAATGCAAATCAAAACTACAATGAGATACCACCTCATACCAGTCAGACTAGCCATCATTTAAAAGTCTACAAATAAACACTGGAGAGGGTGTAGAGAAAAGGGAACGCTCCTACATTGTTGATAGGAATGTAAGTTGGTACAGCCACTACAGAAAACAGAATGGAAGTTCCTCAAAAAACTAAAAATATAGTTGCCATATAATCCTACTCCTAGGCATATCCCACTCCTCGGCATATATCTGCACAAAACTACAATCTAAAAGATACATGAACCCCTATGTTCATAGCAGCACTATGCACAATAGCCAAGACCAGGAAACAACATAAATGTCCATTGACAGATGAATGGATCAAGAAGATGTGGTACATATACACAATGGAATACTACTCAGCCATAAAAAGAACAAAATAATAACATTTGTAGCAACATGGATAGAGTTTCATACTAAATGAAGTAAGTCAGAAAGAGAAATACACCACATGATATCGCTTATATTTGGAATCTAAAATATGGTACAAATGAACCTATCTACAGAACAGAAATAAACTCATGGACGTGGAGAACAGACTTGTGGTTGCCAAGTGGGAGGAGGAGAGAGTGGGATGGACTGGGAGCTTGGTGTTAGTGGATGCAAACTATTACATTTAGAATGGATAAGCAATGTACAGCACAGGGAACTATATCTAATCACGTGTGGCAGAACATGATGGAAGATAATATGAGAAAAAGAATGTATATATATGTATGACTGGGTCACCTTGCTGTACAGCAGAAATTGACAGAACACTGTAAATCAACAATAATAAAATTTTTTTAAAATAATAAAAAAACTCTGAAATAACAAACAAAATAAATAAATTGGTACAACCACTATGGAAAACAGTATGGAGGTTCCTCAGAAAACTAAATATAGAAGTACCGTTTGATCCAGCAATCCCACTCCTGGGCGTATATCCACACAAAACTTTTATTCAAAAAGCTGTATGCACCCCTATGTTCATACCAGCACTATTCACAAGAGCCAAGACATGGAAGCAACCTAAATGTCCAATGACTGATGAACAGATTAAGAAGATGTAGTGCATACACACAGTGGAATACTACTCAGCCATAAAAAAGAACAAATGAATGCCATCTGCAGCACCACAGATGGAACTGGAGATTCTCAAACTAAGTGAAGTAAGTAAGAAAGAGAAAGACGGATACCACGTGATATCACTTATATGTGGAATCTCAAATATGGCACAGATGAACCTATCTACAGAACAGAAACAGAATCACGGATATGGAGAGCAAATTTGTGGTTGTCATTTGGGGGGTGGTAGGATGGACTGGGAGTTTGGGTTAATAGATGCAAACTGTTAGATTAAGAATGGATAGGCAGGGAATTCCCATTGCGGCGCAGTAGAAATGAATCCTACTAGTATCCATGAGGATGCTGGTTTGATCCCTGGTCTCACTCAGTGGGTCAAGGATCTTGTGTTGCTGTGAGCTCACAGACGTGGCTCAGATCCTGCAATGCTGTGGCTGTGGTGTAGGCCAGCAGCTGTAGCTCCGATTTGACTCCCAGCCTGGGAACTTCCATATGCTGTGGGTGTGGCCCTGAAAAGATAAAAAAAAACAATGGATAGGAAATGTGGTCCTGCTGTATAGCACAGGGAACTATGTCCAATTACTTGTGATGGAACATGATGAAAGATAACATGAGTAAAAGAATGTATATACATGTATGATTGGGTCACTTTGCTATATAGCAGAAATTGACAGAAATAACAAAAAAGCAAAAAATAAAAGATAAAGACAAATACCATATGATATCACTTACATGTGGAATCTAAAATATGGCACAAATCTATCTACAAAACAGAAACAGACTCACAGACATAGAGAACAGACTCGTGATTGCCAAGGGGGGCGGGACGGGTTGGGATAGACTAGGAGTTTGGGGTTGGTAGATACAAACTACTACATTTAGAATGATAAACACATAAACAAAACAAGGTCCTACTACATAGCACAGGGAATTATATTCAATATCCTATAATAAACCGTAATGAGAAGAATATGAAAAAGTATATATATCTATACATCACTTTGCTGTACAGCAGCAATTAACAGAACATTGTAAATCAACTATACTTCAATAAAATAAATTCTTTTATAAAAGAAATTTAACAGGAGCTCTTACTGTGGTGCAGTGGGTTAATGATCCGGCTTGTCTCTGTGGAGGCCCTGATTCGATCACTGGCTCAGCACAGTGTGTTAAGGATCCTGCATTGCTGCAACTGTGGCAAAGGTCGCAGCTCTGGTTGGATTCAATCTCTGGCCCAGGAACTTCCATATGTTGTAGGCGTTGCCAGAAAAAAAAAAAAAAAGAAATTTAACATTGAAACTACGCTCTCATCTAGTCTGCATTCCTCATTCAAATTTAAGTCCATCAACTGCAGTGCCCCTTAAGTCTACTTTTACTTCCTGGTCGCCTTCACTCTCTGGCAGTTCCCTATCTTTTCTTGTTATTCATGACACTGACACTTCAGAAAACTGCAGGCTGGTCATTTTGCAGAATGTCTCTTCATTTGGGTTTGTGCCTGGCTCTTCCCTCATGATTAGATACAGATCGTGCGTTTTTGGTAGGAACAGCACATAAACACTTTTCCGTTCTTCTCAGTGCCTTGTATCTGGAGGCACGTGACGTCAACTTGTCCCATTGTTGGTGATGTTAACTTTGGTCACTCAGCTTAGGTGGTGTCCACCAGGTTTCTTCACCAGAGAGTTACTGTTTTCCCCTTTGTGATTAATAAGCATCTCATCGGAAAATTATTTGAGGCCATGTAAATATGTGGAGCCTGTTCCTATCACACATTCGCCCACTGGTCTTGACATCCATTGATTTTCTAGCTCCACCAGTCCATCTATGTTTATTAGTGGGCATTGTATTGAAAAGAAGAGTGTTCTCTCTTCCTCAATTTGTTTATTCATTTACTTATATTAATGAGGATGCAGGGATTTCTATTTCAATGGGTTATAATCTGTTATTATTATTATAATTATTATTTATGTTGATGCTCAAAGTGTCCCAGATTGGTCAGTGTCAGCCCCTTTAGGGTGGCTTTTCTTTCCTCTTAATACAGCACTATCAGTTTTCTGAGTCCTTCCTTTCTTTCTGGCACAAGATTTTTCAGGCTTATCTGATATCTTAACCTGCCCCCAACTCTGCAATCAAGCTTTCTCTAAGTATCTCTGGTTCCTTTCACTGGGGAACTCAAAGCCTTTGCTCTCATCTCGTTGCCCTTTACCTCTTGTCTCCCAGAAATGATTAGAGTAGATCTTAAGGAAAGAGTCATAATTTTATGAACAGGAAGCCAAGAAATTTTAGGTCATTGATGATCTGAGCCCCTAGAAGTGCCCATGGTTTGGTGGAGCTTAGAAAACCCGAGTTCTTTTATCATCATCATCATCATCATATCATCACTATTAATAACAATAAACATTTCCATTCATTCAGTGGTGCCTTGTGCCAGGCTGGAAAGAGGGAGAGTCAGCTCATGCAGGCCTAAGATGCTAGGTTGAGGGTTTGAGCTTCAAGCTAAGGGCACTAAGGGGCCACTAAAGACCTTGGAGCCAGAGGGTCCCAGCTCCCTTCCTCTAGTGAAGGTCATGTCTCTTTCTAGGGCAGCCCCCTCACTCCCTTATGTCCAGAACTTGTGGCCGAATCACACAGAAAGGGGAAAAGGAGATAAATAATGTACTCCTTAAACATGATGGAAGAATGATCAGACACCCTTTCCCAGCAGAAAGCATATTACAAGGTCCAGGACCTCATGCAGTGGGAGGAGAGGAACTAGTGAGATACGACAACCTGGACATTTTAAAACTGCCAGGCCACAAAATCAGGAATCAGCGTGCTCAGAGGATGTGATTCTCCCGACAGGGACTCCCTAAGTACAAAGACAGTGATCTCTTATTGGATTTTCTTTTCCTCATTCACACTTTCAAAGCATCAAGACAAGACACAGATGTGTATCCTCTAAAATTTCTCTCCTGCAGGACTGCCATGTACTGTTGAGCAGGTGGTTCACTGCCCAAGATGTGAAAGACAGGAAGCTACGCTGCCCAGAGCCCTCTTCCAGAAAGGAGCTGCTGCCTGGCTGCAGAAAGTGCTCAGCACACAGCCTCCAATGGCCAGTTCCCTCAGAGCCTGCCTCGGCTGCAGGGGGCTGACTTACCTGAGGTCACCCCCTTCCCAGGGTCCCCCAAATCTGGTGACTGGTGGAGAAAGGCAAGAAGATAAAGGCCCCTCTATCTAGATCTGATGCTGGACAACTCTGATGAGCACCATTCGCTCTGGTGCTGGATTGAACCCGAAACACAGGTTGACTTCCCCCTGCCCAACTCTGCTTTCTCCCCACTCCTTTCCTAAGTGTGGATCTCTAATAAACATCACATGCTCCAAACACTGTGTCAGTGTCTGCTCTTGTAGAACCCAACCTGCAACACAAGCGTACCCAGGCAAGAGGATGAGTGAGGGCTAGAAACCAGAGCTTGTTTCTCTAGCCAAGCAGTATGAACGTGGGACTTCATCTGTCAAAGCAGGCTCCATTTTCTAATTGTCCTTGAGCCTGCCTTGGGGCTACCCTGTCCACTCTGCTCTGGCTGTGGTCATTCTCTAAGCAAGCCCTTTCCCTCTGACCTCTGCCCTTTCCCTTTCCAATAATCCTCCAGAAAATCTTCCCATTGACCCAAGAGACCCAGGGCAGTTCTGTCTTCATCCTGCCTCAGAGAAACTGTTTGGTAGGTATTTAAACTAACTCAGAGGGCCAGATGGGGAGTCATCCATCTCTTCGGGGCATTGCCAGGCCAGAGGATGTCAGAGACGAAAGGCCAGCATAGACTTCTGCAGATGGATGAGCCAGGGCCCAGCAAGGGTCAGGTTCTTATCCATAGCGATCTAGTCACAGAACAGGTGCTGGGCACCAGTCAGAGCCCCTGGTGTCTACCCTGCCCTTGGGCCAACCTCAAAGGACTTGACTGGTATCTGATTCACCTTGCATCCTGGTATTGAGCCAGCCCTTCCCTTTGGCTCTCATCCTCTTGGTCCTGATTTTCCTGTGGGCCCCAAGCCCTCTACCCCTCCCTCTTCTCTCTCCTTCTCAGCTCCCTGCCTTAGCCTGGTGATCACTCCCTCCCCCTGTTCTGCCACCAGAGCCTCTATTAACTTTCTTTCTTCCTTCCTTTTGTTTTTGTTTTTGTTTTGCTTTTTAGGGCTGCTCCTACGGCATATGGAGGTTCCTAAGCTAGGGGTCAAATTGGAGCTACAGCTGCTGGCCTACACCACAGCCACAGCAACGTGGGATCTGAGCCTCATCTGTAGCTTACACCACAGCTCACAGCAATGCCAGACCTCCGACCCACTGAGCAAGGCCATGGATCGAACCCCTGTCCTTATGGATACTAGTCAGATTCGTTTCCACTGCACCACAACGGGAACTCTCTTGTTCACTTTCTTCGGCCTCGGTTTGATCTTTGCCTGCTCTCCTGCAGTCTGCAGGGCTCCTGGGGTCCTGGCTTGGCCAGTGAAGGGGCACCTGTTCCTGGGTTGGTGGAGGCTGGAGCTGAGACTTCACCCTGTAGCATCAGCTTTCAGAGGACATGAGTTCACACCAGTCCTGACCAGTAAGCAGTAACCGGTGACCATGCTCCTTCTGTGCGCCAGACACTGAGGGGTATGTTTCATATATGCTATCTCTCATCCTCCCCAAATTGCTCAAGGATAATATTATCGCCCCTGTCACAGGACAATTGACGTGGTCATGGATACAGTATTAGCGAATGAAGGAGCTGGGACTGGAACCCCTAAGTCTGTATGATTCAAAGCCCACCCTCAACCTTTCTTTCTACTATAAACCCCTATGTCCCCCTTACAGACTTAAGTCTGGACAGTGCCACAGCTGCTATCAGGTGCACCCCAAAAACCGTTTCAGGTCACTTGGGGAGTTCCCATCATGGCTCAGCAAGTTAAGAACCCAACTAGTACCCATGAGGATGAGTGTTTGATCCCTGACCTCACTCAGTGGGTTCAGGATCCGGCATTGCTGTGAGCTGTGGTGTAGGTCACAGATTTGGCTCAGAACCCACATTGCTGTGGCTGTGGTGTAGGGCAGTAGCTGAGCTCTGATTTGACCCCTAGCCTGGGAACTTCCATATGCCTCAGATGCGGCCCCGAAAAGATAAAAAAGAAAAAAACCCGAAAAGATAAAAAAGAAAAAAAAAGTCACTTGGAAGTAAATATCAAGGGATTACTGAGAGATTTTAAAATTTGATATACTGTATCCAGGAATTCCACGACTAGAAATCTACCCCAAGGAAATGACAAGAAACATGAGAAACAATTTATGGACAAAGATGTCTATAACATGATTATTTATCATATGAAAAAAGCCCCTGGGAGTTCCCATCGTGGCTCCGTGGAAACAAATCTGACTAGTATCCATGAGGACGCGAGTTCGATCCCTGGCCTTGCTCAGTGGGTCAGGGATCTGGCATTGCCGTGAGGTGTGGTGTAGGTCAATAGACAAGGCTCGGATCCTGTGTTGCTGTGGCTGTGGTGTAGGCCAGCGGTTACAGCTCTGATTTGACCCCTAACCTGGGAACTTCCATATGCCTTGGGTGCGGCCCTAAAAAGATGAAAGAGAGAAAGAAAGAGAGAGAGAAAGGAAGGAAGGAAGAGAAAGAAAGAAAGAGAGAGAAGGAAGGAAGGAAGAGAAAGGAAAGGAGAAAGAAAGAAAGAAAGAGGCCCGAAAACAACCTATATGACCAAGCCTAATTAAATCATGCCATGGCTCTACTGAAAATACGTTGCTGCCATTGAAAATATTTATAAAGCGTTTAATAACAACATGGAGGAAATGATTTTGACAATGCCAAATGACAGTAGCAGGTTATAAAATGATACAGCTTGATCTCAACCACCAAAAACTGTGTTCCTCGATTTAAACAAGAAAAAAAGGAAGTTGAGCCGTTCCCCCTGCCCGTGCACACGGCTCCCCCACCATTTCCACTCTGATGGCATCTCCTTCTTTGTCTCTCTCCCCACTGGACTGTCAGGTCTAGGGTGGGGAGCAGCTGGGCCTCCCTGACCGAGCAGCAGCCAGAACAGAATCTGTTCCTGAGTGGACGCTCATTCCACATCTCCAGAACGAATGAGCAAATGAGGGAGAGGAAGGATCGCGAAGGCTGACCAGGCCCCAAGCTGCTCGCCTTCCTTGGAATCCGTCTCCTGACTGGCAGTATCTTAGACTTGCTACCTCCTGCTCTGGGCCCAAAGCCAACCCGATTCTCTCCCAAAGCCTTGGGCAGACTTGTCACCTGAAGGACAGGGCGGTATCCCCACCGCCACCACTACCAGCAGTTCAGGATGTCCAGGAGGAAACATGCCCGGCACCCTGGGCCGGGGGAAGGGAGCAGGGCGCGCGCTGGGGACTAGCACCTTCTCCACACCGTTACCCGTAACCCTCACGGCTCCACAGCGGTAGAACTGTAAGCCCCACTCAGTCACAGAAACTGAGACTTGGGGTCGTAATTTGCACCAGCTCTTACAGGAGCAAGCGACAGAGCGGCCATTCGACGTCCCTGTCTCCAAAACCCACACCAGGACTGTAAAAGCGACCTCAAGTCCCTCCTTCAGGGTAAGTAAGCCTCGGCCCCCTCTGCATCGCAAGGCTGCAGACTCAGAAGGTTCAGCTATCTTTTCCCACTCAGATAGCCCGTGATGACAAACGCACCCACTGACACCCTCCTTCCCCGGCACCACCTGCCTCTCCAGGCAGCCCGGAACCTTGGGGACCAGAGAACAGCAAGGCAGCCGAATGAGACCATGTCCACTGACCCTTCAGAGGCAGCCTGGGGCTGGAGAAGAACTCCCAGCCCCTCCTCTGCCGGGACACTGGCAGAGAGCTCTGAAGCACCAGAGCACCGCACCCACGCCTCAGAAGATACGTGTGCACCAGGCTGTTGGCCATTTCTTCTACCATAACCTCCCCGGGCAGGCATCTGAGGATCCTGGGAGGGGCTTCCTGCTGACTTTGCTCAGCTCAGCGCTAATGGCCAAGGGGCTTTTAAGGAACACAATCATCCCCCCAACACACATCCCGCCTGTGGGGGAAGCCACCATAATAATGGCCCACACCTGCGCAGTCGTCCACCCACCTCTTCCCTCTTGCAGATGCAGAGAATCCAAAACGGCGTTTCCCATTTTCTTTCCCTTCCTCTCTATTTCTCAGCTCTGCTTACCTTGGGGGTTGGCTCTATTCTCAAGAATTTTTGGACTGCTGGAAGCACACGTTAAGTTCTGGGCCAAGGATGGAAAACTACGCCACAGCTGTACCTGAGCCACAGCGGGATTCTTAACCGCTGAGCCACGAGGGAACTCCCTCAAGCAGCCTCTTTCTTTGTGGCCGCCCGTGGCTGTTCAAGGTATACAACCTTGTTTAGGGTCCTCAGATAAAAAAGGATAGCTCCTTCTCCAACACGCCTGCCTCCGTTTCCAACCGAACTCTCCTTTGCCACATTTGGGTCACGTGCCCAACTCTGAACCAATCACTGCGGCCAAGGTGGGTTGGGGTGTCCTGATTGGCCAGACATGGGTCACATGTCTGCTCCAAGCCTTGCAGATCAAGAGCGCAGGAAGGAACCTAGAGGGCAGTGAGTGAAGAGGGAAAGGGATGCCAGGCAGGCGAAAACCCCCGTGGTCGCTGCTTCAGCCTCAAGAGAAATACCTTCTTTGTGCCCCCCTTTCTTTTTTTTTTTTCTCCCGCTTTTTAGGGCCGCACCTGTGGCATATGGCGGTTCCCAGGCTAGGGATCGAATGGGAGCCATAGCCACTGGCCTACACTACAAATCACAGCAATGCAGGATCCCAGCCACGTCTGTGACCTACACCACAGCTCGGGGCAAAGCCGGATCCTTAACCTACTGAGCGAGGCCAGGAATCGAACCTGTGTCCTCATATGGATACTAATCAGATTTGTTTCCACTGAGCCACTGTGGGAACTCCTGTGTGTCCTTTCTCGATCACTGCATCTAAAGTAGCTCTCTCTCCCCATTATTCTCCATCTCCATATTCTCCAAATTTCCCTCTTTGTTCTTGGGATTTTTGTTTTGCGCTGGGTCCACAGGCACGCGGAAGTTCCTGGGCCAGGGATCAAAACAGGCCACAGCGGTGACAATGCCAATGCCTTAACTGCTGGGCCACCAGGGAACTCCTCATTATTCTTAGTGCAGTTTATGAATTTGCTTACTTACTGTTTGTCTCCTCTGCTCTCCAGCGTCAGCTCCACGGTGGCAAGAACTGCATAGCCCTTGTTCACAACGGTTTCTGCAACCAGCACAGTGCCTGACACATAGGAGAGGCTTAGGGAATAGTCCTGATGTGAATAACTGTTACCCCCAGAGTGAGTGCCCTTTCTCTATGCACGGACCATGCTTATTTCCTATGGCTCTGCCACCCCTTCCCACCCTAGCCTGCTCCAGAGGGGCTCACACCCCATGGGTTCCTATTCATCTTCCCCCTCCCCCAGTCTCACGGGCCTTGTCTCAGCCTGAGAGTCATACCCACAAGACAAGGGTCCAGAGGACAATGACAAATCCTTCCCCACACTGTCCTCCCGCCATTCACTGCGTGGTGGTAACTATCATATAGCGAAATCGTGATTGTGTCCTATGGAAAGAAGGCCATCCTCAAAGCCTACCAAGGAAGCTCCCTGTTCTCTTGTAGGGAGGAGATGAGGCAGGAGGTGGAATTGCAGGGCCAGGCACTGTGGAGGGAGGGGTCAGCCTCTCTTGGTATGCATTGGAAGAGTCTGGATGAATGGAGGGTCCCTTGGAGCAAGGAGGAAAAGGTGGTGCTATTGGAGCAAGGCAAGAGGGAACCCAAAGAAATTGTTAGGTTTCTGCAGGGCCGATTTCCCTTCCATTCTCCCCAAGCCTTTATCTGAAAGGACTTTTTGTTTTTTAATAAACTTCCCTTTTCATCCGCCTCCACAGACACAAGCCAGATCCTTAAACCTCTGTGCCACAGCAGGAACTCCTGGAGGTCTTTACCATCCCTGCGAGGCCCCACCGAGTGGTCACCTGGGGGCTGCCCTTGGTTCTGGCTCAGAACATCGGATGTTGCAGGGTCCGCACCGCCTGAAGCCTGGCAGGCGGGGCAGCGGAAATGAGCAAGAGCCGCCTAGGCTGCATCTTTGGGCTGGAAGAGCTTCGTGCCAGAGTCCATCTGGGAGTTTCTGAATTTTACTTAGTGTAAGAATCCTGAGCGTCTTGGACTCTGGCTTCATTCCAGCAGTGAAGCTGCTCCCCACAGGCTCGCCTGGGGTGGGGGGATGGGACGGCAGGTGCATGGGCACCGCCTGATTCCAGGGCGTCCCTGCTCAAGTCTTCTGCCTGCCTTCCTCAGTCACTTCCCAGCCTTGGGGTGAGAAGTCACAGTATCCTTACCCTGGGCCATGCGGGAGGGGCCAGCTCAGCATTCAGGACTTGCAAGCAAATTCTTTGGCAATGTTGTATCTCTCAACTAAAGCCAGAATGACTTCTGCCCGGGGGCAGGGGAGGTGAGAATCACTGCTTCTCAACTCCAACTTTTCTACCCCCAATCCTGTAGTTTTAGGTGTTAACACTAATGCCACTGAGGGGGTGGGAGGCGTTGTTGATGTTCAGACTTCCAGACACAGGGAAGAGGTTTTGGCACTTGCGGTGTTAGTAGGTTTCCAGACTGAAGCCTCCATCTCTGTCAGTCCTGTGATCCAAAAATTCTGTTTCTGTGCCGCATGATGGAGGAGGGAGGCAGCCTGAGAGTCCACCTGCGGGGGAGTAGATGAGTAAAACGTGGCCGAGGCACTGCAGGCACACTCAACAACGTGTATGCATCTTAAAATCAAAGTGCTCAGTGAAAAAAAGTAGGAAACCAGATGAGATTTTATAACATAATACCATTCCCGTACATTAATAATACAGGCATAGGTGCATGCTTATTTTTAGCACTGTGCTATTGCCTCTGGTGTTAATAAAATGAACAGGACAATCTGATACCAGTGTATAAGATATTTCAAAGACTTTGCTTATTTTTAGGATACTGGGAACATATTTTCATCTAAAATCTGGACACAGATATTGTAGGCTAGTATGATTGTATACCATTTCTCATATATTAGCTTTTTAGAGTTTTGCAACTTTTGCATATTTCACGTAGTAGAAAGACACTTTAGTGGTTACTCTAAATAATCCAGCACTATTTCAAATGTACAAAAATTCTATAAATTGGCTTTGGAACAATATGCATAAGTGGAAATGTAAATTTATGTGTTTTTCACAATATACTTTTGTCTCCCCTATTTTTTTTTTTTTTTTTTTTTTTTTTTTTTTTTTTTTTTGCTTTTTAGGGCCGCACTTGTGGCCTATGGAGGTTCCCAGGCTAGGGGTCTAATCGGAGCTGCAGCCACCGGCTTACACCACAGACACAGCAACACCAGATCCGAGCCGCATCTGTGACCTACAGCACAGCTCAGGGCAAGCCGGATAGTTAACCCACTGAGCAGCGCTAGGGATCGAACACGCAACCTCATGGTTCCTAGTCGGATTCATTAACGGCTGTGCCACGATGGGAACTCCTGTCTCCCCTATTAATTTTCATCTTTACATTGTCTGGGTCCTAAATTTGGAATAGCATGCTTATTCTACATTTGGATAAAGTCCTGATAATGTATTAATGCTTCTCATTTTCTGCTTACATTTAGGGAAAATAATTTTCCAAATTAAAAAAATATACTCACACAAAACACATGCAAGAACACATACAAATAAAAAGATATGCATTAAGCACATTGGAGTGCTTGTCTATAGTGGGGGGGGTGGGAGGGAACTATGGGATAAAAAGAAATTCACCGATTCAAAATCAAGGAAGGGGTCTTACACACAGATGATATGGACCATGAGGCTAAGTAACTTAACCTCCTGGCCCATATCTAAAGGCAAAACAAATGAAAACCCTGCAAAGCTCCTGTGTCCGGGCCCAAGGCCAAGTCCATCTGCATCAGCTCTGGGGCCCAAGGTCTTCGAAGAGTTTGAGTCAAATGCATAGTGGCCTATGCTTTATTACCTGCTCACCCAGAAAACCCCTAGAAGGCTCAAGGTCCAGGCTCAAGAAATTTCACCCTAAAAAGACTGTGAGCCTGAGAGATTGTGAGACTGAGAACCCGAGGCTAGAAAGGTGGTCAGAGGTTGTTGGAGGCAGTTTCTGGCATATTTGAGTTGCATCAAAACTTCAAAAGAAGGGAGGCTGGGCAGTTTGTCCAGGCCCACCTCGAAGACCTTGACTGCCCTATGGCTCCAGCTCCCAGCTGTGTTCAGGTGCCCAGGCTGCCTTGGCTGTGAGCAGAAACTGGCTGGGCAGGGCCCTGGCAGAGACTAAACAACCCAAAGCCTGCTGTGCTTTTTGGTTCTGTGCATCCAGCTCCTAAAACAAAATCAGCCAGTGTTCCAAGGAGACACACGCCTTCAACTGTGCAGAATGCTGCCTTGCTTAAGAGCCCTGAAAAACCACTGACCTTTTATGTCTGTGATACGTTGTGTTTCACATCCTCCCACAGTACTGGAGCCTTTAGCAAGATTTTAAAGAAGGCTACCATGTGTGGAAATCTGTACCATTTCTAAAGTCCTAAACTCATTTTTTCAGTGCTTCTATACAGGGTCCAGGGGCTCTCTGGCTGTCCTGGCCCCTCCTGTGGAAAAAGCTGATAAACTAAGGGGTGAGGGTCTGAAAGGTTTCCCTTCCTAGAACATGCTGTTGCTTTAAGAGCCGGGCGTGTACCATGAAAGGAAAATAAAAATGGAGTCGGTATTGCTACCATAGCTCTCTAAAGTGGAGCCAGGAGGGACTGAGAGGATGTGATTTATGCACATCTCAGCCTAGCTGGAATCTGACCTTTGGCCACTTATTGTTTGAACTCAGGCGTCCAGAACATCTGCCCAATATTCCAGAAACTTGAGATACCATTTTGGATCCTTACCTGAAATAACACATGACGGTCTATCCCTTAAAGAGAAATATTTCTTTTCCCGAGTCAGAGTCAGTCACAATCTCTGCCAGGCAACTTTAACAACCCTGAGGTCTTTGATTTTATAAACCCCTGACTCTGACTCTTCCCTGGGACACTCTCACTTTTACCCAGATCTGTGTCTTCCGAATTGCAGTTCTTAAGACCCAAGTAAAGCTCTCTGTTCTCTGCAAACTTGGTACTGATTATTGTTTGACAGTATTGCTGCTAATGCCAAGGGAAGAAGTTCTGAGGCTGGGACTTTAGGCAGCTGAAAAGCAAAGAATGTTCAAAACAGTCTGAGAGACCACCAGCTGGCCAGCCGTACCAATAACACTTGGCGGCAACCTCCCTGCTGTTTGGTCTTGGAAAGTGTGCCAGGTTCATCTTGGAAGCACAATATGAATTCAATGTCAATAAGTGCTGTGCCTTTTTAGAAGGTAAGATGTGAATAACCGATCTTATATTTTCCCCTCAAATAAAAACCAATCCCTTTAAGATGTCTCCAAGGATACCCTATCTGCAGCCTTGATTTCTCTGTAGCTTGTCATCTTGCTGTGGGGTCAGGGTTGGAGGCCAAGAAAATGATCCTCTTTCCATCATCCTTTAGATGAAAATCATATATTTAATTTTGGATTTTGAAAATGCCAAGGGCCTCCCAGTTTTGCTTCATCTGAGATAAAATTCCCATCCTCCCACCAGCCATTGCTGGTGTCACTCTGGGGACCTGTGGACCCTGAGCCCCATTCTGTACCCCCCCCAACCATAACCCTCTCCACAGCAGGAGTCAACAGGATCAAGCAGACATAACCATGAAGAGCTGGGCCTCCTTTCTAGAACAAATTCAGGTTCCTGAAGCTCTAGAATAAGTATGCGTAAATGGCCTCCAGGCTGGCAAGGGCCTTTTCCTCAACTCTGTCCCCTTAAGAGTAAACTAACTGTTGGTGTGTACAGCCCAGAGGATGGCTAAGGGGCAGCTTTGGCAGAGGGTGTGGACAGAGCTTGGAAATGCGAGCTGGGATGTCCACACACATATGCACAGGGTTCCCTGCAATGTGGTACAGAGCTGGGGGGCGGGGAGAAAAGGGAAGCCCTTTTCAAGACTCCATGTTCCAGCACGGAGTTCAAGACTTTTTAATTCAAACCTGGTTTTCTGAATCTCTAGGAGAAAATTTTTTTTTTGTCAGGGTACGATGATAAACACATTTTACTTAGCAATTTGTTAGCTTGATTTATAACTTTTGTTATTTAGATGTCCCATGGCAGATGGCCTCCAGTTGTACTATTATCTTGGGCCCTGCAATTACTGGGGGCAGGAGGCCAACCCTGCCTTCTCTTGTGAAGCTGATGTAGGATCATGCATTCTGTGCTGTGAGATAGGGGGACAGAGAAGGAGATGCAAAGGGGCTTGAGAAGAGGGCGAAAGACGAGTAGTGCCCCTAGACAGCTCTCCAGCCCACCTTCCACTGGCTACTGCAGGGATGGTTCTTTTCTTCTTCATTGCTTCATACTTAGATTTTTAAACATTTGATTGTAGAAAAATCTCAAACGTATCCAAAAGTCAACGAGGAGCATGAACTCTCATGGCACTGTCACCCACCTTCTGTGATTAGCAGCTCATAGCCATCTGTCCCCCACCCCCCCTCCCCCTCCTCTATTAGTTTGAAGCAAATTTCAGATAATATATCATTTCATATATAATTTTTTTTTCTTTTTAGGGCCACACCCATGGCATAGGGAAGTTCCCAGGCTAGGGGTCAAATCAGAGCTGCAAGTGCTGGCCTGCGCCACAGCCACAGCAACGTGGGATCTGCACCGCATCTGCGACCTACAGTGTCGGACTCCTGACCCACTGAGCGAGGCCAGGGGTGTTCACGTTTCCAACTGTCTTCTAAATGTCACAACATTTTAATTTTATTTTTTCAGTTTAACTCTTGATCTAAATAGGTTTTGCACATTGTAATTGATAAGTTTCTTAAGTCTCTTTTAAATATCAGTTTCCTTTCTATCTCTTTTTTTCCTAGCATTTTATTTAAGAAATAAGATTATTTATCCTGCAGAGGTTTCCAAAACATAGATTTTACTGACTGCATCTCCATGGTGTCTTTTAGTATTTTCTTTTGTCTCCTGTATCTCCTATAAATTATTTGAATCTAGGTTTAGGTTGAATTTTTTGGCAAGAATACTTGATAGAAGCCATATGATGTCTGGTTGTTTTTATTTATGATATTAGCAGATGTTGCTGATCAGTGTCACTAACTGTTAATTAGGAGTTGCCAAATGGTGATATTCCAGTTCTATTATTCCTTCTTCATTTATGAACTGAATTACTTCTCTAAAGAGAAACATCTCCTCACCTACTATTTGGTTACCCAGTAGTACAGTTTGTAGAGGAAAGGTGGTTAAATGCTTAAAGACAATTCTATGTCTTTATCAGTTTTCAAAGTAATGAATTTCCTCATAGACATACTCTAAAGGTGATCAATGATGTTTGTTTTAGTATCATTACGAACTTACAGAGTTAAACGTGTTTGATGTATTTCAACCGATGCAGTTTTACCTTTATTGATGCTGAAAGTGTCCATCTTCAGTTGGAGGGAGTCTCTTCAACTTGACTTCTGAGTCCTTTTGAGACTATCCCAGCAGTCTTTGAAGACTTCCATCTCATCTGGTATGACAGGCTGCTCTCGATCATTACCTATCCCAGACCTGGAATCAACCATATATATATATATTTTTTTTTTTTTTTTGAGGAGCCCTAGTCTTTTATTGGGAAATGGAAGGTCAAGACCATAACCTTGTCACCTGCAGTGCTCACTGCTACTGAACTGATTACTATTCCTAGGTCTTTTCAGAGATCAGAGCTGGGATGATTTTTATACACCTATAACTGAAATAAAATTCATTAAGATATATAAAAAAAGAGAGATCAGAGCTGGGGAATACATTTTCTGTTGGTCTTAGAGATGAAACACTTCACAAGTTCATACAGATACTTTCGATTCAAATTCAGGGCGAGAGGGTTTTTACATAACCCCTTATTTCTTCCACCTGCATCTCCTTTCTTCCATGCTTAGAATTTCATTTCTCAAAGACACTGAGAAATATAGAATTAGAATTTCACAGTGGCTTCATCCCACATCACACACAGCAATCTCAGAATACCAATTCTCCCACCAGCCAAATGATTGCTGAAAACAGTTTGATTGTTTTGTTTGCAGTTCTTTGTCCCTGCGGTATATCTCTGTATACCCTAAGGAAATGTACACAGTGCTTACACCACTGACCATATGTACTCTTATGCTCACGTGTTCCTTTTTTTTTTAATTTTTAGGAATTCTTTTTAAATTTAATTTTGTTTTTTAACATGAACTATTTACTTGATTCCAAAGTTGAATATGTAAAACAAGCGTTATTTGAATAAGCCCAGCTTCTATTCCCTCCTTCTAGCCTCCGCTCCTCTATACCCTCCCTCCTCCTATAGCTAAATACTTTTCATTGGTTTATCCATTGCACGCCTATTTTAAATATAGGTAAATATGTTTATACATTTATCATTTATTTCCCTACTTTTCTTGCTACGTATTATAGACATTCATTTTTTACTCAGTAGTGTAAGTAGAGATATCTCTCATTCCCTTTTAGAGCTGTCTAGTGCTCATATTCAACCGGTCTATCAATAAATACGTAGGCTCTTTCCCATTACAATTAGTCCTGCAATTAACTGTTGTTTGTATTTTGGTCTGAGGTTATTTGGATGCAAATCCTAGACATTGTATAATTTCACAGAAAAGTCTTTCTAAAGTCCAGATGTGGTCAGGACCCATCTCCTGCTTAAAACCCATCAGTGGCTTCTCCTCTGGTCCGAACGCCCCAGCTCAGCAGACAGCGCCCTCCCAGACCTCACCCCGCCCAGCTCACCAAGGCACCTGCTGCCCTCCCTCCCCAGCACCTCTTCTCCTCCTAGGAGGACTGATCCGTACTTCTGTAACTAAGCAGAGAGGGCTCATGTGCCCGCAGTACAGAAAGCCAAACTGACGGCAACTGTTGGCACCAAAGTAAGGGTTCATGCCGGGTGCTGAGCAAGGGACTGGGAGACAAGTGTCAGATCCACTCCAACTTGGCCTTCGGGGTAGAGAGTTTTTGCAAAGCGGAAGAATAAAGAAGCTGGGATTAATCGTGGCTTGGTGACATTTCTTACAGGAGTCTGGATGTCTCTGGTTTGCAATTCTTTGGCCAGGCAGTCCATGACTTGGGGGTCTGTTAGCTCATCTTGCCCTGGAGAAACAACCTGAGTTTGTAGGTTAACGATGTTTTCTGCAACAGAGAGTCCTCTGACTCTGGTTGACTAGTATTCAGTTAGCACAGGATTGAGGTCAGAGGGGACAAGAATGGGAATCAAGTTTTAGACAGAGAGGTTAATCATAAAGTCGACAGGGGAACTCGGTTTCACCACCTTGGCTTTGTGCTGCCTAAGCATTTTCTATTCTCTGCCTAGAGGACTTTTCATTTCTCTTTTATTTACCTGGATAACTACGTAGCAGCCAGTGTACACCAATCACCATCAATGCATGGATGCCCGGACCGTGATTTTCCCATGTTTATCCTCTCAACTTACAGCTCCTTCAGAGCTGGGGCTGACGGTATCCCCAATGTCCAGCAGAAGCCCAGCAGCTCTATGTGCCTAGTAAATGTTTGTTGAGTGAATGAACAATTGTCTTTCCTTTTTTTGCTTTTTTTTAAGGGCCACACCGTGGCATATGGACGTTCCCAGGCTTAGGGGTCAAATTGGAGCTGCAGTGGCTGACCTACACCACAGTGCACAGCAACACCAGATCCCTGACCCACTGAGCGAGGCCAGGGATTGAACCTGCATCCTCCTGGATACTGGTGGGGTTTGTTTCCACTGTGACACAACAGGAACTCCTGCCTTTCCTTTTCAATAAACAAAACCAACTCTAGGTCACAGATGTACTTATTGCCAAGCAGGGAAGAAGCTGCACTATAATGAAATCTCCTTGGTGTTTTCTTTTTGTTACTCTTCTGATGGAAAAATATTTTTTGCCAGTTAGGAGTTTATAAGAAACTAAAGCTGTCATGACTGTGGAAAAAAAAAATGCATTATAATCCCAAAAGTCAAGTAGTCCAAGAATTTTATGACAAACACTCTGGTTCTGTTGGAAAAAAAACAGACTCAGAGCCAGCAACGTTGGGCAGAAAAGGGAGGGTGTTGGCTACCAGCCCCCCCCCAGCAGGTCCATGGTCCATCTCACATTTGACCCCTTCCGAGTTGAGGAAATCCTCTTCACCTCTGAGACCCCCATCAGGGCAGGCCCAGACAGCATTCCGGGCTACCTCCAAGGTGGGTCTGTCACAGCATGGAAAACCAATTTCATTTATGTCCACCTGCTGGCTCAGCCTTTAGATCTGCCTTTTTTCCTGTCTGCACTAAAGGTGGCTAAAGACAGATTCGTCCTGCTCAGGCGAGTTCAAATCACAGCCTCTGCCCTCACCTGTCACTGTGATCCTGGCCTCAGCATGGAAAGCCCTCGCTGCGCGCCATCCCTGGGGAGCTGCAGGTGAAGCACGTGGCTGCATGCACTTTTCCCCATTGCTATTTTAGTGACACCACATCGAAGGAAGCTCATGGACAACTCGAAAGAAGCCTGGGGAGAAGAGACAGAGAAGTTCTGGCTTGAAAGGAGGTCAAAGAACCACAGGATCAGAGGAGCTCATGTTGAAAGGGACCTTGGTATTCACTAAGATACGCGTTCCAAAGAGGATGTATCCTGAAGATCACCAAAGAGGTCCCTTTTTGATCTGCTTTACACATTGAAGTACGATGGTATTCTATCTCACTTGAATAAAGAGTTCTGATTTTTTTTTTTTTGCTTTTTTTTAGGGCCGCACCCGCGGCACATGGAGGCTCCCAGGCTAGGGGTCTAATCGGAGCTGTAGCCAGCGGCCTACGCCACAGCCACAGCAACATCAGATCCGAGCCGCATCTGTGACCTACACCACAGCTCACAGCAACACTGGATCACTGACCCACTGAGTGATGCCAGGGATCGATCCCACAACCTCATGGTTCCTATCTGGATTCGTTAACCGCTGCGCCACAGTGGGAACTCCTGATTTTTTTTTTTTTTTAAGTCTGCAAAATGTTGACCCTAGTGCCGCTTCTTGCCTGATACAAGAATTCCCTTAATATGGTGTCTCTGTCACACAGTCAGCCAGACTTACATGCTCCTGGAGCCAGGGCGCTCCCCATCACCTGAAGATGCCATCCCATTGCTGGGCAGTTCTAATAATCAAAATGAGCCCCCAGACGCCTCTCCATGGCTCTGCATTGGTTCTGTTCCTGATCCCCTTCTGCAGGTCTGGGCTGTGGCCTGGTGAAAGTGAGCTCACATCCTCCCCGTCTCCCTACCTCATGTCTTCTCCCTGTTAAATGTCCTTGGGTCCTTGGTCTGCTCCTTTGATATTTAACAGACCATTACTTGCCCTAAAGGGATTCTCTTGTCAGAAGTAAAAATGTTTTATGACTATCAGACTTCAATTTGCTGGGCTACTGATTCAAAATAGCAGTTGTTTTTCTCTTTAACGCTTTTTTTTTCTTACCAGTGGTTGAGTGCTCTCCCTTTTTAAAGATGTGAAGATGATAGGGATGGAGCAGGCACAGGTAGTTGCAGAAGTCCTGATAAGGGACCATGGTGGGGGAGGCGACTTAGGGGACTTTGGCTGATCACTGTAAGTTAATAATTGCTCAAGTGAGCCATCAGAACGAGGCAGGCTTGCGTGACTAGTGGAGGTGTGAGACATGGGTGGGGGGGGGGCGTGTGGGATGAGGCCAGCATTTAGATTCAGACCCAGGACAGGAGTTGAGCACCGCCCTTCTGCTGATTTGAATACACACCTTCCTGGATACAAAGGAGGAGCTACTACGCCCAGAAAGGAAGAGGCAGTCTTCTTCCAACCCCTACTTCCTTTGGATAATAAACCGTTGCCCATCAGATCCTCGGGGCAGAGCTTCTGTGCCTGCCACTTGCATCTCTTACAAGCGCCCTATCCTAATAAATCTATTTCTCGCCTAAAACTTTGTCTCTCACTGAATTTCTTCTGCGAGGAGACATGAAGAACCTGAACCTCAGTGAGTCCAGACACAGGGCAAGTGATTCTAATTTAAAACCGTGGGTCTGAGTCCCAATCTGGGTTTAGGCTGGGTTCAAGTCTCAGTTCGTGTTCTGGCTAGGTTCAGGCTGTTAGTGCTGTCAGTTCCGAATATTCAAAGCAGACCCAAGCAGGCCTGAGATTTCCTCCCTGTTTTCTTGGCACTCACCTCCCTCCTCCCCTGCTGCCATGGAGGCAGACGCTACTGGGGTAACAGCAGCCTTACAATGAGGCGACTTCATATGCACAGAATTACAAAGCAGACTTTCTAAACTATGAGCAGAGCAATTTGAGCACCAACACCAATGGAACAGATCAAATCGAGTTCCTGCTGTGGTGTCTCTGCAGGGCCAGGACGCAGGTTTTATCCCCGGCTGGCACAGTGGGTTAAAAGGATCTGGCATTGCCACAGCTGCGACATAGGCCACAAATGTAGCTTGGATCTGATCCTTGGCCAGGAACTCCATATGCCGCAGGGTGCCCAAAAAAGAAGGAAAAATCAAAACAAAGAAACAACAACAGCAACAGAAAACAGGTCAAATCAATGGTTCCTGCACTTGACCCCTTAAAATTACCTGGAAAGCTTGTTAAAACAGACCCCTAGAGTTCCCGTTGTGGCTCAGGAGAAATGAACCCAACTACCATCCATGAGAATTCTGGTTTGATCCCTAGCCTTGCTCAGTGGGTTAAGGATCGTTGTCTCGAGCTGTGGTATAGGTCGCAGTCATGGCTGGGACCCGGCATTGCTAGGGTTGTGGCATAGGCTGGCAGCTGCAGCTCCGATTGACACCTAGTCTGGGAACTTACATTTGCCACACCTGTAGTGCTAAAAAGCACAAGAAAATAAGGCTCCTGAGTTTCTGAATCAGATCTAGGTTGGGCCTGAGAATTTGCGTTTCTAACCTGTTCCCAGGTGATGCTGAAGGTCTCAGAACTACACTTTGGGAACCAATGGATTAAATGACCGTGGAGAAACATCCCCAAAGAAAGCGAGTTTTCAAAGAATGGAAGTGTTCCTAGGTGCGAAATAGGAAAGCATGTGGTGGGACCCGCTCACTCCCTCCTCAGATGCCTCCCCACTCCCCTGCCCTCCGCAGCATCACCTCCAAACGGGCTCTCACAGGGCTGGAAGCAGAGAGTCATGTGCATTAGCCTTGCTTTGCTGACCATTTAATTTCAGAAACCAAAGGAAACTGCTCCTCAGGACCCAGTTTGGGCGCTTAAGGAAGGATTGGCAAGAAAACAACCATTTCGTCTTGGAGGTGGCAATAAACAAAGAGAATGGCCCACAACAAGCATTTAAAAACACCCCTGTGTGTGCCTAAGGGCCCTGCAGACATGTCCTAGGTGTCTGAACAAGGCAAATTTCAAAATTCTGAGAAATACGATTCCCAGGAGATATGGCCCCTAAGCGATGACAAACACTAAAATAACAATAATAGCCACCTGACTTTGCAATCCTACAAGATGCTAAAAGAGAAGCTGAGCAGGAAAACCAAGTAGGAGGCTGGGCTGTCATCAGGGCAAAGAGGTGTTAAGAGTCTGAGGGTTGGGGGTGTTTTTTTTTTTTTTAATATTTAACACCATCTGAGCATCAAAGACTGACAATAGACTGTGAAACTTTCTGGTCCCAGGGAGGCAGGCAATTAAGTTTAAAGGGCAGGAGCTGTCAATTGGCAGTTAATATACGTAGAAAAGGAGCTTTCATCTCTGGCATCTTAACTTCAGCTGTGGAATTCATCGCACCCTGCAGCTTTCTCAAAGGTTTGTCCTTCTGTGGCTACCAAAGTCACTTTATTGAGATCTTGAAATGCCAAGGTTTTCAAACCAGCCACAGCGGCTATCAGAACTCAGACGGGCTTTATTCAGAATGTGTGTATTTCCTGCTTCAGCTTCTAAGAGAAACTGCCACAGAACTCACTGGGGTTTGACAAGAACTGTTTTATGACAACGGGTTCCAGAGCTTTCCTTCACATTGTATTTTGGCCATGCTTGCTTCATCTCTCTATTATTACTTAGCAAGGAAAGAATTTCCTTCCCCCCCCAGTCTAAACATTCCCCATGAGAAAAACAGTCTGCTTCTCTATTGAAGAATAGACCAAATAGCCTGTTAATAAAAATTAAAGTCCATTGAGAAATCAGTGATAGGTAAGAATCACATTGTTCCTGTTACCCGTATTTTTGCTACCCGAGAGAGCATACAGAGCAGATTGCCTTCCTGAGCTGGCTCTGAAGAAGCTGGCTCTGTCTCCAGAATGTCTCCACCATCTGTTCCAACCACAGTTGTCTTACCCAAGCACTCGTTACTCCTTCCTAGAGAAGTCAGTCCCCTCCTGACCGGATCTCCCCACTTCTACTCTCCTTCCCTTCTCCTCTTGCTAATCATCGTTTTCTACACACTTCCTCAAACACAGATCCACTCCATGGCCCACAGATGAGGTCCACGTGGGGGGCAGGGGGAGGATACCAGGGCAGCACTCTGGGCCACCTTCAAGGTGGCTTTCCTGCACCTGACCTCCCTCTTCCAGCTCTGCCTGCCCAGTCTCACAGTTTGCCCCCTGCTTCAGACCCATTGCCTGTTGTTCATGCAGCCAGGAGCACACACAATCACTCAGCACGTGCTATGCCGAGACTGGTCCTGGGCAACCGTTTAATAATAACAATGAGAAGAGCTAACATTTACCGAGGACTTTATATGCCAGGCACTGTGCTAAATCCCTTCAGGTAAGAATTCATTTGAGGAGTTCTCGTCGTGGCTCAGTGGAAACAAATTTGACTAGTATCTATGAGGACGCAGGTTCCATCCCTGGCCTCACTCAGTGGGTTAAGGATCTGGCGTTTCTGTGAGCTGTGGTGAAGGTCGCAGACATGGCTCGGATCCCGAGTTGCTGCGGCTGTGGTGTAGGCCAGCGGCTACTGCTCTGATTTGACCCCTAGCCTGGTAACCTCCATGTGCCGCAAGTGTGGCCCTAAAAAGACACACATACACACAAAAAGAATTCATTTCATTCGTGCAGTGACTCTATTAGACAAATACAGTATCAACTCCAATTAACAGCAATGAGACTCAGAGACGCTAAGCAGCTTACCTAGGGTCAGGCTTCACAGTTCATGGTTCATTCATTCATTCAGATGGTTTTGGAGCACATATGATGTTCCGGGCATTGCTCTAGATTCATGGAAAACCTGAGAGAAGAAAACAAAGAACTCTGTCCTTGTGGAGCTTACACGCTGGTGGAGGGAAATAGACAAGAGAACAGATATCATAAATACACGATACTGTGTGTTTGAAGATGATGAGCACTCTGGGAACAAAAGGAGAGCAGAGCTTAGGGAATGAGGAGTCACTATGTGGGTGGCAGTTTGCAATGTTAAATTGGGTGGCCAGAGAGTTCCTGCTACGGTGCAGTAGGTTAAGAACCTGGCTGACTCAGGTTGCTGCAGAGGAGTGGGTTTGATCCCCCACCCAGTGCAGTAGGTTAAAGGAGGTCACAGCTGTGGCTCAGATTCAGTTCCTGGCCAGGGAACTTCCATATGCTGTGGGTGCAGCCATAATAAACAAACAAATAAATAGAGTGGCCAGGGTGGCTGCATTAAGCAGGTGATCTTTTACCCACGTAACTGAGTGGGACTCTAAGGGGCCTTCCCAGGACAGGCCTCTCCCTCAAGTCCTCTGCTGTAGCTCCTCTCTGAAGTACCCAGACAACAGTATCCCATGCGCATTACCTGAGTTTTGCAGACGCTAAACACCACCACCAAATGGAAGACATTAGCTGCCTGATGGGCATGTAGCTCCCAGATCTTCTGGCACCTAAGGATCAATAAAGTTAACTGTCCTGTTATATCAACATCACTCAGAGTATTGTGCATGAGCTGGTCACATACCCTGAGACCCGCACTCCGGCCCCCCACCTTTAAAATGCTTTCCTGAAACCCTTGGGGGAGTTTGGGACTTTGAGAGGGCATGAGACACCCCCGCTCTCTGCATGGCCCTGCAATAAACTTTCTCTGCTCCGAACGCCAGCGCTGTGGTTTTTTGGCCTCACTATGCCTCCGTCCACCAACTGGCCTTGGATACTGAAGGCAGTTAAGGAGTTACCCCCTGGTGGCTACCCCCTGGTGGCTCTCTGGAGGGGGAGCTAGTGCAAAAGTCCTGAGACAGGAACGTGGCAAGGGCCTGGTGCGTTTGAGGAATTACAATGCTGTCCGAGGCAGAGGGTGAGGAGTTGTTGAATAAGGGAAAAGAGCAGGGGAAGAGGTCAGAAAGATAAGTATGAAGCCAGATCCCATAGAACCCCGTAGCTATTTGGTTTTCACTCTGAGTATTATGGCAAAGTGGTGGTGCTAGGGCGGAGGTGAGGGGATTCTATTCTCTGGGTCCCCAGTGGAGAAGAGATTATGGAGAAGGAGGTGGAGGATGGGGGCAGGAAAGTCAAAGATGGAAGCAAGGAATAAGAGGCAGTTACACCAACCCAGGCAGTAGTAGTGGTGACAAGTGGCTGGATTGTGAAACTGACAGCACTTATGACGTGAACCCAGCCAGAACCCAGACTGGGATTTGAACCCACGTACCAGGACTCAAACCCGACTTAAACCCCGATTGGAACTTGAACCCATGGTTTTTAAATTAGAATTACTCACCCAGCATCTGGACTTAATGAGGTTCACGTTCCTTGTGCCTCAGGGCAGAAGGAATTCAGTGAGAGTCAAAATGATATGTGAGAAATAGATTTATTAATATAAGACGCTTTTGAGAGAGATGCAAGGAGGGGGGAGGCAAGGAGGCTCTGCCCCGAAGATTAGGTGGACTTCGGTTTTATAATCCAAGGGAAATAGGGAGGGAAAAGACTGCCTCTTCCTCTTTCTACACTTGATCTTAGCCAAAAGCCGAGAAGCGATGCCTCTTCCTCTTTCTTCTAGTAGTAGCTCCACCTTGGTATCCAGTAAGACAGTATTTGACCCTATGGGGTCAAACTAGGACTGTCATGTGCTTATTCAAATCAGCAGAAGGGCGGTCCTTGAAATCCTGCCCTTGGTCTGAACCTGAATGTAGGCCTTACCCCATCCCCCACCCAATGACCTGAGGCGTATCTTACTCCTCCACCAGTCAAGCAAGACTGCCCAGTTCTGATGGCCCTCCCGAGCAATCTCCAACCCACAGAGATCTCCCAAAGCTCTCCAGGCCTCCCTCTCCATCCATGGTCCCCCACTGGGACTCCCATGACCACCTGTGCAACTATCCTGCTCCATCTCTACCAATGGGACTTCGAAGTTTTTGGACTTGGGGGAGTGGGGAAGGCTCTGTGGAGCCCAAGTGTGTCATAATCCCTTACCCCACCTTCCTCCATACGTACTCCGTCTTCTTTACAGGTTATACAGGGGTCTCTTTAAATAATCACAGATTCATGTGCAATCACACACTGCAAAGTGGAAATAGTTCACTTAAATTCATTTCATACTGGCATTGCACTTTTTTAAAAACAACATCCACATTTTAAATTTCCTACAGGTTATTTTTTTGTCTTTGCAAGTCAAATTGTTAAATCCATCATCTCCACTTTTAAAGTCCTCTCATAAAAAGGCGGTGTTTCTTCCTGTCTGCTTAAATCATATTCCACACTGAAACTGGTTGTGTAACTCAGGAATGAAAACAATGTCATGCCTTACTTTCCATCTGTCTCCTGGGAGATTGCTGCAGGAAAGGCACTGAGGTGGAGCGAGGAGTCCGTGAAGTTGTAACCGTTAAGCAATTTAATCTTTTTCTTCATTAAATGAGAAATAGAAATTTCTTTTCAATAAATGTATCAAATATAAAACACGCTCCAGTTCCAACCAGCTGCTTGGTAAAGCAGGCAAAGACCAAGCGTCAGAGCTGGAAGAAAATATAAAAATCCACTGATTCCATCTCTTCCGTAGCCCTCCGATGGGCCGAGGAGGGAAGAGAGCTGCCCGGATTGAACTAATGTTAAGTGGCTAAAGCCCAGGTCCACCTCTGACACCAGCCTACTGCTTTTTCCAGACACAGTTATGTAGCTTCCTGTCAGAACAGACACAGAAAACAAAATTATGGGTTTTCAAAACTAGGCTCTTAAAGCAAAACACAGAGAAACTAGACCAGTGTTTCTAAACGGGGCAATTTTGCCCCCTGGGGGACTTTTGGCAACAAGACATTTTTATCTGTTACAACTGAAGAAAGAGATGGTACACGCATCTCATATGGAGAAGTCAAGGATGCTGCTAAACATCCTCCTATGTACAGGACAGACCCTCCCTGCCCCCCGACAAAGAATTATTCAGTCCCCAAAGTCAAGGTGGAGCTAGATCAAGCTTGTCAACCCTAAGGTGCATATTAGAATCACCTCGGTGCCGGCAGACCCGTGGAATCAGAATCTCTAGGGGTGGGGCCGAGCATTAGGCTTTTTGAAAAGCTCTCCAGGTGATCTCAATGTACCCAAAGTTTGAAAATCCCTGGTTCAACCCATACAAATTGGAAAACGAATCAACAACAGACCAAAGAAGATATTTAGCCATGACTACATGTCCACCAGAAACCGAAGGAAATATAAAACAGTTCACAACACGGCCCATGCCTGAGGGAGCTCCCAGTGTGTGTAAGGAAGTGACCAGGAACACTAATCACTGGTTGTGTGTTTTTTGTTTTTATTTTTGTCATTTTAGGGTTGCACCTGTGGCATATGGAGGTTCCCAGGCTAGGGTTCTAATCGGAGCTACAGCTTCAGGCCTACACCACAGCCATAGCAATGTGAGATCCGAGCCGCGTCTGTGACCTATACCACAGCTCACAACAACTCCGGATCCTAAACCACTGAGTGAGCCCAGGAATTGAAACTTCAACCTCATGGTTCCTTGTCGGATTTGTTTCCACTGCACCACGATGGGAACTCCCGTTGTGGGTTTTTTAGGTGATGAATGAAGAACCAAGGAAGAAGTGCTCTACCAAAGACAAGGCAACAAAAAGTGTGAGAAATCAGAGGGCCCCTGGGATTATCACCAAAGGTAAATTTACGGGTGGAAAACTACTTCGGGCACTTTGCGTCTTTGCATACGTTTTCCTGCTGTGATCAGAAAGGGCCTTGTTTTTTCAGTCTTCTATTCGCCCCTGAAGATGCGCTCTCTCTCCCCTCAAACTGTAATTATACATGGTTTAATAATATTAAATATAACATATTGTGTTCCTAGGTCCTGAGAGACTGTATTATTGCTTTTCAAAAAATTATATAAGCAATTTGATGTAACTGATACATTCAGAAAATAATTGTCCCCAACAGTAATCGAGTTAATTAAAACCCATCTTTCCCCCTGCGAACTGGGTTCCTTAAGGATATCCTGGTCAGACTGATCTTGCTCAGGAAGTGACCCTGGTAGCGTGGGTGAACCAGGAACCCTAGCTACAATAGCAGCTAGAGGCTAAAAGCAGAATTGCCCTGATTCTTGCCCTGGGTGAAAACAAGAATGTTTCGAGGAGGCAAAGACTATAAAAACAGGTACAAAGTTAGTTGTCAGAGACACAGCACAACATGTGGGAGAGCACACAGGGAAGCAGTCTATTTATCTAAGGCAGAAGCAAAGCAGTAACTCATAACCCACAAAAGGACGCGGGCGCAGGCATGCCCCCGAGCGAGGAGTGCACCAGAGAGGTGATTTAAATCACTTACACAGGACGGTTCTTCCAAGTCTCCATTTTCCTTTGGCCAATTAACTTTATTTCTCACACCGGACTGAACCCAGGGCCCGCCCCGACACGTGTGCACATCTTTTGGCCAAGACGGATTTCAGAACAAAGGGTTTTGGGATGGTATCAGGACTTACTACGGCCCGATGCCCCTTCTTTTTGACCCTGAGGAGTTTTTCTGTGCAGGGAGGTCTTCTTAACCCCAGGAGTGATTGATGTGGTCATCTTTTTTACTCCAGCAGAGCTCAGCTCCTGCCATTAACTTTCTCCTTGAAGTGTCAAAGAGAAGCAAGGCCCAATTTACTCAGCCTGACAAATCCCAGTTGTACGCAGCCCAGGGGCCCGTCTACCTCCCGCCTCAAGGTTCCTTAACTTGCTTGTCATTTTTGTGATTACAACTCTCACTTCATAGAATAGGACATAGTAAAGATATAGTTTTTCTTTCTCTCTCTCTCTTTTTTTTTTTGCCTTTTAGGACCACCCCTGCAGCACATGGAAGTTCCCAGTCTAGAGGTCAAATTGGAGCTGCAGCTACTGGCCTACACCACAGCATTGCCAGATCTGAGCCGTGTCTGCAATCCCAGCTCATGGCAACACCGGATCCTTAACCCACTGAGCAAGGGCAGGGATTGAAATTGCATATTTTCGGATACTATTTCTCATTTTTAAAGTAGTGTTTATTCAAAGCCTGTTTCCCCTCCTCCTTAGAGGCACTGGTGGCTATAGGGGATCGTTTTCAACTTGTAAACAGAACCCATGCTTCCTTGTAAAAATAATTGTGCTGTTAACAGCAGCGGTACTATCTTGAAATAAACTTCATATTTAGTATAACCTATACATACAGTTTTTTAAAAAAATTAATATATACTGATTGCCTCTCCTCCCTCATGTATTCTCGCTCCTATGGTCTGCTCTGGGCTCAGAGAGCTGACCTCCACAGTCCGCATTCCCTGGCTTCCCATTCCATTTGGCCAATAGGAGGCACTGATACAAAGGCCACAGCAAAAAGAGAGAGGGCGAGGGTACTTATTGCCTGCCCTGTAAGGTGCCAAGAAGGTTAACCTCTGTGGACATACAGTCCCGGCTCACGTGTGGGTGGGCTGAGGGGCATATTAGCCTCCTAAGGCTACCATTACCGCAGACTGAGTGACTTCAACAACAGGTATTTATTTTCTCACAGTTCTGGAGGTTGGAGGTCCAAGGTCAAGGTGCTGGCAGGGTTGATCGCTGGTAGGGCCTCTCTCCTTGGCTTGCAGGTAGCTGTCTTCTGTGTCCTCAGACGGCCTTTCCTCTGTGACCACACATCTCTGGTGCCTCCTCCTCTTCCTAGAGGGACACCAGTCATACTGGATCAGAGCTCCATCCTTATGGCCTCATTGAATCAGAAAGACCACATTAAAGGTCCTATCTCCAAACACAGTCACAATCTGAAGTACTGGAGAGTTAGGGCATCGGTGTATGGATTTGGGAAGGGTGTTATCTCAACATGTAAATGCTTGGGAATGACGGTACCAGGAGACATAATGAAGTACTGCTGTCGAATGTTTGCACCTGGAATGGGCTAAGGTACCAACGCAGATGGATACCAGGACCTTTGTCAGCGGCTCAGATACCACTAGCGGCAATGTCATTTGTGATCTGGTTTCCTGAAATGGTGAACAACTCTTGCAGAAGATCTAAATAAAAGAAATCCTAACCTTCCTTTGATTTACATAGTAGCTGAATTTCTGGAAATGCTGGGTACATTAAAACCATGTACAAAATACTTTGTCTAAAATAGAGTTTGATCCTAGGCTCAGATGATCATAGGCAGGTCTTTCACCTACATGAACGTCCACGGGGACCTTCTAAAACCTCGTGGGACAGGAGTTTCCGTCATGGCTCAGTGGTTAACGAAACTGACTAGTATCCATGTAGGACTCGGGTCTGATCCCAGGCCTCGCTCAGTGGGTTAAGGATCCAGCGTTGCCGTGAGCTGTGTTGTAGGTCGCAGACGCAGCTCAGATCCCGGGTTTCTGTGGCTGTGGCATAGGCCAGCAGCTACAGCTCCAATTCGACCACTGACCTGGGAACTTCCATATGCCTCGGGTGCGGCCCTAAAAAGACCAAAAAAATAATAATAATACTAAAATAAAACCTCGTGGGACAAAAGACAATTATTTCCTGTGCAGGACAGCCCTACAAATGGCAGGGCACCTAGGACCCCTGACCCTGCCCTTCAAGTGCCCCCAAAAGTGCGCTCCCCACAAGCACTATATTCCAAGGGACTGCATTGGGGGGGTAGTTGTGTCCTACTGCCCGTCACAGGTTCCCCTCCCTCTGCCCTCTGCTCCTGTCCGGGGAGGGATGACATGGGGTGGGGAGAGATCAGATGGGTGTCATGATTCTGTGGCTCACACTGACCAATTAGGTAGCATAATATTTACAGGGTCATCCATGGGTTGGTTGGTTTGTTTTTTGATTTTTAGGGCCACATCTGCGGCATATGAAGGTTCCCAGGCTAGGGGTCCAATTGGAGCTACAGCTGCCAACCTATGCCACAGCCACAGCATTGCTAGATCTGAGCTGCATCTGCAACCTACACCACAGCTCATAGCAATGCCAGATCCTTAACCCACCAAGCGAAGCTACAGATCAAACCCACAACCTTGTGGTTCCTAGTTGGATTTGTTTCCATTCTACCAGGACAGGAACTCCTACAGGGTCATCCACGTTGTAGCATGTATCCGTAGTGCATTGCCTTCTGTGTCCAGATTATATTCCACTATATGAATATACCATCTTTCATTTATCTATTCATCAGTTGATGCACGCTGGAATTTAGTCTATGGTTTTGGTTATTATGAATAATGCTGCTCTAAACATCCTTATACAAGTTGTTATGTGGATATAGGTTTTCATTTTTTCTGGGCCTATCCCTAGGAGTGGAATTGCTGGGTCCTATGGTAATTCTATGTTTAACCTTTTGAAGAGCTGCCAGACTGGTTTTCCAGAGCAGCTCCATAATTCTACATTCTCATCAGCAGTGGGTGGGGTTCTAATTTTTCCAGTCCTGTGCAAACACTTATTATCTGCTTTTTCGATTATTTACATACCTAGTGGGTGCGACCTGATATTTCATTGTGGTTGTGATTTGCATTTCCCTAGTTAGTGATGTTGAGCATTTTTTCATGTTCTTATTGGCCACATGTATAAGGTTTGTAAATATTCTTTGGATGTTTACTCAGATAATTTTGCTTATATTTTAATTGCATAATTTTTGGTTATTTTTTATGTTTTAAATTGAGTAGAGTTTTTTATATATCCTTAATTATTTTTATGGCGAAGTGTAGTTTATTTACAATGTGTTAATTTCTGCTGTACAGGAAAGTGATTCAGGTCTACATATACATTTTTTTTAAATATTCTTTTTCATTATGGTTTATCATAGAACATTCTAAGTTCTTTTGTCATGTCCCTATCATTTTTCAAGGAATTTTAAGAATTTCAATATAGCCATTTGGTTAACTCAACTGGCCAACCAGTTGGTTTTGTTTGGTTTGCTCTGACCTCATGGCTAAGAAACAAAACACAAATGATATCTAACTAGCAGGAGGACTCTTCTCACAATCTGCACATTGCATTTATTTAAGATTGCAATATATACTTTGCATTATTTTATGCTATTAACTTAACGGCCACATAAAAAAATCCAGCTCTCTTTCAATATAAATGAACAGTAAGGCTTCTTAGTCATAATGGCTGACTGGAATCCTGCTCCAAACACATTTAAATGTGAGACAAAATAGAATCCAAAACATTAAGAATACAGATCAGAGTACAAGAGCAAGAAACAGAAATCTCCAGGTGCTAGAAACAAAGGAATAAAACAAAGAAGGACTTGAACAAGGGCACAGTGGCTCACAGGGGAATCAGACATGGCCCCTGGGTATGGGTCTTAACCACATGTGAAGAGCAGAATATAAGGGAAATCACTGTACATTTCACTCAATTTTACTGTGAATTAAAACTTCTCTGAAAATAAAGTCTATTTTAAAAACAAAACTGCAAAGGAAAGAACTAAGGATGGCAAACGTGACATCATGGCTTTTCCTCTGCAAGTCCTGGCTTCAAGTTCATATCCTAAACTAGAAAGTCATTTTCTGTCTTGTATATTGTTCACCCAACCACATATGAACTAATTTGTGCAAACACCATCAACTTTTCCATTTTGGAGTAGTACATGAAATCAAACAATGGAAGTGATTAAATCCTTCAGCCAGAATCAGCTAATAATTCAAAAGGCCTCATTCTATTTTTACTCTCCTGCTCCAAGGATAAGTTCAAATTATCCTAATTCTATTAAAGTCAAAATAAAAGCTTTATTTCTAAAGAGACTTATTTAAAATTAAAATACAGGAGTTCCCGTCGTGGCTCAGCGGAAACGAATGTGACTAGGAATCATGATGTTGTGGGTTCAATCCCTGGCCTTGCTCAGTGGGTTAAGGATCTGGCGTTGCCGTGAGCTGTGGGGTAGGTTGCAGACTCGGCTTGGATCCCGTGTTGCCGTGGCTGTGGTGTAGGCCGGGAGCTGTAGCTTCCATAAGTGGTGGGTGCAGCCCTAAAATGACAAAAGACAAAAAAAAATAAAATAAAATAAAATTAAAATACAAACAAAAGCTTTAAAAACAAACTCTTCTATTTTGACTTGGCAGAAGACGCAGAAACCATGCTCAAGCAGATGATTCTTTTCTTCTGTGCACACAGAAGACAACTGTTTGATGCTTCATTCACTAATCTTCACTTAATAAAGAGAGGCTGGGCTCTGCTGTGGTTTTAAAAATCAAAAAAACATACCAAAATCTCAGTATAACATAATAAAAATCTCTTTTTTAATCATGAAAAGCCCACTGAGGGTCCATCTGATCTCGTGTTCATTCAGAAGTCAAGAGTACTCTGACCTTGTGGTGTCACCATTTCAGGTGAGGCCTTCTTTATGATCCATGACAAATGCATGGCAAAGTTTGTCACCGGGCAAGTCTTTCCAGACTACTAGTATTGACATATTATTTTCACTCATATTTAACTGGTCCTTGTTTACCCACAGGGAGGGTGGAAACTAAAGAGGCACAGATATTGATAATCACCAATGTCACCAAATTCTTATATCTGGATGAAATCAAGGCTGAATATAGATTGCTAATTCTTAACTCATTAAGATTAAAATAGGAGTTCCCGTTGTGGTGCAGCAGAAATGAATCTGACTAGAAATCACAAGGTTGCGAGTTCGATCCCTGGCCTCATTCAGTGGGTTAAGGATCAGACATTGCCATGAGCTGTGGTGTAGTTCGCACATGTGGCTCAGATCCTGTGTTGCTATGGCTGTGGTATAGGTCAGCAGCTGTAGCTCCGACTTGACCCCTAGCCTGGGAACCTCCATATGCCACGAGTGCAGCCCTAAAAAGCAAAAATAAATAAATAAATAAATAAATAAATAAATAAATGCAGAGTTCCCACTGTGGCTTCAGGGGGTTAAGGACATGACATGGTCTCTGAGAGTTTGCAGGTTTAACCCCTGGCCTGGCTCAGTGCGTTAAGGATCTGGTGTTGCTATAAGCAGTGTAGATCACAGATGTGGCTTGGATCTGGTGTTGCCATGGCTGTGGTGTAGGCCCCAGCTGCAGCTTCAATTCAGCCTCTGGCCTGGGAACTTCCATATGCTATAGGTGCGGCCATAAAAATAAAAAATAAAGATTAAAATAAAAAGCCCTGATGATCTAACAATTCTGGCATGGATTCTGGAGAATTTAGTAAGAAAATCAAATGCTTATTTAGCAAGCTAATAATTAAACTGGTTATTATAAATATCCCAGTGTCAGAAAGGCTGACAAGTGACAGATGCGTGAAAATGGTACTGCTTTAATTCTTAAAAAGCTGGACAGGTTTGTAAGTTAAAATGATAACCATGTACTTTAGACGCCAGGGTAAGCAAGCTATCATTAAAGTATGAACATTTACAATCTACATTCACAACTTACATCAGCAGATTTAAGGTAAGCAGATTTAGTATTAATTCTATCAGAAAAGAGCTTCAGATTTTCTCTAATACTCATAAGGACTTGCTGAGCCCACCAATGCTATGGATCAGACAACTTTATATTGGAAAAAGATTCACAGAATGCATAGCTGACCTCTTTACCCACAAATAAGTGTAGTTTAAGAAAAAAGAAAAACTATCTGTGAGTCACAGGAAAAAATGAATTTCTCACCTTCTCACTTTTCTTACTCCCCGTAAAGGTAGTAAGTGCACTTCCTGAATAAGGTTAAACTTAGGTGTAGACAAATGCTTATCAAGTATAATTTAATTTCAATATGACTAACTGCTTCATTGGTGATAACCACCTCTACTGGTGAATTCAACCTGTGTGATTCTTACGATTATTTTTAGCCCCAAATAGCAAGACCACATTTGCTACAATAGCAATTGAAATGTGTCAGGTGCACCTTCAATTAAAATTATTTTATCCAAAAAAAAAAAGCAAAATAAGAATATGCAACAAGAGTATAATTTAATAGTTTCTGACGTGGCTCAGTGGAAACAAATCTGACTAGCATCTATGAGGTTGCAGGTTCGATCCCTGGCCTTGCTCAGTGAATTAAGGATCTGGCATTGACGTGAGCTGTGGTGTAGGTCACCGATGCAGCTTGGATCCCGCATTACTGTGGCTGAGGTGTAGGCCAGCAGCTACAGCTCCAACTCGACCCCCTAGCCTGGGAACCTCCATATGCAGCGAGAGTGGCCCTATAAAGACCAAACAAACAAACAAAAAAGAATATTATTTAACAGTTTTGGAAACATTCACTTCCCAAACACAGGAGTGGATGAGGTGAGATAATGTACAGTACAATAAAACTTTTGCTAAATTCAAGGTTTAACTGAACGATTAAAGAAAAAAAAAAACCCAAACATATAAAAAGATAGGACATTTCATTTTTAATCAGTCAAAAAAGAAAAGAGTTCTGGACAATGTCAAATTCCACACATCATAATGCTATAGTTACACATTAAATATAATTACTATCTATACATATGCAAAAATATAAAGTTCTATTTCATACAATAAAACCCTTTATAGAAACCATTTTAAAATTAAGTAGGACTTCTCAGCATTAACATGTGAGGTATAAGTCCTTCTAAGGTTCCTTTAAAGGTTTTAAAACAAAATGCTAAATCTAAAAACAATGTCCTTCTGTCAGTTCCCAAATTAAATCTACTTAAAACAAAAAGTGATAGCTTAGTCACATACTACTTAAATAATATTGTTCAGGCATCTCTAAAATCCCCCACTTTTTCAAGTATGGAAACAGAACTCAAATATTCCACAATACAGTACTAAACAGATGGAATATTTAGGAAAGACTTTGTTGTCATATGGCACAATACGGCTTCATTTCTTCAATACATTTTGAATAAATATCAGGGTTTTATTTTTCTTCTAAAAGGCCAAAATTAGAATGTACATTAAGATAATTTTGACTGCGGTAAGACTTAGTGTGAAATATAACATCAACGTTTTATCACAAAAGTAAAGCTGGTGACAACTATAAAAGGAGCCAGTACTCTACTCAGATATACCCAGGGATTAAAGCTCGTCATGATAGAAATATTCATCATGAAGTTGTCTGCCATAATCTGTGGCTTCACTGGTAAGAAACAAGTCCTGGTTCTCCAGAATCTCTGCTTCTGAGAGTTTTCTGTCACTATTCAAATCCATCTCATCAATTAGGTGAAGAGCCTTTAAAACAAAACGAAAATGTGTCAAGTGTAATAAGCATTTTCAGCAAGATGTTCACATCTTAATGTGATTCGATTTGTCAAAACCATTCAGGTATGCCAAGTACTCATTAGTGTCTAAGTATCTAAAAATATTAACCATTGAGACTGGGTCTGTCTACAGCATCTCTCATTATCCCTCCCCTTTTTTATTGTTGCCTTTTTGTCATTTTAGGGCTGCACCCATGGCAAGTGCAGGTTCCCAGGCTAGGGGTCTAATCGGAGCTGTTAGCTGCTGCCACAGCAACGCAGGATCCGAGCCACGTGTGCGACCTACACCACAGCTCAGAGCAACGCCGGATCGTTAACCCACTGAGCAAGGCCAGGGATCGAACCCACAACCTCATGGTTCCTAGTCAGATTTGTTAACCGCTGCGCCACGACGGGAACTCCTCATTACCCCCTTCCTTAATTTCTGCTGGGTTCTGCCTCCTCACAACTCAAACCCGATTCAGGATTATCTCAAAGTCAAGCAAAATTAATATAACTCATTTAGAACCCCTATAGGTAAGTACAAACTTTTATTATTCTACCGCACTATGAATTAATACAACATACAACTTCCTTATCTCCTTGACAATCTAAAACAACCTAAAACAGATCACAGATTTAAATCAAGAAATAGCAATGCCTTGATCCTAAATAAATTAACTCCATAACTTCTTTCTTTGGCTTAAGATTTTGAATTTCCTTTATTATCAACAGTACCAATTTGGAGACAGTCATTCTGTAACACTCACCTCTTCTTGTGCAATGCCTTGATTATTGGGTACTACCCAAGACAGCAGCTCTTGGGGATCAAGTCTGCCATCAGCATCTTTGTCATAGTCATTCAGGAATCTATCTTTCTCAACAAGTATCCATTCTGGATCTTCACTTGCTGCTTAATATATTAAAAAAAAAAAACCCAAGAACACAAATATGCATACACAAGAATATCACATGTATCCAATAAGAAGTTTGGTATTGCCCTAGAATAAATGAAATGAATGAAAGCTTACCACACAAAGGAAGCCCAAAGAAACAGAACTCTTTAACTGAGAAGTCTTGAAATAAGTACAAACTCCATAGTAATTTTCAAATGTGATATGTATGTATAAAGACTCAGAGTTTTAAACTATTGCATATTATCATAAACTAGAAATTTTGTTAACTGCTACTTGTTCTGATATAGTTTTCCCCAGTTTGAGCTGTGTAATGTTTTTACGTACGTCATGTGACTAAAGCTTTCTGCATGTTCTTACAAAGTAATGCCATGAAAAATTTTAAAGTGACATTCACAGCAAGTGATGCTTTTAAGCAAAACTTCTCAAGACAGCTGCTTCTAGAAAAAGCTGCCTATACAAACTCCTCAAGCCTCAAACATTCAGTAAGCCACCTTCCACAGTTTGTATCAGTATTTACAAGATTTTATATTTTTTAATTCTTTCAGATCTATACACAAGTGTATAGAGGTCTGTTTAAAAATATCAACCTTTGCGAGTTCCCGTCGTGGCTCAGTGGAAACAAATTCAACTAGTATCCATGAGGATGTGAGTTCAATCCCTGGCCTTGCTCAGTGGGTTAAGGATCCAGCATTACTGTGAGCTGTGGTGTAGGCCAGAAGCTGCAGCTCTGATTCGACCCCTAGCCCAGGAACTTCCATATGCAGCAGGTGCGGCCCTATAATAAATAAATAAATAAATAAATAAATAAATAAAATTCAACCTTTACTTCTTCGCCTATTTGAATTGATAATTACATTTGTTTGAAAAGGAAGACAAATGCTTGGATCTAGATAGGGAACCAAAGTGAGCCAAACAGCGTTCTCAGATAAGCTGTAATTTATAAAATAAAGGTCCTTTTATTTTACTTGTATTTTATTTCACTTGGCAAAAACAAGGAAAATCAGGCCCAGGTCTTGTTCCATTTTTCTCTATCAAACAGAGCTTTCACTGAAGAAGACTGTCTTTCAACTTCTTTCTTCTTTTCCCCCCATCCTTCCACACATCCTCAAGCTACTTACTTGGATCCCGCCTGTAGTCACCAAGAAATTCTTCCAAACTAACAAATCCATCACCATTTTTGTCATGTTCTTCTAAAGCCTCTTGGATGACAAATTCCTATTGCATGTATGTTCATAAGGAAAAAATTAGTCACAAAAGTTTCAATCCCATCACCATCTGAACCAATCCTACTATAAAACTTCTTTACAAATAATCATTTTGGTTGTCCCTACTTGCAAGACAATCGTTCTCATCACTGGAATTGAGAAAAAGGAATGAAACCCCAAATATTAAGTGCCTTTAAACTCAACATCCTTAAGCTCCTGCTGTTGAGAACTCCATGTCACCCTCCAGAACAACCTCAGCACTAAACTCACTCCTATTTTCCGCACATTACCTTCCTTCTAAAAAATGATATATCTTACTGTCTGCTAACAACTCCAAAAGAACCTGAACCTACACACAACTGTTGTGCTGCCCCCAAACCTGAAATGGGTTGGTCCCCTTTAAAACTCCCTTGGTTCCTCTTCCACCAATCTATCCCAAATCTGTTCCTCACTCTTATTAAGGATTCTTACCAATCAATCCTCTCTGACCCCAAAACCATACCCTTTCTAGGTATATTTGACCCAGGATGCCCTGTTTAATGGACAGCTGCTTCAAGACTCCCTTATTACATTTCTATATCCCCTCGCACCTTTTTTATCATGCCAATCCCCACCCCCTTTCACGAGACCCATGTCACTTTCTCCTTTATTCCAGAATCCTAAAGTCTAAAAGAGAAAGACACTAAAATAGGAACCTAGTCTTTGTAAATTAATTTGTTGCCATTTTGGTGGGCTCACACTGCAGCTTGGAAGTCTGTCTCTGCCTCGGTTTCCCTAACACACACTCTATAGCTGTTTTTTTGAAATCTCCACTTTCTTTGCGCCTCAGCCCAACCCTCTTGGGAAAGACCCTGATATTTTCCTAAACATGGTGCAGGTCTTCTGAAACACTTCTCTGTTTACTGGCATCGCATCCTCACCTTTAATTACCTCTATTTTTATGCCTATAACTCTCATCATTCCCTTTGATCTCAGCAGTTAAACTCTCTCTCCCTCTTCAATTAAGAAACCCTTAATTGTCTTCCTAGATCCCATACTTTCCCGTTTCCAGAGTGCATTCTTTCACTCTGAACTCCAGCCTTTCCCAAGGCTCCAGTCTCTTCTCCACCAGTTCCTTCTTCTCTGCCTTTAAACATTCAGCTTCCACGACTTTGCTGCCCTCTTTAACTACACCCTGGTTTTTCTTTCCTCTCACAGGTTACAGCTACTCCTCTCACTTCCTCATTTCCTGCTGTTGCCCCAGTACCTTTCAATCTGGACTCTAGCATCACAATCACAATGAAACCTATACTCAAAAGTCTCTAATTCTAGTCAAATTCAGGGTCTTTACCTACATCTGTATGAAATAACACTTAAATATAGATTGTTAGAGTTTTTGAAAATCAAATATTATAGATTTTCTATATAGAAACCAGAAGATCTTAACCTGGAGATCAAAAACTATAGAGGATCTGAGATGCTCCTGAAATTATAATCCAATATTATTTCATGTGCATGAGAATGGATGTACACAGGATTTTTTTGGAACAGGGTACACAGTTGAATTACATATTTTTTTAAATTACTCAATGAATTTTATTACATTTATAGGTGTACAATGATCACAACAACCCAATTTTATAGCATTTCCATCCCAAACCCTGAGAGCATCACTGTACCCCCCAACCTGTCTCAATTGGAAAACATAAGATTTTCAAAGTCTGTGAGTCAGTAACTGTTCTGCAAAAAAGTTCATTGTGTCCTTTTTTTAGATTCCACATGTGACAGCATATGATGTTGGTTGCATCATATTTTTTAAAGGAGTTTGTGATCCAATAAATATTTCTCCTTTCAAAGAGCAGTCCTCTCTGAAAATAGGCTTATTTCAATAATGTTGCTTTGGTTAAAATAATTTTCGGAACTACATGAATGTAAATATCTTTAAATTCCAATTTCTAGTTGAAAGTAGAATCGCTTAGTTGATCTTGTACCCCTGCTTTGTCCTTTATCAAATATACCCTACCCTTAAAGGGAAAAAGGGACACACAAATACAATTAAGGTAAATAGGAATTAATGAAGCTGCTCTGAATGACATGTCACTTACGTTCACACACCTTATATGCTGCTGGCACAAAGAACTCCCTTCTGCATCCTGACACACTCCATTCTGCACTAATATTTCCTTTGTATCATTGTGACACAAACCCTAAATGTCAGTCATCTGACTCTTGTCGTTTCCCTTCCCATGCTTGGTCAGTCCTCGTTCCCGTCTATGTTTTCTTCAAAATGTTGCTCGAGTATATTTCATTCCATTGCCACTTTATATTCCCGGGCCATAACACATGATGCTTAAATTATGTGATTGCTTTCACTGGTCATTCCCCTCCTCGGTCTTGAACTGTTCCTTATTCCCCAGATAATAAAACCCAACATCCTCTCTCTGCCTTACATGCCAGTACTCGATTAGTTTGTCTCAACTTCATTTTGGCCCTGAAACAAACTGTGCCCAGCAATGTTCTTAAAAGAGGTTGTGTATTTTGTTCCAAGTGAGAAATCAGAAGCCTCACAGTGGCAAGAGAATCGGTACTAACGGGGATGTCTCGCTATTGAGCTGTAGAGATAACAGGGTCTGGGGCCTGCTCCCAAGGTGGCAGCATCTAACCTTGATCCACTAAACAACAAGCTACGTCCTCCCTCCCCGAAATATCCAGGGAACCAAGCCACATAGCTGGGGGTTGATGCCAGGCAACAGACCTCAATATAAATGTTTAATCTACTTTTTAAAAGTTATTTGTTATATTAATCTTTACCCTCCAGGATGATAGTTTCTGCTCTCAAAAGGCTTACCAAATCATAGCAGTGACTTAATCATTAATGTTGATTTAAACCTAGCGTTCAACAAAATTTTTAAGAGAGCTAGTTCCAAAGGAATGAGAGGACCTATTATGCCTGAAGTTACAGAAACATTATTCGTCATTAGCAGCTGAACCCCACCCCACCTACAACCACCCTAAGAAAAGGGATCCAAACATGATAGGTGCTCCCGGTCCAAAAGTTTTCACTAGTGATGCTGTAAACTAAATAGGAAGCTCCAATGTTACTAATATTGAAAAACTAGAGACAAGTCAGAAAGCTACAAAAGGACAAAGAAGGTACTGAATGAAGATAATGCGGTTATAAAAGAGAAACTAGCCAGGGAAAGTCTGCCACTCAAATATATTACAGATATTTAAAAAACCTCTTACCTTCTCTGTCCCAATGAGCACCCCGCCCCAACCCCACCAGAAAACCTCCTTTCCAAATCTTAAGCAGGGAAAACTTTGGATCTTCCTGTGTCCCAAAATTCTGTTTGCTATACAATTCATTTTAATTACTTTGTAAAAGCAAGTTTTAAAGTTTTGATCATTCAATAATTATCTTGAAAGTTTTCTTCCTTACCGTCATATAATCAACTTCTTCTGGATGCTCAAAAGCTATAAATTCTTCAAGATTCAAACCAGGACCTGAATCCTGGTTGGCTTTTTCAAATCTCTTCTTGTCCTTTAAATGAAGCTTTAAAAATTAAATATTGAACATGCTTAAGAGTCTCATTCATACCATATCATTAAAAATACTCTGAAAAATACAAACTGTGTGAAATCTAAAATATATTTACATCCATTATCATATTTTATTTTCACATCATCCCACTGAAGGTAAGTTGGGCAAGTAAACATTCATTAGAAGCAGTAATAGAGACACAGGCTCTAGAGTCAGAGACTCAGATCTGAAATCTAACAACAGCACTTACTAGCTTCTTACTTAGGGCAAACTGCTTAACTTCTCTGTTCTCCTCAACTATACACAATTGGGATAATCTGACACCAGAAGCAACAAAAGCAAAAAAAAAAACAAGTGGGACTATCAAACTGAAAACCTTCTGCACTGCAAAAGGAATCATCAACAAAATGAAAGCTACTAAATAGGAGAAAATAAGAGGCTAATACCCAAAATATATAAAGAACTCATGTAACTCAGCAGCAAAAAAACAAACAGTCCAACTGAAAAAATGAGCTCATCTGAACAGACATTTTCCAAAGACATACAGATGGCAAAGAGGTACATGAAAAGATGCTCAGCATCATAAATCATCAGGGAATTGCAAATCAGAACCATAAAATGATACCACCTGACACCTGGCTGTCATAAAAAACACAAATAAGAGTGTTGGCAACGATGCAGAGAAAAGAGAATCTTTGTGCTCTGCTGGTAAGAATGTAAATTGATGGAGTTAATATAGAAAACACCATGGAGATTCCTCAAAAAATTAAATAGAACTATTATCTGATCCAACTATTCCACTTCTGGGTATTGATCCAAAAAAAATGAAAATACAAAACTCAAAAAGATCTATGAACATTATTTACAATAGCCAACATATGGAAACAACTTATAGCCATTGATGGATAAATGGATAAAGAAATTATGGTGTGGAATATTACCATGGAATATTATTCAGCCATAAAAAGTAAATATTGCCTTTTTTAAAATGATTTTTATTTTTTCCATCATAGCTGGTTCTGTCAATTTACTACTGTACTACAAGGTGACCCAGTCACACATACATATATACATTCCTTTTCTCACATTATCATGCTCCATCATAAGTGACTAGAAATAGTTTCCAGTGCTATACAGCAGGACTTCATTGCTTATCCATCCTTTTTATTTGTTTATTTATTTTTTATTTCTGTCTTTTTAGGGCCACACTCGAGGCATATGGAGGTTCCCAGGCTAGGGGTTGAATGGGAGCTGTAGCTGCTGGCCTATACCACAGCAACAGCAACAAGGGATCCGAGCAGCGCCTGCAACCTGCTTCACAGCTCACAGCAACACCGGATCCTTAACCCACTGAGTGAGGCCAGGGATTGAGCCTGCATCCTCATGGATGCTAGTCAGATTTGTTTCCGCTGAACCATGAGGGGAACTCCAAATCTTGCCTTTTGATACAACATGGGTGTACCTTGAAGGTGTTAGGCTAAGTAAAATAAATCAGAGAAAGACAAATACTGTATAATTGATTATATGTGGAATCTAAAAAAAACCCCCAAAACAAGACAAAAAAGCCCCCAAACCAAGCTCACAGATACAGACTGGTGGTTGCCAGAGGTGGGGGAGGGGGTGAGAGAAATGGGTGAACTATTATTTTATTTAAATAAACTGAATAATTTATAATAAAATAACAAAAAATCTCTATTAAGCAATTGGGATAAGAATTCCTATCAAGCAATTAGAACCATTAAGTATTAGATATTAAAAAATGATACATATTACTATTATTGACAGAGAAACTGAGATTAAAATGATTTATTGAAAGGGATGTTACAAACACTGCTAAAATATGTTGAACTTGGATCCTCCCTGTTCTTTCTACAGTACTAAACACTATCTTCTTTAACAATCTCAATACTTTTTTGAATGCCCCAAAAGCAATAGATTTAGACTATGTATTAATTCTTTGGTATGCCTAAGTGTTTCTGGTCTTCGAAATGACTTTTCAAAAACAGCCTTCAAAAAATGGCCCTCTAATGTGAATACTTTTGGTAAATATACATAATATTTGGAGGTCTACTGCTAATTCTCTATGTCCAAATAAAGCACATCAACAGCTGAAATGGGCCTATTTTGAGGCTGAGGTTAAATAACCACACCCTTCTCTACTTTCTCATGCCCGTCTCCCTCTAGTAGGCAAGACTGCTTTTAACGAATTTCTCAAAGTTAAATCTATAATCCAGAGCCTTGGAAGCCAGTAGTGGCATATTGCTAATCCTTCATAAATTCCATTTTGAGAATGTCTGGGAATAACTTTCCTTTCTATAAACTGATGTGTATTAAACTGCACCTTTTTAAAAAAGCACAATTTCAAATATTTTAGAAGCTTTTAACTTATGGTTTTCACTACTGAAAAGAAATACTCTTTTCGGCTTTTTAGAATAGAAGTTAGGTAGCAGTCATTTGCCAAAACACTAGTTCTTTTATGATGACTGATTTACAGTGGAGAGGCTCACTGCTTCCCCAAAGAATTTGTCTTTTAAACATCCAGATTCCACTAGCCAGTTATAGACACCCAATCATGACAAGAAAAAAAAATAAAAAAACTAAACTTGTTTCCAAACAGATGCTTTTAACTTACTATTTCATAACTTTAATCAGACCAAATAATTTACACATTACGTTCAGTTTAACATGAGGAAAAGCAGAAAAACAAGAATTCGAGGTACTTTGTAGAGCCGATCAAGTTCTTTTTGAATAGCTCACTATTCAAAATACTAAGTGCTTAGATTTCCTTATGAAAGAACCCTTCAACTTAGAGCAAAAAGGTCCACGTTTCAGCAGAGGGAGCTGAACGTGGCCAAATTTGCCTATGGAAAGAAAGGATCTCTTTCAACAGCTAAGGTTTCTTTCCTTTTTTTTCTTCTTTTAAAGTAGTTTGCTGGTTTATATTTCTCAGATTTTTTTTTTAATAGAATGAATAATGTGATTTTTTAAAGTTTTAATCACAGTCGTTTGGCTTCATATTAAAGAAGCCAAAATAAAGAAAGACTATTTTTTCAAAGTGGCAAATTTCTAAAGATAACAAAAAAGACTGCCAGTTTCATGAAACCTCAACCTTTTTTTTCTTCTGTATAAAACCTCGTGTTCTAACGGAAGGTAGAAACTACCATAATCATTTATTTTTATACTCTAACAGCAACTTGTGAAGAACAAAACTGCCATCTTTCGGTAGACTTAAGATTTTACATGAGGAAATATATAACCTGTGATAGAACAAAAAGCCTAGGTCTTAAAAATTCTGATTAGCTACATGCAAGATTATATCTTACATAAATAAATACTGCTTATATATGCACATTCAGCAGCTGGCTTGAGAAGTTAGAGTAACTGAGCCTTTGCCAGGTAGGTCCTCAAACTTTAATTATCCTCTTAAAGGTGCTGACTATACTTCATCTGATCATAAAGAAATGCTTTTTCAGGCATTTCACAGCCTGAGAGGGTCATTATTCCAGGTTATCTCTATTATCTATATGAAAATATTAGAAGGAAGAATAAATTCAGGTATCAAATTGATTTTTGTTTTTTAATAGTCTTCCATATAGAAACATTTATTTTACTTAGATATCCAATTACTTTTTATGGTTGTTTTATTTATGGTATAATGTTTAGTGTGTAACTTTGATACAGATTGATTCATTCTTCATCCTTGATTTTTTATTTTGAAGAATAAGGGCAACTGTTTCTGGGTTCATCTTTACACCCCAAATCCACTTTTAGTGACACACACACACACACATACACACACAATCAAATAAAGTATTATAATAAACAGAACTTCACATAAAAACATATTACTGTGTTATCAAAGAATAACCAATAGGATTTCCATTGAGAAATCTTCATTTTAGGGATCCATCAATTCCTTGACTATCAAGTTCCACCTAGTTCCTTCTTTAAAAGTGGAGTCTTATAATCAATATGTACTGAGTACCTGGTTGGGGAACATTGCGTTAGAACCCAACATCTTTTAAAAGAAAAATAGTTCATAAATAGTTTATATTAATGAGTCACTTTTCTCTTCAAAATGATTTTTGTCTCAACATCATTGTGTATTTTTATATCACACCCCCCACCCCTGGAAGAATACAGATTTTTAAAAACCCACATACATATTCCTTACTTTTTGATGGGCTAGTAATTAAATCTTTTGAGTACCAAAAGGAAAAAAAAAAAGGACACAGTCAGAATCTAATTCTAATAAGATTTAAAAATACTGTATTTAACTTCTGTGTTGTTCCCTGATAGGGAAGTCATAATATCATACAATGGTTTTAGAAAATCTTGAAACGCGAATGATGCTTTATAGATGAGTTAATTCCTACAGTAAAGGAGAATAATAACAAGTAGATGGGCAAATCCCAAATCTCATTATCATCATTTATTTTCTTTTTAGCGCTAAATAGTGAAAAGACTGATTTATACTCTTTACAGTCTGCTGTAAAATGAAGACACAAATTGAGAAGAAAAAAGATATATATTTTCTCTATAAATTAAATACTAACTAATCTAAAGCTGATAGTTAACAAACGCCTAAACAACTTTCAAAAGCTGATCGTCCATAGATATTCAAGATAAACTTCTATGAATTACACAAGCTTTCTTCGACAATATTCTTTCAAATCAACAGAGCTTACCAGTCCGACTGCTACTATTTACTACTATTTATCCATATTATAATCACCCCCATTTTTAGATATGAGGAAACTGAGGCAAAAAGAGGCTTCACTTAACCTAACACCGCACAACTATTAAGTAGAATTAGCTCGACGTAAAGCCAAGCAGATGGGCTCCAAAGCTGAAGCCCTTAACCTCCGCACTGGCAGTACACGCGTAGCACGTGCATAATCGTTAGCAGAGAAACAACCGATTCTGAGTTAGTAATGGCCTACAGAGTTCAGTGGTCAAATACAATTCTAAAATAAATAGCACATACAATGATAAAATATGGCCACAGCTTTTAGTTTAGAAACGAAAAGGTAGATACTTATACGTAATGGGATATACAAGTTAAGGAACAGAGGAGGCCCAAATGTTTTCTAAGCATCCTTAACTAATATTTTGGGACACATTATTTTGCAACAAAGTGTTTGGTTTTATTTTGTCCACATACCAAAAGTTCTTTTTAAAAATGTCATTAAAATTACCTCTGAGATAAAAAAAGTATTTGAGATAGCAGTTTTTCAAGCTTATAGTAATAGTCTTTAAGTTCCTACTAATTACTAAAGTCTTTAAAAGTTCCTATTAATGCCTAAATATTGTCTTCCTCAACTCTGCTTAAGAAAAATATTTCAACCAATTAAACTATAAGACACAACAGTATCACAACTCATAGTGATACTGAATCTTTAAAAATAAGTTATATAAAATGGTGCAGCCACTATGGAAGACAATGCTACGTTTCTCAGAAAATTAGAAACAAAATTACCATATGATCTAGCAATTTCACTTCTGGGTATATGTCCAAAAGAGCGCAGAGTCTCAAAGAAATATTTGTACACCCGTTTTCATAGCAACATTCCTCACAACAGCCAAAAGGCTGAAGCAACTCAACTGTCTGCTGATTGATGAAAGGATAAACAAGATGTGATATATACCTACCATGGAATAGTATTGTCTTTAAAAGGAAATTCTGACACATACTACAAAATGGATTAACCTTGAGAATGTTAAGTGAAATAAGCCAGTCACAAAAAGACAAAATACTGCATGATTCCACTTATGTAAAGTACCTAGAGTAGTTGAATTCAGAGGCAGGAAGTAGATGGTAGTGGCCAAGGGCTGGGGGTAGGGGAAGTGGGGAGTTGTTTAATGGGTTTAGAGTTTCAGTTTTGCAAGATGAAAGGGAATCTGGAGATTGAGTGCCTGACAGTGTAAATGTACTAAACAATATTGAATTGCACACCTAAAAATGGTTAAAATGGTCAACTTTATGTGTATTTTGCCACAATTTTAAAAAATTTTAAAGTTATATAAGACTATGTGCTTAAAAATGGGAATGAGCCTCTATAGCCTTCCTAATAAATATGATATAAAACTAATTGTTCATGGCGTTCCCTCATGGAGCAGTGGGTTAAGGATCTGGCTATTTCACCGCTGTGTCTCTCGTTACAGCTATAGCACGGGTTTGCTATCGGGGCCAGGAACTTCCAAATGCTGCAGGCACAGCCAAAAAATTTAAAAAACCAAAAACCCAATTGTTCAATAACATAAAAAAGAAAATATTGAGATACATATTCAAAATACACTAAAAAAGCAACTCTGGAAATGAGGACAAATGATGCAGCTGAGAAAGACAAATGCAAAGATAATTGAGGTGGTCCAGAACAAGAGTTCTAAATCTGGCTAGAGAGGAAACCATCAAAATGACCAGTGAAGTGGAACAGGTGATTGCCTAGAGAACAAGGCAATCCAGTCTATGACCTCAGGCCCTCTTGTGCTCATTCATGCAGGACGGTAAAGTGAACCGATATGATCAAAAGGAAGTCTGTGCACAAGTACTCACCTGCCTAAAAGACTCCTCTTCTGCATCATCCAGGGCAGTGTTCTCATCAAAGTCGATCACACGATCATACATCTGAATGTTGTATTCATCCCATGACACACTACCATCACTGTTTTTATCATATTCAACATACTGTTGTTTCGCTTCTTGCATAGCATAATGTTTAAAAGACATTTGAATCCATGAACTAAGTTCACCTACGAGAATTTCCCAGAACACAATGAATGTGACAATAATTCTGATGCTTAAGAAAAGTGAGGATTTCTAAACCTTCTTTAAAAGGAGAAAAAAAGACTTCAGTGTTTACAGTGATGGAGAACTGACCTTGCTGTATTCATAAAATAGGAGTAGGAGGCAGGGAGAGCTGTTTGAAATCTAAGAATATTATGTGATCTACATAGAACATAAACTCTTTGAGTACAGAGAGTTTGGGTATGTTTTGTTCACTGAGGTACTCCAAATGCCTCGGAAGCTCCTGGCTCAACAAATATTTACTAAATAAACCACCAATTGTCCAAAATAGCACTTGACTTTTAAAAAATGTTATCCAAAAAACTGCAGATAACTTTTGTTGTTAACTTTCACAGATCTCTCAGGAAGCACAAAATACTTGAATAACTACCCATTTATTTCAATATGTTGTGGGAAAAATAGTGTTCTTCATTTATGAACATAAGGCTTTTCTTTAAAAATCATTTTACATTAAGTTGAAACAAGACTACCTTAAAGAAATAATAGGTAAGTAAATATGGCCTAACTTGTGAAAAGGTAGTCAGGTGACTGAAGTTTAAGAACACTGTTACAGTACATTCCCTTTAACTACATTATAAAACAAAGTTACGGGTAGCAATTATGATTTATAAATCATAAACAGCTATCTGTCTTTGCTGGGTACTTGAAGACATAGGGGGAAAGTTTCCAAATCTCAAATATCTACTTTCAGATCAACTTTTAAAAATCTATTCATAGAGGAGTTCTTTTGTGGTGCAGAGGGTTAGGGATCCCTGTTACGATAGCGGCTTATTGCTATGGTGCGGATTCAGTCTCTGGGCCTGGGAACTTCCACATGCCTCGGGCACAGCCAAAAAAAAACAAAACCAAAAAACAAAAACAAAAAACTATTCATAGAGATATTTACCACACTGAATTATAGGAAAAAGGAGGTGGGGGAAGAAAAATGTGAATATTTGTAAGAACAGAAAGAGTACCCCATTTGGCTTAAAGATAATACACCATTTGGTTTAAAGAGTGGTACTCCTCTGTTGGTTTGGGGGAGGGCAGGTAAATAGGAAGTAAAGACACTTTGTCTCTCCTGATCTCCTGAAACTCTAAGTCAGGGCATTATGGCAACCACCTATTGAACAATTACTATATCAGGTCCTCTACGTTGTCTCTTATCTTCAAAACAAGGCAACTATAATCACTGTTTTACAGTTCAGGAAACTGAGGTTTGGAATTGAGGACCCACAGCTAATAAGTAGTAGAATCCAGATTCAAACCTATGTTTTGTTTGGCTTCAAAACCCAAACTCCTTCCACTGAACTTTGCCATCTCTCAAGAATCCAAGTCCAATTCTGGACCTTAAATGCAAACAAGCAAAATTCCCTGAAGAGTCCTTAGGTAGAATGATCATCGTGGCATAACAGAACACAAAACGTAACAGAGACCAGAAACAGGGGTCAGATTTCAGCTCTGCCATAAGGTAGTTTACCCTCTCAAGGTTTTGTTTTCTCATCTATAAAATGAAGATTTGGACTCGGTTCCTTTTAATTTTTTAAAAAGTTGACAATGAACATAAGTAAACCCTTATGGACAGATACCACCAAATATTCCAAATCAACTTGTTTTGTATGTTTTCTAGTGTAATCAAAAGATGGACTTATTCTTATTGGATAATTAGTCTAAAGGTTCTATAGTTTAAGTAGAAGGAACAAAACCTTAATATTCCTGAGGGCACCAATGTGAATACTTTACTGACAACACATCTTAAATTTCCCAAATCAGCTTGTAACTTTCTCTCCAGCAACTTCATTCTTCAGATGCTGAGCAGCATTTAAATAAGAGTTAGAGCAAAACAGCTCCTGAATTTTTATTGAGATCAACTTGGAAAATTGATAGGCTTCGTCACATGAATTAAGCAATGAGGAGAAGCAGCTGCACAGCAATTTATTTAGAATATTCTTTTAATAATCCATGCATTTTATTTCTGATCCTAGAACCTACCTAAGAGCACTTAGATTTTTTTTTTTTAAATGAAAGATATTAAAGACTGAGTAAAGAGCAGGAGATATGGATTCTAGTCCTGGCTTTGCCACTCATTTGAGCAAAGCACTTACACCTCTGGGCTTTAGTTTCTTATCTCTACAAAGAAAGGTGGACATATGATTCCAAGGCCCCTAACAGCTATAATAATTTGTGATAAACATAACTCACGTGCAACAGGTCTTTTTCTACTTGCTTATAAAAAGAAGCAAGTTCTGAAATGAAGCATATATCAAAAGAGCAATAAACCACTCAATGTCTAGAGAAGGTTTTTAGCATGATTCTCTAAAATGAATCATATTGTTGATATTGATAAAAAGTCATGTGAGGAACAGGGAGTTTGCTCTAGGTATGACTTGCACGTACCGTGTGCAGGGTCAATGATGTTAATATCACTACTGAGGAAAGCACTGTGTTACTTGACAGCCTATGTCTAAAGATTTCCAGGTATAAAATCTATTCACCACGTTCATTCCGCCTCTCACACAATACTTCTAATTGGTTGGAACACTAGCAATCTACACTCCACAGACACCCCGCTTAAATGTTTGTATTTCTGCCTCCTGCAAAGGGATGTCTCCATTGTTAGTTGTGTAGGACGTCCTTACTTTCGGTGAGAAAGCCATCTGAGTCCAAGTCAATTTTCTTTATGATTGACTTCAGTCTTTTTTGTTGCTCTTCGGGGGCGAGTTTAACATATTCATCGACTTCTTCCTTTGGGGGGGGGTAAGCGATACACAGGAGGGGGCAAGCATTACTATCGGGAGGGCAAAATGGTGGAGAAAAAGAGCTACCAGAAGCCTCTCTTGCCTAGGGGCTTTGGGGTGACTCACACCTGCTCCCCAAGGTCCCTGCCCCCTCAGTGATCTGCTCCTGGGAAGGAGTGTAAAGGAGATCTTTCTCCTCCCGCGCCGCGCTATTTCTCAGGCTTACAGCCCCCGGGGTCCTCCCGAGAGTGAGCGGCGCCCCACCCGGCCCCCATTGTCAGGCTGCCTCGGCCAGGCCTAGCCCGGCCGCCCTCTTTGTCCCGGGACAAAGCCCGTGGCAGCCGCGGAGCAAGGCCCGGACCTCCCAGCCCCGGCCTGGCCGCCTCACCTGGCCGCCCAGCAGCGCCTCGCGGTCGTAGTCGGTGCGGTGCTCGCCCTGCGGGTAGTGCAGCTCCTCAGCTTCCCCGGCGCCGGCTGCCACGGCGCACAGCAGCAGCAGCCCCAGCGTGACGGGCCTCGGGCCCAGTCGCATCGCGCCGGCCCGCTGCGGACACACACAGAGGTTCGGAGAGAGGGAAGGAGGGAGTGAGGAGAGCGGGGGCCCAGGCCGGCGGCGGCGCTGCGCGGGCGGCCGCAGAGAGGCGGCGCGGCGTACGTAGGGTGGGGGTAACGGAACGCGGAGGGGGGCGGCGGCCGCCGTTCCAGGCGCTCACTGGGTGAGGCCCGAGCGACTACTGCGGTGGTGCGGCTGGCGAGGCGGAGGCCTATATATCCCCGGCAGAGGGGCAGGGCCTCAGGCCGCGGCAGTGATTGGACTGTACGACGCTGGGGGCGGGCCGCGGAGATGTGGCTGTAGGCTGAGGACCTGGAGGCTGGAGGAGGCTGGCGCGGGCAGCACTGAGGGGAGATCCCCAGGGCAGCCTTTCGTTACGCCAAAAAACAACCGCCCCCCCCCCCGCCCCGCCTCTTACCCCCATCCTCTTTCAGTCAGCCTCGTTCCTGCCAGGAGCTCCCTGTCCACTCAATGTGTCCACCTGGCCTCCATCAATGAGAAAGCCTAGAGATCTGGGTGAAGATGAAACAGTATCTAGGAAAATCTTTGCCTTGATGAACCAAAAAACAGTGTCCATTTCTCAGTGAAGGACCAAAGAACCCAAATATCGTAGCCAGATATTTG
>PVHT021183629.1:19666102-19800344 GCA_004024745.2 Catagonus wagneri
CTAGGGGTCTAATCGGAGCTGTGGCCACTGGCCTTCGCCGCAGCCACAGCAACGCAGGATCCGAGCCGCGTCTGCAACCTACACCACAGCTCACGGCAACGCCGGATCGTTAACCCACTGAGCAAGGGCAGGGATCGAACCCGCAACCTCATGGTTCCTAGTCGGATTCGTTAACCACTGCGCCACGACGGGAACTCCCGTAGCCAGATATTTGTATCTGATGCTCAGTTTTGCGACTTCGCCAAGTTACTTGGCTTTTGAAACCTGCTTTGCTCCTTTTGTAGGGGCATAGTAATAAGACTACCTTAAAGAGTTGCTGTGAAGATTAAATAAAATAATAGAATATAAAGTGTTCAGTTAATGTAAGCTAACATCATGTGGGTAGAAAAGCAAAAGATGGTTGCGCAGAGGGAATAGCTTAGTAAATACCTAGGAAAACTTTTGAAGGTAGAATGCATGCTCACGTGGTTTCTATTTCATGTCTATCTACAGACCTGTGTGATTTCTGCTCCTCATCCCAAGCACATTAAACTCAGAGAAATGTGTAGGCTGCAGCTTGAGCCCTTTTCTTTCATTGACTGCCCCACTTAGGATCAGACTTTTTCACACAGAAGGGAAGCCTTTCTGAGTCCTCTTTCACTTCTCCAGTCTCTATTTGGACTGGGTGTGAGAATTCTTTTCCAAACTGAAGTGGGTACAAATCAGACAAATTTCCTGGACCAGGTTGGAATTTTATTTTATTCAATCAGAAGCTATTGAAAAATTTATAGAGCAAAGAGTAAATTCAATGGGATCTTCCAGTGTTATAAAGATCAACAGGGAATAAAGTTTTAAGTCTCAGAGTATAAATATGGGCAACAATTCAGAGTTAATTTCTCTAAAACAAACAAACAATTAAACAACAAAAAAAGGAAAACGTTTTTATCATTTTTATCACATTTTAATTTGAGCTTCTGTTCTAGGTCTTAAGGCAATCTGTGAAAAAAGAAAGGCTAATGTCCCCAGCTCAGCTTTGCACCTGCTGTTCTCCAATAGGTATAAGGTAAAATTTGACTAGCTCCTGATGTGATTCCAATTACAAAGGAAAATTATGGAAAATTAAATGGAAATTTTTCTAAACTCAGTGTCTCCACAGATGGAGATTTGGGGACACAAGATATCTAGTGATATCTGAAGAGGTGATGAAGTGAATAGCATAAATGTCTGGGCATCAGAAGGTCTGGGTTCTGTCTTCCCTCAGCACCTAACCAAGATCTTTTCCTTCCTTAGGTCTGTTTTCTTCCTCTGTAGGAAAAGGATTGGGTTAGCCCAGAGAATCTTTTTTTTTTCTTTTTAGGGCCACACCACAGTATATAGAGTTTCCCAGGCTAGGGGTCTAATCAGTGAATCAGCCACAGCAACACAGAATACTTAACCCACTGAGGGAGGCCAGGGATCAAACCTACAGTCTCATGTATACTAGTTGGGTTTCTTATCACTGAACCACAACAGGAACTCCTCATAGAATCTTAATTTGAGATATTTGGCTGCTAGGTGTGTTCTGAGAAGTGTGATAATCTCAAAACCCCATGCAAAATGTTATGTATAGCACATTTCTGGGGAAGAGCTCTATAATTTTGCTTTATCAGAGTCTCAAAAAGATCCATGTGGTAACCCCTGTAGAAGTCTTTAAGCAACTGTTCATCTCTCTCTCTCTTTTGTTTTTGTTTTGTTTTGTTTTGTTTTTTGGCTGTGCCTGTTGCATGTGGAGGTTTTTGGGCCAGGAATCAAACCCAAGCCACAGCAGTAGCCAGAGCCACAGAAGTGACAACACTGGATCCTTAACTTGCTGAGCCACCTGGGAACCCCAGCTCTTCCTCTTTTAATATCTATGATTTTATCATCTTGGCAGTTAGGATTACTAGGAAGCAGATTATAAGACCTATGCTTAAGAGAGGCAAGATTGATCCGTTTTCTTATAATCTGTGAATTACTTGTAATTAATCCATTTTATTCAGGGAAAAATAAGTGTCTAAAATAAGCAGACTGTCAATAAAAAAGGCATTATGAGAATCCAGAGATCAATTTTCTTGACCTATAAAAGGCACAGCACATAGCAAATATGTTTCTATTTTCATTTTTTGAGATATAATTTACATATAGTAAAATATACAAATCTTACATGTACAGCTAAACTAATATATATATGTGTGTATGTATATATATATATATATATATATATATATATATCTGTGAAAACCTGCCCAACACCACAAAATCTTTATGCTCCCCAGACATCACCTCTGCCAGATATAGTTACTATTCTGACCTCTCTCATCATAGGTAGTCCTGACTGTACTTGAACTTTATATAGATGGCATCGTATAGGATTTAAAACTGCTAATATATGCCCTTCTGCCCTGCCTGGGAAGCAGTATGGTGCCATGGAAAGAGCACAGACAATTTTGGAATCAGACACATAGAGTTTGAATCTTCAGTCTCCATAGCTCACCTGCTATGTAACCTTGAACTAACAACCTAATCTTTTAAAAATTCTGTAAAAAAAATGTGAGAGTAAAAACCTGTCTGATAAGTGTTATGAGAGTGGTATATTAAATATTCTATGTAAGGTATCTGGTTCCCAGAAGGGGCCCAAATTTTTAAATTTTTTTCTTTCCCTCACAGAAAATCCTACTCAACCTTCCAGCCCCAGCACAAGTGTTTCCTAAAGGAAGCCTTTTCTAACTCCCTGTCAACCAAAACTGTTTCTCTCTTAGGTCTCTTTGTTCCATCACTGTGCTATGCATATTTTTCTGCTATAGCGTTTAGCACATAGTCTGCTGTGACTATTTGTTGATATCACTACAAAACTTGAGAGTCTTGAGGTCAGGAACTGCGTGATTTCACCTGTATTTCACCAGTGGTCCTACTAACATGAGGAATTCAATAAATTTTTTTTAATGAATGAATTCTGGTCTATTGGCATTCCTCTAGAAGTATATGCTATAGATGGTAGAATTAGCTTTGAAACTATTAAAAGAGGGAATTTATAGATTTTGAGTTTGTTAAAATGTGTGCTGTAGTGAACAGTGACTTAAAAACCAAAACAATAACTTCCTTAGTATACATGGTATGGACACTGAATTATAGGCCCATTTCCATGAGAATGAATGAGGTTTGGCGCAGTAAACAGTTTATGCAGAAAGGCCAACAAACTGAATAAATTTGCAGTTTTTCCAGAGTTGAAAACACAAGACAAAGGAACAGGCTACAGGGCAGTGAATGAAGGAACAATTTAGACTGAATAATCATACAATTAGAGGGATTTTTGTTTGTTGTTCAGTCTTTCATTAGTCTTTTGACAAGAGAAAGAGATGTGAAAATTCCAGGGTTATGGTGGGATTTTGGAATATGACAGATAATATGTAGGTGGGTAGGTCTGTTATAATACCTAGAAAATATATTTATTTCTAACGAGTACCTGAAAGTGTATAAGATGTCATAAAATTGTAATACCCTATTAGAAGTAATTCCAACAAATTCAATTAAACTGTTTCTTAATGAGATTTCTCTAAATTAAACATGGATCTGTCCCAGTGATCAAATGATCAAATGTCATGAAAGCTCCATCCTCAAATAAAAGCCATCCTCTATATCCGGCAATTCACATTTATGGCCCTAAGCCAGTTACACCCATTTCTTGCCCTCAAGTCAGCCCAAGTGGACAGATATTAGTCAGAGTGCTTTCCCTGACTTGCTCCCTATTCCCCTCAGGTGACCACATTTTCTAGTTGACCTAGTATAATTACTAATCATGTCCTGTGTTGCACTGAAAAATATCCCAGAATGGGGTGATACATTTTAATGTCACCTTACCTTTGGGCCTCACACTTGAACTGTCCAGCCCTCTCCTAGTCCCCTCCCCAAGTCCCAGGCTTTATTAAGCCTCAGAACCCTTTCCCACACTCTTTTCCCCAGGTTCTCAACAATAAGTCCTTGAAGTCTTAGTCAAACACATTAGCAGTAAAAATAAAGAATACAAAGAAGGAAGGGATGAAACTTAGTTAAGAAGGCAGTGAGAGGAGTTAAAAGAGGAGTAAGACTGTAAGCTAAAAAAAGTTTCTTACAAATTATAATGAAATTGATTTTCTTTTTACGAACTAGCTCTGAAGACAGTTTTGTGAGAGGAAATCCAAAACTGCTGTAAGCAGAATTACCTCTTTGAAAGACCCCTTTCCTGAACCTATAAAATTTGAAGTGTTTGTGGGAACAAAACTCAGGCCTGCTTTATAGTCACACCATTAGATCCAACTGAGGAAGAGAAAACCCCCCTATGATTGCGGCTCCATCACAAGATGGTGACTGAGGACTTGTGAGGGATTTGTGCTGCTTTTTTTTTTTTTTGGATTCATGAACAACCTCAGGTTTGTAGGCTTTGGAGGTTGGTTGCTTGCTGTTAAAAAAAAAGGGGGTTTGTCTTAGAATGCAGTGAAACAAAGGAGTTACACATTTAACAAGTAATGCATGCTTACTTGTTCATTTTAGGAAAATCAGTATATACAAATAAGCAAAATTAAAAAATAAGCAAAAAGCGGTATATACAAATTCCATTCTTATAAATGAACTGCTGTTAAACTGGAGTTTTTCTGTATGCATTATATACATTTTTAAAGGCAGATACGCCTTAGGCAAAAACAGGCTACAAAGGAAGCTACTGCTAGCAATGAAATAGTTCAAGAAAGCAGACGAGCATAATCCAGAATGACCTACCTACAAGGTCTGGGGACCCCTTACAAATCCTTAGCAAATATCCACATTCCATCTCAGGAGTTTCTTTTTATCAATTCACTTTCACCTGATTTACTTTTCCTTGTCTTCTGCCTCCCTGCTTGCCACTTTGTGCCACAAATCCTGTTTCACCAGATCCATCTCACTTCTGGGAAATATAATCCATTTTGGAACTGAGCATAACAAGGGAGGTCTTGGAGTCTCCTCCAAAATACGACTCCTAGTCTTTACTCTCACATTTTGCTCATAATACCCAAAGTGATATGAACCTCACACGTCCTGGCCAAACAAACTCCCATCTGGCACTCACTCAAGAGGAGAGTGGAATTAGAGCACAAATGTACTGGGGTGGGGGGGAGACAGACATAACTGTATCCGTTATTTTTTTAGGGAGCCCGGGTCTCTAATTCCTGCTGCCCATGTCTCCTTCTAAAAAGTTCCCACCCAAGTATCTGAAAAGCTATGGATGTATGTATATGTATGACTGATTTACTATGCTATACACCTGAAATTAACACAAATTTGTAAGTCAACTCTATTCCAATAAAATTAAAAAAAATTTTTTTTCAAAAATGAAAAAAAAAGTTCCCAATCATGTTCTCTGGGAGATATAAAATCTGTGTTCTGAAGGCACTGATTGCAATTTTATATTTGTGTCAATTAGGTAACATTTGTTCATTGTGTGGTATGAATCTTTTATATCTGTACTGATATTTTGTCCACTTCTTCTATGTTATTGAGAGCTATGTTTCACAGTTTCCTGCTATGGTGGTATGTTTCTCTATTTTCAGTTTTGTCAATTTTTTTCTTGCATATTTTGAAGCTATGTCATTGAGGACATACAAACATATCTTCCTGGTGGGCTGACATTTCAACATTATGAAACGTCATCTTTACCTTTAATAAAGCCCTTCGTTGTAAAGATTACCTTGTCTAATGTTAGTTTATCAACATCAGAGTTCTTTTGATTACTGGTTGTAGATAGACATTTTTCTATTCATTTACTTTCAGCCTCATTGTTTTTTGTTTTTTTTAGGGCTGAACCCTTGGCACATGGAAGGCTATGGGTCAAATCAGAGCCATAGTTGCTGGCCTACACCACAGCCACAGCAAAGCCAGATCTGAGCCACGTCTGTGACCTACACCAAAACTCACAGCAACAACAGATCCTTGATCCACTGAGAGAGGCGGGGGACCAGCTTCATTGTATTTTTGTTCGTTGTTTGTTTGTTTGTTTGTTTTGGGCCATGCCCACAGCATGCAGAAGTTCCCAGACTAGGGATCAAACTCACACCACAGCAGCGACCCAAGCCACTACAGTGACAACACTGGATCCTTAGCCTGCTGAGCCACAGGGGAACTCCCAACCTCATTGTATTTTTGTACTTAAGGTGTATTTCTGGAAAATTAGCATATAGTAAAGTTTTACATTCAGTCTTAAAATTGTTGCCTTTCTAATTGGGATACTTATCCCCATTTATATTTGCTATAGTGACTGAGAGATTTGCAAACCAGTTATCTACATCTTTTCTATCTATCCAATACATTCTGTGCCTCTTTTTCTCTGTTCTTGCCTTTTTAAAAATTTACCTTTTTTTTGTCCTTAGGGCTGCACCTGCAGCATCTAGAAGCTCCTAAGCTAGGGGTCAAATCAGAGCTATAGCTGCCTGCCTATGCCACAGCCCCAGTAATGTGGTATCTGAGTTGCATCTGCAACCTATACCGCAGCTCACAGCAATGCTGGGTCCTTAACCCACCTAGTGAGGCCAGGGATCAAACCCAAGTCCTTATGGATACTAGTCGGGTTTGATACTGCTGAGCCACAGCAGGAACTCCTATATTAAAAAATTTTTATTATTCTATTTTTTACTTTATTAGCTTGCTAGCTGTACATTATTTTACTGTTTTTAGTGTTATAAAAGAGATTATAATATACAACCTACTCTTATGGAAATTTCTCTAAAATAAATTATAACTTTTACCACCACTTGAGCAATGCAAGGATCTCAGAACCCTTTCATTACATTTACTACTCACCACATACCTTACTGCTAGTCATGTATTATAGTTCTTTCTCTACATTAAATTCTATAAGATATTGTTATTATTATTTTATAAATTAATATTTATTTAGAATTACCCACCTATTTAGCCTAGCAATTCCAGAAGGAGGGTCACAGTGAAGACCCCTTGGGTTCTAGAGTAAAGCCATGACATTTGTAGCAGAGAATTTTATTTGAGCATAGAGTTGAACTCTATTTTAACCTTGAAAAGCACCTACAGTAATGCTGTTGTACCTTGGTAAGGAATGAACATCTGACTGTGACGACAGTTTGTAAGGATGGATTGCTATCCCTCTTTATCTTAAACCAGCAGTCATTTTATGGGGCTGTGTCCACAGTTAGTACCATACACAGGTCTGGGAATCAAAGAGTAGAAGTAGGAGAGGCCCCACTCACCATCACTCTCAGAAATCCAGTTGAAGAATTTGTTCTTCTTACTCCACAACTTTTAGGTTCTGTGTTTCTCTAGATCCTAGTTCCAGACAGAGAACACTTCCACTGGGGAACAAAGAACCCTATTTAACTTAATACCATGACTGCCATCTTGCCACTTTGTGGTCTTTGTGCCAGTAAAAAGGAGCTACCACCTTGTGGGGGAAATCGACTTCGATAATCGTGAGGAGGTTGCGCTACCACTATGTAATGGAACAGGCAGAAATGCTTGGCACTTGAGTGATCCACTTAGAAGCCATGGTCAGTTTTAACTGTAGATGGAAAAATTCAGCAACCGTGACCTGATAAGGACATGGTCATCAGGAGCTCAGGATCCCCAGAGATGAGGATCTTGGTCATCCACCAAACAAAACGCGTAGACCTGCACCAATACTATCTGAGGATGAGGGAAATCCAGACTGGACAGTAGAGAAGAGAGATGATAAATATCAACGACGATCACGGGTCCAGCTGCAGCAGCAGGGGCTATAGCTCCTCTCACAAACCTTCCTCTCTTACATTTTGCCAGAAATTGTAACCAGAATCCTGGAGAATCTGTGATGGGATGGAGTGAACCTAAGGTGAAAAGCACAAGTCTTGCATGGGTCTATGCAAGAGGTGGACCTTGGCAGACCTTGTTGATGTTCCACTCAGCTCTTCTGAGATTCCTTTAACCAGTTTGGTTATTGTGTTCAATGCCCACCTGTCATAGGTACTTGGGTAATGGGTCATACCTGCAACTTTCTCTGGAGGATTTCCCTTGTATGCTTGAAGCCTCTGGGGCTGGAGATTCCTAGAAGTTATACCAACCTGTCATTTCTTGGACCATGACTAATAAATAACCGAGGCAGGGGTACCAAAATTCCATTCCCTTGCTTCAAGGCAAAAAGGTTCGATGCAGAGTAGAAACCACTTCAGGTTTTTTTTTTTTTTTTGGAAGAGATTTATTTTAGGAAATTGATGTATATAGGGACTAGGAGAGAAAGATTTAGACTGGGCCACTAGAAATCATTCCCAGAAAAATACGGAATGCACCATCAGCAACATTCCAAGGTCATCGTTTGTATTATTCAAGACTTTTCCTCATAGCTTTGATCCAGGGGTCAGGAAACAATAATCAAGAAGCTGCTGCCACGGGATTAGAAGACGCAAACTAGTATATACAGGGTGAACATATATATATTGTATAAGACAACAAAGTCCTAGTGTATAGCACAGGGAACTATATTTAATATTCTCTGATAAACGATATTGGGAAAGAAGTCATTTTGCTGTACAGCAGAAATTAACCCAACATTGTAAATCAACCATACTTCAATAAAAATAAAATTTTTAAAAAATAAAATAAAGAAAATTAAAAGCTACCGCCATTGCCACCATGGATGATTACACTGCCTCTCAGCACTCAGAAAGCTGGAAAAGGACCATTAGAATCCTACCACAGAAAAACAAAAATCACTTTTTCCTGAGATTTTTTGACGGTGTAAAGGGTAAAAAGATGGCTTTAGACTTTATCTCCCTTCTGCCTCATATCTCTTGGGTCATCCCATTATCAGAAACAAATTCACATTCAGAAACCTAGCTGCTAAGGAGTCTAGATTATGTGGTTTTCAGCTACCTAGTCTCTGCAAATGCAAGATGCCTTGTGGAAACTGAGTTGATCCCCAGTATGCACCACAATAGTATCTCCATCCATGAGATGGCAGACGCCAGACACAAGTATATAATCTCAACTCCTCCTGACACCAAGATGCTCCCCTTGAATGGAGGGGGTAGCACCTCTTCTCCATGAGATTAAATTTAGAAGATTAAATTTAGTGTTCCCTGCGAATGGAATGACCTATCCCTTGGTTGATTGTTTCAGAATCACTGACCCTCTGCAGATTTTTACCTGAGAAAATGGTACTCACAAGACCAATTTGGATGTTTCTCTGGCGGTGACAGGCTAACTCATTTTCCGGGTACACTTGTGATTTCTGGGATCAATGTGGTGGAAGGAAAATGGGGAAACCAAAGCCCTGAGAGATGAGGAGACTTGTGCAACAACATGGGAAGAGCTTAAACTTTATACTCAAATGGCTCTTGAATCCAGATCCTGCATCTTACTAAATGTAATACCTAGAGCAGTTCCTTAGTCTTTCTATATCTTGGTTTCCTTATCTTTAAAACACCTATCTCCTAGGGTTGTTAGGAGGATTAAATTATATAACACACGTTAAGTGCATGTACTTAAAAGTACACAAAGAAATGTTGGTTCCATTAGCAATTTCCTATGGCTGCTGTAATAAATGATAATAAACTCAGGAGCTTAAATAAACAAATTTAATTTAGAACTTTTTTTTTTCCTTTTTGGCCACACCCAGGGCATATGAAAGCTCCCAGGCCAGGGACAGAATCCCAACCGCAGCTGCGACCTATGCCACAGTTACAGTAACATGGATCCTTAACCCACAGCTCTGGGCTAGGGATCAAACTGGCGCCTCCACAGAGACAAGCCGGATCATTAACTCACTGCGCCACAGTGGGAACGCCCAAGGAAAATTAAAACAAATTTAATCTCTTACCATTCTGGATGTTAGAAATCCAAAATCAGTTTCACTGTTTCAAAATCAAGGTGTTGGCAGGGTTCCACTCTTACTGGAAGCTCTAGGGGAAAACTCGGCTTCCTTGTCTTTCCCTCATCTAGACTTGCATTCTCTGAGCTCTTCCTTAAAGAGCTGTTCTTTGAAGTCAGTAGCATAGCATCTTACATCAGTCCTCATACAGCTGTGTCAAATTCCCCTCTCCTCTTGTGATTTACAGTTAAGGCCTACTTGCATAATCTAAAATAATCTCAAAATCTTAAAATCCTAATTTAATCACATCTGCAAATTCTGTTATTGCATAAGGTAACATTCATAGATTCTAGACACCTGGATACCTTTGGGAGCTGTCACTCAACTGACTACATTTCCTTTCATCACCAACCTTTACTACTTTTTAAAAAAATTCATTTGGTGTCTTGAGCACTGTTGTCCAACAGATACACAATGTGAGCCACATGTAAAAATTTTTAATAGCCACATTAAGAAGAGTAAAAAGAAACAGGTGAAATTAATTTTAATGATATATTTTATTAACACAACATGCCCCCAAATGCTATCATTTCAACATGTAGTTAGTATAAAAATTATTAATGTAATATATTACACTCTTTTAAAAAATATTGTCTTTGAAATTCAGTATGCAATGTACACTTACTGCAAATCTCATTCAGACTAACCACATTTCAACTGCTCTATGACCACATGTGGCTAGTGGCTACTGTATCGGATAGTGCAGACCTGGAGGGTTATAAAATTAAAAAGGCCTGGGGTAGGCTGGACCATGCCCTCCTCATATCAAACCTATGTTTTAGCAGCTATAGACTTCACCTCATTTCGCCTATATCCACCGCTGAGTTACTGACAACTGACTCAAGTCCTTGTCGGGGTGCCAAGGCTGCCACTGGTGGGTTATAAACACCCATGGAACAGGCTGGACAGGGGATTAACCTTAGGTTATGTATCAGTCAGGTTCCAGTCAGGAAAACATAATTGGAGTTCCCATTGTGGCTCAGCAGAAACTAGTCCGACTAGTATCCATGAGGATGCGGGTTGCATCCCTGGCCTCACTCAGAGGGTTATGGATCTGGCATTGCTGTTAAGCTGTCGTGTAGGTCGCAGACATGGCTCAGATCCTGTGTGGCTGTGGCTGTGGTGTAAGCCAGCAGCTGCAGCTGCTATTCAACTCCTAGCCTGGGAACTTTCATATGCCGCGGTGTGGCCCTAAAAAGACAGAAAATAAATAAATAAATAAATAAAAAGAAAGAAAACATAATCTATCATAGGTTTTAAAAGCAGAGGGATTTTTAATCTAGGAAATTATACCCGTTGATGGAAGAGCTGAGAAATCAATAGACAGTGAGACAAACCACAGACTGGCAACATTACACAGCTGCTACCACTTCTAATGATGGCGGGAGAATAGGAGGGAGAAGTGTTTTCTGAAATTGGCACCACCTGAGAACTAGCACCGTGGCAAAGATCTTGGATCATGAAGGATGGGGCAGCTTGGTGAGAGCTAGACATGTGGAGGAAACTTAGCCGCTGCTGGAGATGTTGCCTGAGGAAGGAGTGAGGATGGAAATACCTGATTCTCTTTTCCTTCCACCCTCCAGTATTCTGCCAGGGCCTCCCTTTGGCCTAATCTATCTGCAAGCCATTTGTCAAGGGACGCACGGAAATGTAGTTCCTGGAGAGTCAGAGCAGAGCGAAGGAAGATCAAGGAACAGACAAAGAACAAACAGGCAAAGAAGTGTCACAGTCCACACCTATGCAAAATGTCTACCTCCCGTGTTACAACTTCATGCTTGTTTCTAACAGGATGCAACTGCGCTTCACAGGAACGAAGATGCCTTCATCACCTCCTCAGTATGGGCAAGGTAAGTCATCGATGCTATTTTTAAGTCCAAGATCTCTAGGGAACTCACAATCTCCTCATGGTCTGGTGACATCGGAACTAATTGGTAGAGTTAAATATGAGTGACCTTCTTTGTACAAAGTAGTATAGAAAAAGGGAAACAAAGAAATAATTGGATAATATTAGGGGAGTTCCCACGGTGGCACAGCGGAAACAAATCTGACTAGGAACCATGAGGTTGCGGGTTCAATCCCTGGCCTTGCTCAGTGGGTTAAGGATCCGGCGTTGCCGTGAGCTGTGGTGTAGGTTGCAGACACGGCTCAGATCCCGCATCACTGTAGCTGTGGCGTCGGCTGGCAGCTACAGCTTTGATTAGACCCCTAGCCTGGGAACCTCCCTGGGAACCTCCATAGGCTGGGTGTGGCCATAAAAGGACAAAAAGACAAAAAAAAATAATAATTGGTTAATGTTAATATATGACATAACAAAAATATGCATGACTATTAATCATCTCTATTACTGGTCATAAGGGCAGAGTTGGTATTTATTATTCCCTTCTGTGCTTCCATTGTCCTTAGTCAGCACTTCGGCTGGTTGTGCTCCTTTACTTGGTTAGTGACCCAAACTTTCATTCCTAAAGGATCCAAATCCTTAGTGATTATGTCTTTATTGGTTCTTTTAGCATTTTCTTTTGGAATTGGAAAAACAAAGTGGTACCCCGATATTGCCCCGTCCCGCCTGCCCCGCGACCTCGCTGGCTGCCAGGTAGGATCCTCTCTGCCCTCATTGTGTAGCAGCAATTTGAATTCCCCTTGTTAACTGAGACGACCACTTCATCCAGTATTTTAACCTCTCCTCTGGCTATTGGTTTAGTGACAAAATAGTGAGGTGGCATTTTCAATTTTTAATTCAGTTGGGCCGTTATTGTGTTCCCTCATGAAAACATGCCCCCCTTGGGACTGTAACAGATGAAGTGGGTGCCTTTTTCTATATCCCCTTGGCCCACCTGAGTTCACCTGCTGCTACAATAGAGAGCTCCCTGCACAACGACAGCTTTCCCCCTTCTCTCACCCTCTGCCAAAGAAAAGTACAGCCCAGAAATGTGAGAGAATTAATGTTTTGTAATTGGTGCTGGTGGGTACGTGCCTTGACTTCCTGTGCTCCAAAAGGACAATTCTTTTTTTTTTTTTAATTTTATTTTACCTTTTTTAAATTTTATTTTTAGGGCCAAAAGTGGGGCATATGGAAGTTCCCAGGCTAGGGGTCGAATAGGAACTATAGTTGTCGCCTATGCCACAGCCACAGCAACACCACAGCCATAGCAGGGCAGGATCTGAGCCTCATCTGCAGCCTACACCACAACTCACGGCAACGCCAGACACTTAACCCACTGAGCGAGGCCAGAGATTGGACCTGTGTCCTCATGGATGCTAGTCGGATTGGTAACCTGCTGAGCCACAACAGGAACTCTCCAAAAGGACAATTCTGAAACTTGTTCCATACTGTTTTTCAGAGGGTTCTTGGTGAGACTGAGCTTCAGCTGCCTATAGTGGTCATCTGTTCATCATCACACACCTTCTTGGCTTTTCTTCCATCTCTGACTCACTTTCTTCTCTTCTCCACCTTTGCTTACTGGGATCACCTCCCAGATAAAGTACCTGCACACAAGGTCCTGTCTTAGGACAAGAACCCAAACTAAGATAGAAACCCAAACCTCTAAATCAGAAGAGTCTAAGGTTGGGGAGAAGGGACACTAAATTTTGTCACTGGGTCGTCAGATGTAATAGCTAACAGAACCTGTATCTTTTGGCTGTAAGAGAAACAGCACCATCTTTTGGTCATATATTCAAAGCATAAATTTCACCTGTAAGACAGCACTGAATCTCAGGGTGTTGTCCTGTAAAACACTACTGTCATTATAACTTCTGCAGGCCATTCCATCAATCTACCAGGTTAGATGTTCTTAGATGATGGGGTTTGTGATAATATTAGTGAAGTATGAGAGCATGAGCCCGTTTCTCTTGCTTTCAAATGAGATTCAATTGTGAGAAGCAATCTTGCATAGGATATTGTGATAATGAGTCATGGAGTCAGTCATGGAGTCAGTACTGCCACAATGGTGGCAGTACCATTTTGCGCAGGGAAAGAAGAAAGAAATGTCTATTTTAGTGAGGACAAATCTCTGCCCTACTGTGACAGAAGAGGCCCAACATAATCCATACCCCCCCGTGCCCTGAGGAGTGGTGCCATAACAGGGGTTCAGTATTGGCCTCTGCAGTTGGCAGTATGAGATTTCTGCCTTAGAGAGGGAAGACCATGTTGTGATCCCCGCGGCCATGGCTATTAGTACACAGACTCCCTGAACAAGGACTGGAGTGGCTGAATAATGAAGCAGACCAACGTCCACAGAATGGGTCATCTCCCTGATTTTTAAGAGCTTTCTCTCAGTGGATGCCTTTGGGTGAGCATTCACATGAGAAGCAAACAGTTTCGCAGTGTTAGCCAATTTTGAGAGATCCACCCATATACGTATTCCACTGATTTCCTTGTTACCGATATCTCAATATTATTCTTTCCAAGTCTCTGAGCAACAGGCAAACAATTGCCCAGAGTAGGTCTGTACCGCAGACCACGATCCTTCCAGGCACAGGGGACTTCGAGATGTACCACCCAAAGTCCTCCCTACTGGGGGAGTTGTTTTCACATTTCCCTTCAGAGCCATTCCTGGATGGCGTGGTGATATTGCAACAATCCACTTCCAACTGATACCAACATATTGGGCAGGCCCATCTTTAAACTAGGCCTAAGTTGTGTTTTTTTGCTTTTTTTTATCTTTGACTGCTGATTATAGGGAACGCTGCATGAGGCCCTAGAGTCCATGCTGTTCAATAGGGGTTAAATTGCCTCTGGTTGAGAACTAGTGCTACACAGGGATGTTGCAACATTCCTTTCACAGAATTTTTGTATCTTACTGAGAATATTTGCACGGCACACTTTTTTTTTGGTCTTTTTGCCTTTTTTATATGGAGCCACACCCGCGGCATATGGAGGTTCCCAGGCTAGGGGTCTAACAGGAGCTGTAGCCGCCGGCCTTCGCCACAGCCACAGCAACGTGGGATCCGAGCCGAGTCTGCAACCTACACCACAGCTCACGGCAATGCCGGATCCTTAACCCACTGAGCAAGGCCAGGAATCGAACCTGCAACCTCATGGTTCTTAGTTGGATTCGTTAACCACTGAGCCACGAAAGGAACTCCTACACGGCACATGTCTTACTGAGAATGTGCTTCTGTTCATCAAGCCAGTCAACACAATGTTATCAATGTAATGGATCAGAGTCACGTTCTAGATCATCAAGGTCTTTGTGGACTATGCTGTGACAGTATTTGAGAACTGACATGGCCCTGAAATAAAAACTGTAAAGGTGAACTACTGTTCCTGACATGAAGATTTTTGCTTCTTCTTCTTCGTTTTCCCTTTTTTTTTTTTTTGTCTTTTTGAGGGCCCATGGCACATGGAAGTTCACAGGCTAGGGGTCCAATTGGAGCTGTCACTGCTGGCCTGTGCCACAGCAATGCCAGATCTGAGCCACATCTGTGACCTACACCACAGCACAAGGCATTGTCGGATCCTTAACCCACTGAGCAGGGATGGAACCTGCATCCTCATGGATCCTAGTTGGGTTCATTACTACTGAGCCACAATAGGAACTCAGCTTCTCATTTTCTTTGCTAATTGATGTGAGGGGAAAATGATTTTCCAGGTCAACAGCTGCTTACTAGATTTGCAGGACTATGTTGATTTCTTCCAGCAAAGGTGCCATGTCTGGATCAGAAGGTGTAAGTGGAACCACTGTCTAGTTTTGCCACTGTCAGACACAGGAACTAAATGATAGCAAGATGAAAATCATCACTTCCGCATCTATCAAGTCTTTGAGGGTGGCCCTGATTCCTGCAATTCCCACGGGGATGTGGTATTGCTTTTGGCTTCCTGTTTTGTTAGGGAAGGGCAGTTCTAGGGGCTAAAATAAAAAACCTTTTGGTTATGACTAAAATAATAACCTTTCATCATGGGTCAGCGAGCTAGTGCAGGAAATCTGCCAGTTGCCAAGTATGCCTAGTCTAAATACGCATTTAGGACCTGGTGAAATTACTTCAGCATGGGTCTACAGAACCCACTGAGCCCTGTGTGTGATGGACTTGGTTGTAAATTTAAGTTATTATCTGATTACCCAGAGCCCTCAATCTATCCAGGGGTCCCAAGGGTTAGCATAAATTCAGATCAGTGTCTAATAATCCATAAAAGTCTGGGTATGTACCTTTTCTCAGTGCATGCTCATTCTGTTAATCACCACAGGTCCTTTTGAGGAGGGTTTGGAGAAATATGTGTAGTATACAGTTGTGACAATATTGCAGTGTCCTTTCAAGAGGACCTAGTTTCTCTTTCAATCTCTGGGCCATGGGTTTGTGACGTAACTGGGAACTCAGAGGCTCTGACTTCCTTTAGTAGTAACTCAAGTCAGGTTTCTGTCTTTAGTTTTTCCAGTTGTGTGTATCAAGTAATTCTTTAGTAGGCTACCCATGTATTTCATTCCTAGGGTCCCTGTCATCAAGTTGGTACCCCCATTGACCCCTGAAGGTCCAAACATTCTGTCCCTCTGCCCCTGCTGTCCATTATGGTAACGGTGCTCTGTTGCCTCTGGTGGTTAATTGTTGGCATATGGCCTTTGCCACTCTAGCAACGTTCCCACTGAAATCAGGAAACCTATTTAAGTTGTCCTTGGTTTAGGGAGGATAGCTATTGTAGAGCTTTCAAGGATGCCTATGTTTCTGTCACTAATGTTTTCTCAGAGCCTTAATGCCTTAGTGCCTTCTGGTCAGTGAGCTAGTGCAGGAAATCTGCCAGTTGCCAAGTACTAAGCAGGTTACACATAATAAATTTACTCCAACATCCCCATTGCTTTAACTCTTTCAGATGTGACCCTGTGGCTTGCCCTTTTTGTATGACTCTTTACATTCCTTTCTCCTCATTTTGTGAGTGAAGTTCTGGCATCTTAGCTTCATTGAATGGAGGCCACTACTGAATCCTAGTTTCAGTCAACCAAGCCATGCAAGCTGTTAGAGATGCTCTATTTAGCATATTAATTACAGGACACCTGCTTTTTTTCTTTTTTTGTCTTTTTAGGGCCACACTTGTGGCACATGGACGTTCCCAGGCTAGGGGTCAAATCAGAGCTGTAGCTGCTGGCCTACAGCACAGCCACAGCAATGCCAGATCCGAGCTGCATCTGCAACCTACACCACAGCTCACTCAATGCTGTGAGCGAGTCCAGGGATTGAACCTGTGTCCTCATGGGTACAAGTCAGATTTGTTTCTGCTAAGCCACAACAGGAGCGCCTCTTTTTTTTCTTTTTATGGATGCACCTGCAGCATATGGAAGTTACTGGGCTACAGATCGAACTGGAGCTGCAGCTGCCGGCCTACACCACAGCCACAACAATGCCAGATCTGATCTACATCTGTGACCTACACTGCAGCTGGTGGTAATACTGGATTCTTAACCCACTGAGCAAGGCCAGGGATCAAATCTGCATCCTCATCAATACTAGTTAGGTTCTTAACCCACTGAGAGACAACAGGAACTCCAAGGACACCTGTGTTTAAATTTAATCTAGCTCATCATTATATTCTTTCTTTTCTGAAATAATACCCTTAGAATCTACTCTGATATAGTTTACCAGGTTACTACTAATGTAAATACAAAAGATATTGCAATTGTTTGGGTTTATTTTCTGGAATGCACTTAACAATTCTCTCCTGGATCCCCAGATTTGACTTTAGAAGTAGATTTGGAGGATGGGGAAGATAGGATTTGGAGAATAGACATCTCTTTGAAAGGCAACTGCTACATACAGAATCTTTAAACAAGGTCAATTTCCTCATGAAGGAGAGGGGGCACGGGGATATTTAGGGAGCTAGTCAGAGGTCACCCTAAATGTCCCCTTCCTAAGTCACAGGGTGCCACCACTTTCAATCAATATCCTAACTTTAATGTCTTTAGTGTCTTAGAAACTTTAGTTTAGTGTCTTAGAAAAGCTATGAATTCAACATCATTATCCTCTAGCAACTTGCACAAATAAATTTGGTTCTGATCCTCAGCAATGGTCTGTCCTTGGTCATAAGAACTTTTTTGCGCCACTATAGAAGCTTTCTGGTTTTCTGATCACACCTTGAGCTGAGAGCTTAAAGCCCCGAATTTAATATTTTCATTTCCTAAGTTGCCTAATGCTGTGAAGTTGTCAGCTTATTCCACAGTCCTTGTAATTATCATTGCTAACACATAGTAAAGTACTAGCATCAAATTTTCTAATTTCCTTACTGTCACCTGGCACTTTATTTCAAGCAACCACAGACACTAATCTAAGCAATTACAGTACCATTGCCTGCCGTGGATTACTAGAATTTTATTTTCTACTTGTTGGAGGTGATAATGGCATTCAAGTTAAACAGGTGACAAATTAACCCCCTGGTGAAAGATGTGATGCTCTCAGCACCTCAAAGCCAATTCTGTCAGACAGAATCTAGAACCATGGCCAGCAGTTCCCGGTTGGGGCTGGAGCCATGGTGGAGATGCATTAACCACTGGAGCTGGTGCTTGAGCGAGAGCAAGAGAGGGGAAATCTCTTGGCTTCTCCTCTCCTACTACCAAAAGCAGATAGACGTAGAGAACCAGGGGATCCACCTGAGAGAAGCAAGAGTGGCTGGTTTCAAAGGCCTCCATATTTCAATTCCAGTCTTATACTAAATCTTGCTTTTCACTTGAGTGAGTTCTTTTTTTTTTTTTTGTCTTTTTGCCTTTTATGTAGAGCCGCACCCGTGGCATGTGGAGGTTCCCAGGCTAGGGGTCTAACAGGAGCTATAGCCGCCGGCCTTCGCCACAGCCACAGCAACGCGGGATCCGAGCCGCATCTGCAACCTATACCACAGCTCACGGCAACGCTGGATCCTTAACCCACTGAGCAAGGCCAGGGATCGAACCCGCAACCTCATGGTTCTTAGTCGGATTCGTTAACCACTGAGCCACGAAGGGAACTCCACACTTGAGTGAGTTCTTGTTCCTTGTTTTCAATCAGAGTTTGTACAAAGTGCTTTGGAAGCCTAGTGAGGGAGCAACCAAGCTTGCTGCAGCAGTGCAGAAAGAGATAGCTGAGGTCGTAGGGGTGAATGAACTGTGGTAAGTAAAATATCTTAATTCTTTTATATGATGTGAGAAAAATAATGAGTGGTTTTTGTTTTTATCTTCTTGATTTTGAGAGGTTCAAGTGGAGATGACCAGGTAGTTAACAATGTGTATCTGGAGCTCACAGCAGAAATCAGGGCTGGAGATATACACTGGAAAATCTAGAGGACAAAGATACTAACTGAATTTATGTAAAAAGAAGCAATCATCAGCAAGTCTGTCCAGTGGGAAAAAAGAGGGCTTTCACCTATCCTTGAGGGATACTAGTATGTAAGGGATGGGAGAAATAAGAGGAAACTTCAAAAGAGATGGAGAGGGAATGCTTAGAGATGGAGAAGAGAGATTAAGAGAGTAAAAATGGAAGTCAAGGAAAGAGTGTTTCCATAAGGAAGGAGTGTCATCTGATTCAGAGAAATTAAGTTAGGTCATGATGATAATGTTTGCAGGATCTGAAGTAGGGAGATTCCTAGTGACTTTGGAAGGAATGGTTATATAAGGTGATGAGGCAGAAACCAGAAGGGCAATAACCTGAGTTTTTAGACTTTTCCTCAGAATGTATTGGTGCAAATTGGTAGTTTCCTCAGAATGTATTGGTGCAAATTGTTTTATGACACATATTGAAATGATCTGAATAACATCCACTAAGTAATTAATATTTTAATTAATGAATTTATGTGGTTTGGAAAGTTGTCTTTGTGGAAGGAAGTTGGATAGGATGGCTTTGAAGGCAGACTGATCTGTGTTTGAATCCCACTTGTCCTTTGACGGATTCCTTTTTTTGAGCCTGGATTTCCTCTTCTGTAAAATACGAATATTATTATCCACCTCACAAAATTGTTGATACCAAGTAAATATGGTGTCTGTAAAGCATTTAGAACTGCTCCTAGCCTATAGTAAGCACTCAACAAATGCTTGTTCCTTTCCTTCTTTCTCCCTATTTCAAGCTACTACAAGCATTAGTAGTAGTTGAAGAATTGGAGACGTTCTTGTGTAGATAATTAGAGACATGTATTTGTGAAGGGCAGATCTTTAAACGGGAAGGAAAATAGAGGTTGAAGTAGGGTTTGGTGGGTTTGATGGGAGAGTTCAAGATGGGAGAGGTTGTTTACGTGCTTATAGGAATGAAAGAGAAAAGAGAAACGGGACAATTGATAAGAGGAATAAGGCCCTGTCCATCTTTTATGAAATCACATGTTCCTTACTGCAGTATGTTCCCTCCTTATCCTACGCATTTTGTTTACTGTAGTGCTTATCATCTCATTATCATGGAACTTATCACTGTCTATTGTCTGTCTCTACCCTGTTCCATGAAGGTGCATGTTTTAATCTGTTTCGTTTATTTAGTAACTCTAAGCATCTGGAAAGTATCTGACATAGAGTAGACGCTCAAAAAACTCTTGATAAGTAAATGAACAAGAGCAAGTTTTCTTAGAAAACAAGAGCAAGTTTTCTAAGAAGGCAAGTGGGTTGAGCAGCCAGAACAGTCAACAGTATGGTTCCTGCCTTTACAGCACTTATAGTCTGTTGGATTCCATGACTTCCTTATTGTCAGTTAACAAGGGATAGGGAAAGGTCAAAAGCTTGTTTCCCAGGAGGATGAACACCGTGATGGGGGAATATTCACTTGGTAATTATGGTCTGCGTTGCTCAGAGCTGTGATTTAATATTGTTAAATTATTTAATTGGTAAATTTACTTTGTCTTTTTAGTAGAGAAGATACAAGTGTTATGTCATTGTACTTTGAGCCTTTCAAGCCTGGCACAGGAGAGAGGCCGAATAAATCATTGCAGAAAGGGGTAAATTGTGTTTGGTTTAGCGCTGCAAGCTTTCCTGAAGCTCTTTCAGAGTTACAGATTTTTGAGGCGGACTTCTGGGTCCTTTATCTATGGGACAGACTGCAGTGATAAAGGAGCCAAACGAAAGGGAATGAATCCGAAAGAACTGTGTGGCCAAAAACAGTGTGCAAGCGCTGCTCAGGGAAGGGAAGAACTCGCGAGAACTAGACGCGCCCAGCACCAAGAAACAAACCCACGCTCGTCCTCCCGCCTTCGCGGTCCGCGGGCGTGAACCCGGCTGCGCTTGCGCGCGGATTGCCTGAGTTTGGAGACCGGAGCCGCGCGGACGCAGCTGGGAGTCACGTGGTGTGCTGGACAGTGGCCCCGCCCCTCCGCAGCGGCCCCGCCCCTTCCCCGGCGGGACGCTCGGAGCCGACCCGAACTGCGCAGGGCGGCCAGGGGTGAGTGTCGGCGAGGGGCGTGAGTCGCGCAGAGCCGGGCGGGCCTGGGCTGGGGCGCCGGCAGGAAGAATGCGTTGTGGGGGCCAAGGGGACAAAATGGCGGCGGGGTACGCCCTTTCACCCACTCCCCTCACCTGGGAGTACGGGCGGAGAGGCTAGGGAACACTACTGGGGGAGGGGAGCAGAGGCCGCTTTAGAGGGCCGGGGGTCGTCTAGGGAGGCCTGGAGGCGGGGGGTGAGCAGGGAGCCTGCCCTTCGAACTCAGCGGGGGTGTGAGCGACAGGGGACCCCGTGCACCTCACGGGCCGAGAGGTGGGCGGGGGGCTGCTTTATTCCGTCAGGGGGGCGTCCCGGGCGGCCCCGGTCGAGGCTTCTGGAATGTCCAATCTGCTAGGGGCTTGCGGAGGAGCTGCCTCCCCAGCCTTTCATTTGACAGGTGATCGTCATCATCTCATTCTCAAGGGGGTTTACCACTCTTTCCCTGCACGTTGACTCGGGAATTAGCTCTGCCTGGGGAGCAGAGAGGGAACTATCTCTTCCATCTTACAAATGCGTAAAGGCATTTGTGAGATTTGGAGGGGTAAAGAGTTTAACCTGGGCCTCACACCTGGGAGTAGTAGAACCCGATCTTCTGCCTCTTTTAGTGCTTCCTTCCCTGCACTTCGTTCGCGCCTCCCCCTCTCCCTGTTCCGCCAGTGAGGCACCGGACTGTTTGAAAGCGGGCAGAAAACTGGTCCTCCCAAGCAGCACCTGCTGCTGTCAAGGTGCGGCCCGCCTGCGGGAGAGCAGCTTCCTGTTGCTGGTGAACTGTATTCCTCATTCTGTTTGTGCCAAGTTATTTTCTATGAAAATAGCTGTTCACTATAGTCATCTTACTGAATAGATAGTAAATCCTTGTAAGTATTATAGGTTGTTAGTTTACATATTGATTTCACCAACTTTAACTATTTCATCCTCATAATGCGAGGTGGAAGGAGGGGATTCGCGTTATGCCCATTTTACCAATGGGGAAACTGAGCTCATTACTTGCCCCAGATCAGCTGCTGGTGAAGTGTTGCTCCAAGATTAAGGTTTCAGACCTACGGTTGGTAGGCTGACCAGTGTCCCACTCTGGTTTATATTGAAACTCTGGCCCTGTATTTTTTTCCTGTTAATTATGACTTTTCCTCAGAATGTATTGGTGCAAATTGTTTTGTGACACATATTGAAATGATCTGAATAACATCCACTAAGTAATTAATATTTTAATTAATGAATTTATGTGGTTTGGAAAGTTGTCTTCGTGAAAGGAAGTTGGATAGGATGGCTTTGAAGGCAGACTGATCTGTGTTTGAATCCCACTTGTCCTTTGACGGATTCCTTTTTTTGAGCCTGGATTTCCTCTTCTGTAAAATACGAATATTATTATCCACCTCACACAATTGTTGATACCAAGTAAATGTGGTGTCTGTAAAGCATTTAGAACTGCTCCTAGCCTATAGTAAGCACTCAACAAATGCTTGTTCCTTTCCTTCTTTCTCCCTATTTCTTTGAGCTGTAATTCCTAAATTCTAAAATTCTGTAAATCCTGGTAGTTTAGGTCAGTCCATCTGGTTTTATTATTCATGGAAGCATAATCAGCGTTACTGTAAAAATGAATTTACGAATACTTTGGTGATTGGGGTACAAAGGAGCTAGTGTTTTTTTTTTTTTTTTTGTCTTTTTAGGGCCACAGGCTAGGGGTATAATCAGAGCTGTAGCCATTGGCCTACACTACAGCCATAGCAATGCCAGATCCGAGCCACGTCTGTGACCACATAACTCATGGCAAGCCAGATCCATAACTCACAGAGCGAGGCCAGGGATCAGACCTGCGTCCTCATGGATCCTAGTCGGATTCCTTCCACTGAGCCACGATGGGAACTCTAGGATCTAGTGTTTTAAACATAGACTTTAATGATGTTTGTCCTTAAAGCCTTCAAAGATATTTAAGAATCATTAAAGGATTGATTTGATAGTGACTTTATTAATACCTTGATGTAACTACTTGACCAAAATATTTTAAAGATGAAAGGGCTTGAGATTCTGTCTTTTTTTTCACTTTCATACCCAATCACAACCCAGCCTAGTTTTAAGGAGAAGCAAAAAACCTTCGGGAATCACATTGGAACATTTAAACACTTAGTGGTGGTGTTATTTAGTGAGAAGTTAAGTAGACTTTTCTCTAATGGTGCAGTCTGACATTCATAGTGAAACTGGTATTCCTGAAATTGTAGAAGCAAAAATGGCAAATGGCTTGTATAACAAATTAAAAGAAGTCACTAATAAAAATCTGTTTCCATTTTTATGTTTGGCTTCAGCAATAGGTCTTACAGAATATAAGTGAAAAGATCTACAGTCCATTGGTGGAAACAACCTTAAAAAATTATTGGAAGGAAATGATTTATAGACAGACTTTTCCCTCTAAGACCTGAAACACTAAAGATTTCATGAAGTTTTGCTAAAATAATAATTACTTTTTAATAACTTCTTAAAGTAGTAAGTTTATTATATATCTTGAAAATATGTGAAGTAGAAAAAATAGAAAAATTAATTGCTAGATGTCAATCTCTTTCATCAATTACCTATGCACGGACAGTCTTATCCCATAAAAGCTATCTCCCCGTTGTTTTGAAGCAAATCACAGATATATTTCATTTGTATAGATTTCTATATGTGTCAGGCCTGCCTTTACTATACTGTTAGTAAAGAGAGGTAGTTTTGATATTTTCAAAGAGGCACGCCAGGTTCATGGGAGAAAATAAATGCCTCCTGGTTAATGTATTTATGGTAGTAAATATAAGAATGATCAAAATTGAAAACCTCATTAAATAACTTGGAATTATAAAATGTCTATATTGCTCTTCAAAATGCTAATTTTAGGAGTTACCATTGTGGTTCATTGAGTTAAGAACCTGACATAATGCCCATGAGGATGTGGGTTCGATCCCTGGCCTTGCTCAGTGGGTTAATGATCTGGTGTTGCCACAAGCTGCTACAAGTTGCAGATGCAGTTTGGATCTGGTGTGGCTATGGCATAGGCTGGCAGCTAGCTGCGATTTGACTCCTGGCTAAGGAACTTCCATATGCTGCAGGTGTGGCCATTAAAAACAACAACAACAACAACAACTTATTTTACTGTAATACACTTACTTTCCATTTAGCAAACATGTGAGAAATTACTGATAGTTGTTGAGTATGCTGACTCAACATACCCACTTAAACAGTGCTTAAATAGCATTGTTTAAGTACCAGACTCAGAGAGGTAAATAGTCAAATTTCTTACTTGTCAGAAAATCCAAAAACATGGGTGATACATTTTATGAACGTTGCAGATAAACTGTAATAGAAACCCACTTTTTCTCGAATTTATTGGCAAACGTGAGACAATTCATAGATGTTCTGTCCTGGCTTCAGTTGGTTGGGCCTGCATTTTTTAGAGTAGTGCTACTAGCGGGCTTCTCACTATTTTGGGCCTGCCATTTGATTCTTGCCTTTTCAGAACCTGTGCCCAAACTCAGAGAAGAGAGAAGCCTTCCCTGGCACTTGAGCCAGTCTTCATATTTCTATCAGTGGGATTCTCAGGTGTCTCCACAGACGTTTTGGAACTTCAGGGCAGGGTAAGACAAATGAGACTTCTGTTCATCACAGGCAGCAGCTTGTTCGGAAACCTTGGGCCCATTTAGTCCTAGTGTTTGTTTCCTGTTTACAGACTTGTTTTATTTTTTTTTGTGCTCCATTTTCTGCTTGGCCATTGTTTTGCTTTAGCCAAGTGTTCTCAAATTTAACTTGAGCTGACTGCCTATATTTTACCATATCCATTTTTTATACTAGCTGATTTTTCATTTATGGTAGTTTTGTAAATTTTCTTTTAAAATTGAACTAAAAATGTTCTTTTAAAAAAATGTTAAACGTAGATAATAGTATAGATGGTAGTTAATGGTACATATTGTGAAAATAGTAACTGATTGAAATTTTGGAAATTCAAAGTTTTTTTTTTAAACAGCTTTATTGAGTTATTTCACATACTGTAAAATTCAGTCATGAAATGTCAGTGGTTTTTAGTATATTTGTGGAATTGTGCAACTGTCACCAGTCAATTTTAGAATATTTCAATATCCAAGTATGAAACTCCATAGCCATTAGCATTTATTCCCCTGGCTTCCCTTCCCACATTCCTATCTTACTCCCTACCTCTACCCCAAGCAACCACAAGTCTACTTTCTTTCTCTGTGAATTTTCCTGTTTTGGCATTTCTCATTAATAAGATATTATGCCATTCTCTTCTGGCTTGTGAAATTTATGCTAAAAAAAAATCTGCTGATAGCATTTTGGGGTTTCCCTGGTAGATAGTGTTATTTTTCTCTTGCTGCTTTTAGGATTTTCTCTTCATTCTCAACTTTTACCATTTTAATCATAATGTGTCTTGTTGGCATCTCGATTCACTTTTTGAAACTCTTGGGGCTTCCTGGACCTAGATGTCGGTTTCTTTTCCTAGATTAGGGATTTTCTCAGCCACTCTTCAAGTAATATTTTTGGCCCTTCTTCTTCATCTACTGGGATCCCTGTAACGTGAATGTTATTTCTTTCTTTTTTTTTTTTTTTGTCTTTTTTCCTATTCTAGGGCCGTACTCGTAGCATATGGAGGTTCCCAGGCTAGGGGTCTAATCGGAGCTGTAGCCACCAGCCTACGCCAGAGTCACAGCAACGCTGGAACCGAGCCGCATCTGCAACCTACACCACAGCTCACGGCAACGCCAGATCGTTAACCCACTGAGCAAGGCCAGGGACTGAACCTGCAACCTCATGGTTCCTAGTCGGATTCGTTAACCACTGAGCCACGATGGGAACTCCGTGAATGTTATTCTATTTGATGTTGTCTTTTTATTTTCATTTTGCTGCTCTGTCTGGGTGAGTTCCATTGTTTAGTCTTACTCCTTGCTGATTGGTTCTACCTCATCAAGTCTGCTGTTAAACCCCTCTAGTGATTTTTTTCAGTTCAGTTATAATTTCTTTTTGGTTCTTTCTTATATTTTCTTTTTGTTGAAGGTCTCACAGTGTCTTTCCATTCTTCCAAGTTTGGTGAGCACTTTTATGATGTTACTTTTTTTTGGTCACCCTGTGGCATATGGAGTTCCTGGGCCAGGGATCAGATCTTTGCCATAGCTGTGACCTAAGCCGCAGCTGTGGCAACAGCAGATCCTTAATCTACTGTGCTGGGTCGGGGATGGAACCTGTGTCCTAGTGCTCCCAATATGCTTCTGATCCTTTTGTGCAGTGGAAACTCCTTAGGACATTACCTTTTTTTTTTTTGCCTTTTGTCATTTTTTAGGGCCACACCTGCAGCATGTGGAGGTTCCCAGTCTAGGGATTTAATCAGAGCTACAGCTGCTGGCCTTCCCCACAGCCAAAGCAACGTGGGATCCAAGCTGCATCTGCAACCTACACCACAGCTCATGGCAATGCCGTATCCATAACCCACTGAGCGAGGCCAGGGATTGAACCCACAACCTCATGGTTCCTAGTTGGATTCGTTAACCACTGCTCCACAACGGGAACTCCGAGAACATTACTTTAAATTCTTTATCAGGTAGATTGCTTATCTCTCTGTCATTTAGTTCTTTTCCTGAAGTTTTTTTTTTTTTCTCTCTTGTTTTTTCAGTTTGAACATATTTCTCTATCTCCTTTGCCAAATTTTCAGTTTTTGTTTCCAGGTATTAGGTGTATCAGCTATTTCCCTATTTTGAAGGAGTGGCCTTTTTGAGATGCCCTGTGGGGCTCAGAAGTCTAATCCTGCCTGGCCACCAGAGCCAGGTGCTCAAGGGGTGTCTCCTGTGTGGGCTGCATAGGCCTCCTGTTGTGGCAGGGCCATGGTGGCTCTGGGGCACTAGTGAGTGGGGCTGTCACTCAGTTGACCATGAGGCCTGGCTTAAGCACAGAAGTAGGCAAGGCTCTTAGTGGAGTGTTTCCACTGGTATTAATGGGTTACATGGAGAATTCCAGATGTGTGGTGCCAGTGCTGTTATTAGCGAGGCAGCCGGAGATCACAAAAATGGCTCCCAGCAACACTTCCTAACTCAGCCTGTGAGTTATCACCTTGATACCAAACAAAGAAAATTACAGGCCGATATCTCTGATGAACATAGAAACAAAGACTTCAACAATGTATTTTTTTTTTAATCTTTTTTTTGTCCTTTTATGGCCACACGTGTGGCATATGGAGGTTCCCAGGCTAGGGGTCCAATTGGAGCTACAGCTGCTGGCCTATGCCACAGCCACAGTCATGCCAGATCTGAGCCGCATCTGCAACCTACACTACAGCCTACAGCAACGCCTGATCCTTAACCCACTGAGCAAGGCTAGGGATCAAACCTACAACCTCATGGTTCCTAGTCGGATTTGTTAACTGCTGTGCCACGACGGGAACTTCAACAATGTATTGTTGATTCAATAGCAACAACAACAAAAAATCTTCAGCAAACTGAATTCAACAATGCATTGAAAGGATCATTTACCACAGTCAAGTGGGATTTATTATACATCTATAAATCAGTACATGTGATATGGCATGATAACAAAATAAAGGCCAAAAATCATATGATTATTTCAATAGATGCAGAAAAAGCATTTGACAAGATTGAATACTCATTTATGATAAAAACTCTCAACAAAGTGGGTATGGGGGAATATACCTCACATAATATAGGCCATAAATGACAAATTCTCAACTAATATCATATTTAAGGGTGGAAGAACTTAGAGCTGTTTCTCTAAAATCAAGGGCAAGACAAGGATGCTAACTCCTGCTACCGCTATGCAGTGTAGTATTGGAAGTCCTAATCAGATCGCTTAGGCAAGAAAAAGAAATAAAAGACATCTAAGTTGGAAATAAGTAAATTCATCACTCTTTGCAGATGACATGATTTTATAAACAGAAAACCATAAAGAGTCCACCAAAAAACTATTAGAAATAATAAATACAGTAAAGTTACAGCGTAGAAAATCAAAATACAAAAATTTGTTGTGTTTCTATATGCTCACAATGCACCAGCAGACAAAGAAGTTAGGGAAATAATTTTATTTCAATTACAACAAAAAGAATAAAATACCCGGGAATAAATTTAACCAAGGAATTGAAAGACTTTTCACTCTCAAAAGTGTAAGACGTTGAAAGAAATTGAAAAATACACAAAAAATGGAAAAATGTTCCATGCTTACGAATTAGAAGAATTGATATTGTTAAAATGTTCATATTATTTCATGCAGTCTGCAGTTTCAGTGCAATCCCTATCAATGTTCCAACGATATTTTTCAGAGAAATAGAGCTAAAAATTCAAGGAAACACAAAAGATCTTGAATAGCCAAAGCAAACTTGATAAAAAAGAACAAAGCTGGAGTTATCACTCCCTGATTTCAAGCTGTATTACAAAGCCATAGTAAGCAAAGCAGATCATATTGACAGAAAAAGCAGATACCTTTATCAGTGGAAGAGATTGAGAACCCAGAAATAAACCCATTCATATATGGACAATCAGTAAATGATAAAGGAGCAAAGAACATACAATGGAGAAAGAAGTTTTCTTCAACAAATGGTGCTAGGAAAACTTGGAAGCCCATGCAAAGAAATGTAACTAGACCACTGTCTCACACCTTACACAAAAATCAACTCAAAATGGGTTAAAGATTTGACTATGAGACCTGTGACTATAAAACTCTTAGAAGAAAACAGACAGTATGTTCTTTGACATTAGTTTTAGCAATGTCTTTCTAGATTTGTCTCTTCAGGCAAGGGAAACAAAAGCAAAAATAAACAGTGGGATTACATCAAACTAAAAAGTTTATGTGCAGCAAAGGAAACCATTAACAAAATAAAAGGACAAGCTACCCATTGGGAGAAGATACTTGCAATGATGTATCCTATAAGGGATTAATATCCAAACTAAAGAACTCATACAACTGAACAACAAAAAAGCAACAACTGATTAAAAAATGGACAGAGGATCTGAATAGTCATTTCTCCAATGAAGACATACAGGTGGCAATAGGTACATGAAAAGATGTGTTCAGCATCGCTAATTAATAGGGAAATGAAAATCAGAGCTACAGTGTGATCCTCTCTTGCCTTTTAGAATGGCTATTATCAAAAATGCAAGAAATAATAAATGTTAGGATGTGGGGAAAAGAGAACCTGTATGCACTGTTGGTTGGACTGTAAATTGGTGCAGCCACTGTGGAAGATGTTACGGAGATTCTTCAAAAAAAATTAGAAATAAAATCACCATATGACCCAGCTGTCACACTTCCTGGTATTTATTTAAATAATATGAAAACACTAATTTGAAGATATCTGTACCCTCATGTTTGTTGCAGCATGATTTGTAATAGCCAAGATATAGAAACAACCTAAATGTCCATCAACAGATCAATGGATAAAGAAGATGTGGTTTATGTATATGTATATGTATACACACACATACAATGAAACTCTTCAGCCATAGATGAAATCTTGCCTTTTGCAACAACAAGGTGGACCTTGAGTGTATTATGCTAAGTGAAATAAGTCAGACAAAGACACTGTTAAGATTTCACTTACGTGGAATATAAAAACAAAAAATAAGTGAACAAACTAAACCAAAGGAAACATAGATAACAGTATAATGGTTACCGGAAGGGAAGGGACAGGAGGCGGGTAGGGTGAAATGGATAAAGGGGATTGATTATCTGTGTGTTGATAGATAGAATGTTAGTTTTTGTTGGTGAGCGTGCTGTTGGCTATACAGTAGTAGATATGTAATGTACGTATGAAATCTAATTTATATACCAAGGTTACCTCAATAAAAAAAAATCTAAGAAAAAAAAAGACTCCTGCCAGTGTCTCAGTGCCTGGAGTGTGTTCTAATTTGATCCTGCCTTTCTGGCAGATGTGGGTCCTCATCACTCATGGTCCATGCACTCTTTTTTATTTTTTGTTTTATTTTTTTGCTTAGGGCCACACAGGCAGCATATGGAAGTTCCCAGGCTAGGGGTTGAATCGGAGCTACAGTTGCCGGCCTACGCCACAGCCACAGCAGTACAGGATCCGAGTTGCATCTACAACCTGTATCACAGCTCACAGAAACGCCGGATTCTTAACGCGCTGAGTGAGGTCAAGGATCGAACCTGCATCCTCATGGATCTTAGCCGGGATCGTTAACTGCTGAGCCACAAAGGGAACTCTGGTACATGCACTTTTAAATCAAGTGTTTTGGCACTGATTTTTGGGTTAAGTCTGCCTACAAGCCCTTTAAGGGTGGGTTGTCCACTCTGCAGTTTTGTAGGTTTCCTGGGCATATTTTCTGTTGGTATTTAAAGCCAGTTGTTTCAGGATCTAGGGGTCTCTCCTGCACAGGATCTAGGGGTTAGAGTGTTTAATGTAGAGCTTGAATCCCTCACTTTTCAGGGCAAAGATCCATACCTTTGTGATCCCTTCCAGTTGTAAATTGACACACTTGGTGTGTAGGTTTTCCTTGGTGAAACTCTATCTCTGCCTCTCCTATATCCTCTTCCACTCCTATCCATCCTGATGTTGTCCTTTTACCCTTTGTTGTGAAGGCCCTGTTTACTCAGTTTTCATGTCCCTTTCCAAGGAAATTATTCCATATGTAGTTTTAGAGTTGTGTTGGTAGGAGGAGATGAGTTTAGGATTTTCCTGTGGCACCATTTGAACCCCCTTTATTATTTTTAATGACTGCATCTGTGGCGTGTGGAAGTTCCCAGGCTAGGGACTGAATCTGAGCTGCAGGTGTGAACTCTGCTGCATTTGCAGCAGTGCTGGATCCTTTAACCTTCTGTGCTGGGCTGGGGATCAAACCTGCCCTCTGCAGTGACCTGGGCTGCTGTGGTCAGATTCTTAACTTACTGAACCACAGCAAGAACTCCTTAATGAAATTTTTTTGTCGTGAATGGATGTTGAAATTTATCAAATGCTTTTTCTGTGTCAATTGAGTTGATTATGTGATTTTTATCCCTTTTGTTAATGTATTGTTACCACATTGATTTGCAGATATCAAACCCCCTTGTATCCCTGGAATAAATCCCATTTGATCATGTGTATGATTCTTTTTATATATTGTTGAATTCTGTTTGCTAATTAATATACATATATATATATATATATATATATATTTTTTTTTTTTTTTTTTTTTTTTTTTGTCTTTTGTTGCTTTTAGGGTTACACTCGAGGCATGTGGAAGTTCCCAGGCTAGGGGTCTGTCTAATCAGAGCTACAGCTGCCGACCTACACCACAGCTGACCGCAACACCAGATCCTCAACCCACTGAGCAAGGCTAGTGGTTGCCTCAAACCCGCAACCTCATGGTTCCTAGTTGGATTTGTTTCCGCTGCGCCACCATGGGAACTCCAAGTTTGCTTATATTTTGTTGAGGGTTTTTTGCATCTATATTTATCAGAGATATTGACTTATAATTTTTATGAAGTATCTGTGTCTCTTTTTGGTATTCAGCATAATGGTGGTATTGTAGGGTGAATTTCAGAGTGTTTCCTCCTCTTCAATTCTTTGGAATAGTTTGAAAAGGATTGGTATTAATGCTTCTTTATATATATGGTGGAATTCGCCTATGAAGCCTTCTGTTCCTGATCTTTTGTTTGCTGTCAGTTTTTTGATTACTAATTCAGTTTCACTACTAGTGATTAGTCTGTTCAGATTGTCTATTTCTTCTTGATTCAGTCTTGGAAGATTGTGTGTTTCTATAAATTTATACATTTCTTCTGTGTTGTTGAATTTGTTGCCATATAACTGTTTGTAGCATTATATTATGGTTTTTTTGTACCTTTGTGATATTGGATATAATGTCCCATCTTTTATTTCTTATTTTATTTATTTGTATTCTCTTTTTTTCTTGATGAGCCTGGCTAAAGACTTACAAATTTTGTTCGTCTTTTCAGAATACCAGATGTTGGTTTCATTGATCTTTTCTACTGTTTTTTGACCTCTCTTCTATTTATTCTTTCTTTTAGGACTGGTTTTGGTATTGATATTTTGGGGTTGTCTTGGAAGTTTTTTTTTTTGCCTTTTTTAGGGCCGCACCCATGGCATATGGAAGTTCCTAGGCTAGGGGTTGAATCAGAACTACACCCATAGCAACGTGGGATCTGAGCCACGTCTGTGACCTACACCACAGCTCACGGCAACACTGGATCCATAACCCACTGAGCGAGGCCAAGAATTGAACCTGCATCCTCATGGATCCTAGTCAGGTTCGTTGACCACTGAGCCATGAAGGGAACTCCCTGAGAAGTTCTTTATCTCTCTTTCAATTCTGAATGATCTTGCTGAGTAGAATATCCTAGGTTGCTAGTTTTTCCCTTTTGGCACTTTAAATATATCATGCCACTCCTTTCTGGCCTACAAAGTTTCTGCAAAAAAATCAACTGAGAGCCTTTTGGGGGTTCCCTTGTATATAGCTCTTTATTTTTCTCTTGTTGCCTTTAGAATTGTCTCTTAATCTTTAATTTGCCATTTTAATTATGACATATCTTGGTGTGGGTCTGTTTGGGTGCATCTTGTTTGGGATCCTCTGTGCTTCTTGTGTCTAATTATCTGTTTTCTTCTTCAAGTTTGGGGAAGTTTTCAGCTATTATTTTATCAAATACATTTTTGATCTTTTTTTTTCTCTCTTCTCCTTCTGAGATCCCCATAATCTGAATCTTAGCATGCTTGATGTTGTCTTAGAGGTCCCTTAAACTATTCTTGTTAAAAAGTTGTTTTTTTTTCTGTTTGCTGTTCTGATTGGGCATTTCCATTATTATGTCTTCCATATCAGAGTTATTCAGTCTTCTGTATCACCTAGCCTGCTTTTAATTCCTTCTGGTGTGTTTTTTATTTTGTTTATTGCATTCTTCAGTTCTGACCAGTTCTTTTTTATGTTTTCCATATGTTAAAACTCTCTCTGTTTATCTGTTCTTTTCCCTAATTCAGTTAGTATTCTTACCAAGTTTTGAGCTCTTTTTTCTGTTGAATTATTTGTTTCATTAGTTGTTTTTCAGGGCTTTTGTCTTCTTGCATTTGAAACAAATGCCTCCCTTTTCTCATTTTAACTTTCTTTGTCTCTATGAAATTATGTGAAACTATTGCCTATCCTGATCTTAAAGGGGTGTTCTATGTAGATGCATCCTTATACAGTCTTTATGTGCCTGGTGGCTTTGATGGGAGAGCTGAATCTGAAGTGAGCGTGAGTCACGTTTTTCCCCAAGTTTGCTGGCAGTTGTCACCTTGGTGGGAGGTGAGGCTGTGGAAGGAGGGACTAGAGCCAGAGCCAGGTGTGAGCCAGGGCTTCTGTGCTCAGTAGACGATACTGCCCTATCTGATGCAGACTCATGTACCATAGTGCTGAAGCAGAAGCCTTGAGGATTGGATCTGAACTGGTTCTTTGCCTCTTAGTACGTGCCCTTCCCCTTTCACAGCACTGACATCTTCCCCTAGAAGGGAGCTGCACTGCAACAAGATGGACTGGAACAGGTACTCCGTGTGGACTGGGGCATATGTTGGGCCTGTCCTAGCATATCAGAGTCCAGACCCTTCCCAATATACGGCCTCTGAGAGTGCCAGTAGTAGCTGCCCTGGCCCCAGTCAGCTGCAGAGCCGGGGCCAGGTTGGCGCCATCCCCCACAGCCTCACATCCTTGACAGTACAGCCTTTACCGTACTGGGGAGCTGTGCAGCAGGGCAGGATGGGCCAGAGTGTGTGCTGGGTTAGTCACGGAAACTGGCAGAATCCCAGGCAGGCTCTCAGTCGGCTTCCTCTGCCTTGTTTTGGGAGTAAGTAAACATGTGCACACTCTTCATGAATGGAATTCAAGTTTCTCAGAGTTCCCCTGCTGGTCCCACTGGTCTTCAAACCATTGAAGAACATTTGTTTTCCTGGTGTTGGCCCCCAGGCCTGGGGTGCCCACATGTAGTTAAAAACCCCCTCTTTCCAAGGAGGATCTCCAAGTCCAAGTACTGCCCTGCTTCTGTGTTCCATCTTTCAAGTGTGGGTCCCAACCTGATCACCTCTCTTCCTAACTCGGGGTGGATCTTTCTTACAGCCTTTGTTATGTAGGTCTTTCCACCAGTCTCCAGTTTGTTTTCAGTGAGAATTGCTCTCCATGTAGATGTATTTTTGATATGTTCATGGGGAGAGGTGTGCTCAGCATCCTCCGGTTTTGCTCTCAGTCTCCTCCCCTGAATACATTTAAATTTAAATCACTACAACCTTTTAAAGTTGTAATTGCTGTACAATTATATTTTGAGAAAATATGGAAAATAGCAAAGAAAAAAATCACCGATAATCATTCCAGTAGCGTACATTTTCCAGTTAATGGGCACCAGTTCTGTGTCGTTTTGGTGCTTCATACCTAATTTCTTTGACTTAGAAGATAATTCTACAAGGTAGATATTTTAACCCCCATTTTACAAGCGTGAACTGTGAAGTTCAAAAATGTTAATAACTTGCCTAAAGGGTACATGGAGTTTATTTATTTTTTTATTATATTTGATTTACTTGAAAAATTTTTAAAGATTTTTATTTTTTCTATTGTAGTTGATTTACAATGTTCTGTCAATTTCTGTCAGAAAAATGACCCAGTCATACATGTATTTATACATTATTTTCCCTTATTATCTTCTATCATGTTCTATCACAAGACCATGATGGAATATTAAAAAAAGAAGAATTTATGTATGACTGGGTCACTTTGCTGTACAGCAGAAATTGGCACAATGTGAATCAACTGTATTTTAATAAAAATAAAGAAGACGTAGCCTTATAAAAAAAAGTGGATATAGTTCCCTCTGCAATATAGCAGGACCTCATTGTATATCTGTTCTAAATGTGATAGTTTGCATCTACTAATGCCAAATTCCCTATCCATTCCACTCCCTGCTCCTTCCCCTTGGCAACTACAAGTCCCTTCTCCTAGTCTGTGAGTCCGTTTCTGTTCTGTAGATAGGTTTATCTGTGCCATATTTTATTTTATTTTTTTATTTTTTTGCTTTTTGGGGACACACCCGCGGCGTATGGAGGTTCCCAGGCTAGGGGTTGAATTGGAGCTACAGCTGCTGGCCTACGCTGCAGCCACAGCAATGCCAGATCCGAGCTGCATCTGCGACCAACACTACAGCTCACAGCAATGCTGGATCGTTAACCCACTGAGCAAGGTCAGGGATCGAACCTGCAATCTCATGGTTCCTAGTCGGATTCATTAACCACTGCATCACAAAGGGAACTCCTATCTGTGCCATATTTTTGATTCCACATATAAGTGATATCATATGGTGTTTGTCTTTCTCTTTCTGACTTCCCTTAAAATGACAATCTCTGGTTGCATCCTTGTTGTTACAAATGGCATTATTTTGTTCTTTTTTATAGCTGAGTTGTATTCTCTTGTGTATATGTAGCACATCTTCTTAATCCATTCATCTGTCGATGAATATTTAGGTTGTTTCCATGTCTTGGCTATTGTGAATAGTGCTGCAATGAACATAGGGGTGCATCTATCTTTTCCAATGAAAGTTTTGTCCACAAATGAAATTGCTGGATCATATGGTAGTTCCATATTTAGTTTTCTGAGGAACCTCCATACTGTTTTCCATAGTGGTTGTATCAGTTTACATTCCCACCAACAGTGTAGGAGGGTACCCTTTTCTCCACACCCTCTCCAGCATTTGTTGTTTGTAGACTTACTAATGATGGCCTTTTTGACTAGTGTGAGGTGGTACCTCATTGTAGTTTTGATTTGCATTTCTTTAATAATTAGTGGTGTCGAGTATTTTTTTTCATGTGCCTTCTGGCCATCTGTATGTCTTTGGAGAAATGCCTGTTTAGAACTTCTGCCCATTTTTGATTGGGTTGTTGGTTTTTTTGTTGTTGAGTTGTATGTGTTGTTTGTATATTTTGGAGATTAAGCCCTGTTAGTTGCATCATTTGCAACTGTTTTCTCCTATTCTGAAGGTTGTCTTTTTTTTTTTTTTTTTTTTTTTGTGGTTTCTTTTGCTGTGGAAGAGCTTGTAAGTTTGATTAAGTCCTGTAGTTTATTTTTGTTTTTATTTCCATTGCCTTGGGAGACTGACCCAAGAAAACATTTGTACAGTTGATGTCAGAGAATGTTTTGCCTGTGTTCCCTTCTCGGAGTTTTGTGGTGTCTCGTCTTATGTTTAAGTCTTTAAGCCATTTAATGTTTATTTTTTGTGCATGGTGTGAGGGTGTGTTCTAGTTTCATTGATTGATATGCCGCTATGCAGTTTTCCCAGCACTAGTTGCTGAAGAGACTTTTCCATTTTTATATTCTTGCCTCCTTTGTCAAAGATTAATTGACAGTAGGTGTCTGGGTTTATTTCTGGGCCCTCTGTTCTGTTCCATTTGTCCATATGTTTGTTTTTGTACCAGTACCACACTGTCTTGATTACTGTTACATAGATTTTAAGTGACAGTCTTGGGATACGAATTTGGGTCCGAATTCAGAGTTTATGCTCTGTCTCCACACTGCTTCTTGTCTATTTTCAATCTGTTTTCCAGTGCATATGATGATATGGTACATAAAATGTGTCTGCCTTAAAAAAGTTGTTGGTGTCTAGCATACCTGTCTTTATTGGAGAGCTCACTTATTGATTTTGGAATGACCAAAAGAAGAAGAGTTCAAAAGAGGCAATTTTACTTAATCAACAAGCCAGCCTACTTCCTTCCTTCCTTTCATTTAAAATCTTTGTTGAGTGCCTGCAGTTTGTAAGATTATCTTAAGTAGGGGAAAGAGAAGATCATTGAGATGCTCATCCTGTCTTTTAGGATCCTAAAATGTAGTAGAGGAGGAAATTCTTGTCCAAGGGAAATGGGGAATAGAATATAACACCAATTGAGCATATACTATGTGCTAAGTTTTATATATTACTTAAGTACTGGTTATGTAACAGATACTGTGTTAATTGGTAGAAACTAGTATGCTACCATTTAACTCTATAAAGTAGAAATTATTCTCTTTACAGAAGATAAAACTGAAGTTCTGGGGGATTAATGACTTGTCAAAAGTTATCTAACTAGTAGCTATAATAATTTGCTAAATATGGGAATTCAGTCCCATATCAGTGTGCAGTCTTTTGTGCTGTGCTGATTTGAGTAGAGGCGTTTCTCATCTGATCTTGCTAACAACCTTATAAATTAAGGATAGCCTTCATTTTTTTCCCTGTGTGCCCTTTTCTTTAGATCAGTTTTACTGAGGTATAATTTTCATAGAAAAAGTACACCCACTTTTTAAGTGGACAGTTCAATAAGTGTTGACAAATTTATATATAGTTGTGAACCACTACCACAATCTGTCTTCCCAGAAAGTTCTTCTCTACTTCTTTCCAGTCCTTCCCCTCCAACCAAGTCAACCTTCTTTGAATATTTTCATCTAGGGTTAGTTTTACATGTTCTAAAACTTCATATAAATAGGATCATTCAGTACTAAGTGAAGTATTTACTTACTATACTAAGTGAAATAAGTCAGAAAGAGAAAGACAAGTACCACATGATATCACTTATATGTGGAATTTAAAATATGACACAAATGAAATGACCTGAAAAACAGAAGCAGACTCACAGGCATAGAGAACAGACTTGTAGTTGCCAAGGGGTAGAGGGGAGGGAGTGGGATGGACTGGGAATTTGGGGTTAAGAGATGCAAACTATTTAGAATGGATAAGCGATGAGGACTTATTGTCAGAGGGTACTCTATCCAGTCTCTTGCGATAGACTATGATGGACAATAAGGGCATGTGTATGTATCTGTATATATAAGACTGGCTTACTTTGTACAGCAGAAACTGGCACAACATTGTAAACCAACTCTAATAAATTTTTAAGAAAAAATGGAATCATTCAGTATGTATGCTTTTGTGTCATGTTCTTTTTCTGTACATAATGTCTGTGATATTCATTTTGTTGTGTATATCAGTTGTTCGTTCTTTTCTATTCTATTATATAGATGCCACAATTTGATTATCTCTTCTCTTGTTGATATTTGGGTTGTCCCAGTTTGAGGATATTATGAATAAAGCTTCTTTGAACATTTGTTAGATCTTTGTGTGGAAAAAATTTTCTTGGGTAAACAACCTAGCCTTCGTTTTTATGGGTGGTAATACTGGTGTTCAAAGAGGTTGAATGACTTCTTAAAGTCACATGACCAGTGATTTAGTTGACTCAAATGCCTTTATACACTCTTTCCACTCTTTCACACTTTCCCTCACTTTTTAGAGGTAAAAATTACAGATGAAGATCTCTGTCAGCTTGTCATGTCAAAATGGGCTTCATGAAGATGATTTTTGAGTTGGCCTTGAAGAATTGGTAGGCTTTGAATTTGTAGAAGGTGAGAAGAAAGGAACATTGTAAGCAAAGATTCTTTAGTATGGGCTTCATTCATTAGTAAATAAGTATTTAATTAGTGCCTCCTCAGTGCCAGGCACTGTTCTGTATCCCGAGGCTACAGCAGTAACAAAGCCAGTGTACATCATGGAGCTTATATTCTTGTGGGGAGAGATGGATAGTAATCAAATAAGTAAATAATATAAAGTAATAAGTGCTCTAGAGAAGAAGTGGGATGCCAGTGTTGAGAGTCAGGATAAATGGGTTGCAATTTTTAAAAGAGGGCTTGAGAAGGCTTCACTGAGAAGGTGACATGTGGGTAAGGATAGTCAGTCTTGAGTGATCCAGATGGGGACTTTTCATTGTGTAAAGCCCTGAGGCAGGAGTGTGTTTGGCTTGCTGGGGAACTTAAAGAGGGTAGTGTGGCTGAAGTGGAATCAACACCAGAGAAGAGAGGAGTAGGTTTGGTCAGAGATGTATGGGGAGCTATAAAGTTGAGGGTGTGGTGGGTCACTATGAGGACTTTAACTTTTACTCTGAGCGAGATGTAGAGGCATTGGAGAGTTGTGAACAAAGGTAGTGTTTAAAAATACGTATATATGTATCTATATAACATTTTTACTGAGATATAATTCATACACCATGCAACTCACCCATTTAAAAAGTGGTTTTTAGTATATTCACAGAGTTGTGCAACCATCACCATAATGAATTTTAGAACATTTTCATCATCCCCAAAAGAAACCCTGTATCATTCATTAGAAGTCATTCATTCTCATTTCCCTCCAACTCTCTAGTGCTAGGCAAGCAATAACTTGTTTTCTGACTCTATGGATTTTCCCATTTTTGACATTGTATGTAAGTGGAATTACAAAATATGTGGTCTTTTATGACCTCTTTCACTTAGAATGTTGTTTTCAAGGTTCATTCATATTGTAGCATGTATAAACAGTTTAATGGCCAAATAAGATTCCATTGTATGAATATACCACATTTTATTTATCCATCAGTTTTTGGGCACTTGGGTTGTTTCTACTTTTTGGCTGTTAGGAGTAATGCTGCTGTGAATACTTGTATGTAAATTTTTGTGTGAACATACGTTTTCATTTGAAGTGCTGTGTTTTGAAAGAAGCAGATTTGTTTGACTAAGATAAATGACCTAGGCTCTTATCTCAATTGGTGCTTGCTTTTCTTTGTTCCTTAGTTCTTCTTACAGGGTTAGGCCATTTTTTCTAGCAATTTCGCTCTCCCTTTGTGTTTTATCTAGTTTTCCTGCTTTGGATTACTTTGAATAAAGGTTTGACCCACATTAAATAGGTTCTCTAAAAAGTAGGGTCAGTTCTCTGTAGAGCCTTATATGATTTGTAATAAAGATATTCTTATATATTCTTATGATATTCTTATCAGGGTTTTTTTTGTCTTTTTTTTTTTAGGTTTGTACCTCTGGCATATGGACATTCCCAGGCTAGGGGTCTGGTTGGAGCCGTGGCCACCAGACTATGCCACAGCTACAGCAATGCCAGATCCGAGCCGTGCCTGTGACCTACACCACAGCCCATGGCAACGCCGGATTCATAACCCACTGAGCAAGGCCAGGAATCAAACCTGTGTCCTCTTGGATGCTAGTCAGATTCGTTTCTGCTGAGCCACGTTGGGAACTCCTAAAATCTCAGTTTTTGAAGCTTCCTAAGGAGAGGTTTACAGTGTTTTGTATACTGAGTTGTGATTCATTAGTGGATTATAAATTAATTTAGTGAAAACAGCATTTAAAAAATGAAATAAAGTAGGAAATAGCTGAGCGTATCTCTTAACAATAGGGTTAAATATTACTTCGTAAAACTTTGTTTCAGTTAAACGTGGGTGTCATGATATAAAGTGTGTGTGTGTGATTATAGTTTATACTAAAAAAAATTTAAAGCCTCTGGATTAGGATATCATGGACTATTTATGTAATTAATGCTCTTTCTCTTCCATTTAATTTTTTTTGAGAGCATTGAGGTATTATTCAGCATAGAATATTTAAAATATAGTATATCCAAACAGAATTTGAAAGTGATGTTTTTGTTATTATTTAATGTAATGAGAAACTTGTGGGGATATTTTTATCTTTATATGAATAAATTTTACTTTCTGACAATGTTATGACTAATAGTATGTACTGTGTATTTTTATTATAGGAGTCACACCCCATGGGTTTTTGTGATAAATGAGCTTCTTGGCATAGAAGGAAATTAAAAAATGATGGTAAGTGTTCAAGCTACCTTAGTTTTTTTAGTCTTCTCCTTCCCTTCCTTTCTCTCTTCTGTACTATTTTCCTTCCTTCCATTTTTCATTATTATCCTTTTTTTTATGTAGTATTTGTTACCTACAAGATATTCTTTGAAACACGTATGTTACAAAGCACAGCAATAAAGGAACTATCTGTGAGTGTACTTTTCAACCTGAGAACCATAGACTTTCTCCTAACATTTGTGCAACCTAAGGCAAAAATAAAATGGAAATCAGCTTCTTTTATGTCTTAATCTTGAAAAGTTATAAATCAGTTTATGCCAGCAGCTTGACCTACTTTTCTACTGAGGACCCATAGTCTTCCCGGTGTTGACAGGATAGAAGTTGGGCCACGGTGGTCTGTGAAGCTTAGGTGGGGACTGATGTGGTGAAACTCCCCAGAGAGTTTTTGGGAAAGTGGGTTCCCCTTCCCCATATTCTGCTTTTCTAACTCAAGATTTACAGGCAGTTCTAAATACCTTCTTAAACTTTCTCACTCAAACCCAAGAAGAGAAGGAGGGAATGCAGTTTATGGGGGAATCCAGGCTGCCTGAACACTTACTTGAGGAGATTTGGGGTGGCCATTCTTAAATAAAATTAGATATTTTTACTGTGCTTTGCCTCTTTCCTTCTCTTCCTCATTGTCTTTTCTTGGGATGAGAAGGTCTCAGTTCACCTTGTGAATCTCTGTCTCTTAATTCCTGTACACTCAATTACTAATTATCTTTGGCTTTGATATTTTTGATGTTTTGATATTTTGATAGATGTGATCTTATAAATTTTGATAGATCTAATCTTTGATAGATGTAATCTTCTCAGGGCAGGTGCCACCTCTTTTGGGTGTAAAGGCAGAACTGTATATACCTATGTTTTTCTTTTCTATCTCATTCTGCCCCATTATATACTCCAGTTTCTTTTAAAACTTTTTTTTTTTCTGTCAGTACCCACAGCATGTGAAAGTTCCTAGGCCAGGGATAGAAGCCGCGCCACAGCAGCAATCCAAGCCAGTGTGGTGATTATGCTGGATCCTTAACCCACTATGCCACGAGAACTCCTTCTTCTATATCTTAAAGACATAAAAAAGTTCGGAGTTTTAAATTTTTTAGTTTGTCATCTGGGATCATTTTCTTTCTGCCTTTTATATCATAAGAATTCCCCATAGTGAGGACTTTCGGTCCTAAATTCTGTTTTTGTTTTTCTGAAGGTATCTTTTTTTTCTTGTGCTAATTTTGAAAGATGGGCTTGCTCAATATAGAAGTCTAGATTGACAAATATTTCTCTCAAGTGTGTTGAAAAAAATGATTCCACTGTCTTCATCCTCTTTGTGATTTTTGATACTTCTTTTTCTTTTTGATTTTACTTCATTTTATTTATTATTTATTTTAAAATTTATTTATTTTTATTTATAGTTTTGCTTTTTAGGGCTGCACCTGAGGCATATGGAGGTTCCCAGGCTAGGGGTCAAATTGGAGCTATAGCCACAGGCCTACACCACAGCCAAAGCCACACCAGATCTGTGACCTACACCACTGCTCATGGCAACGCCAGATCCTTAACCCACTGAGCAAGGCCAGGGATCGAACCTGCAGCCTCATGGTTCCTAGTTGGATTCTTTAACCACTGAGCCATGATGGGAACTCCCGAAATTTATTTCTTACTCAGTCTTCCACATTGTAATTCAGGGACCAAGTCTATTTCCGTCTTTTGACTCTCGTTCTCTTGAGAGTTGTGTGCTGGATCCTCTGCATCTGGTCAGTAAATGAGAGAAAAGAGTATAAATGATGCAGGAAATTTTTTTTTTTTTAAATAAGCCAGACCTGAAAAATCGCCTACCTCAATCTTGCCTCTAATATAGTGCGCAGAATTTAGCCACATGGCCCTCTGTCTGCAAGAGAGTTTGGAAAGTGTTGTCTAGCTTTGTTACAGGAGAAGAAGCTAGTGGTTTCGGTGAATGTATAGTAGTCTTTGTCTCAGAGGCTGTTTTAATAGTTGATGGTGACATGATAATGTCTCAGGTTAGGGTGATATTAGTGGATTTATAGTTTAAAGATATATTTAGGGGATAGAATTGGAAAGATTTGATGTATCTGCTCTAACAGAGATCCCAAGCAGAGTAGCTTATATAAAAACAGAAGTTTAATTTTTGCCCTTGTAATAGTCGAGACAGCCTCAGTTCATATAAAGATTTATTTATCTCTAGAAAGTTGTGAAAGATCATTAAGAACTGACAAAGTTATCATAAGATTACTGAACAGAATTCCAGCTTATCATTCTATAGCATTCAGCAAATTATAGCAGTTTCTCAGTATCTTAGGTAAGTTTCATGATTTGTGAAATACATGTAAGTGCTACCATGTTAGAATTTGAATGTACTCCTGGTGTTCATTTGCTAATAATATTGTTTTCATACTACTTAAAATATGAAGAGCTTGAGTAGTGGTAATTTAAGAGAAAAGTTCTTTGCTAAATTATTTGGGGAGCTGAAAAACTGAAAAAAGGGAGTTTGGTTTTATGGGCAAGCAGTATTATGGATGAATTTTGAAGAATTTGTATAAAGTAGAAACTTTTATGGAGGTACAAATATAAAAATTTAATAAATGATACTTGACATCTTTTCAAGTTTATGAGCAAAGTTGCTCAAAGTAGAAATTATTTAGATTTTTTTTTTTTTTTAACCTAGGAGAGAAGTTAAAAATTTATTTTCCCAGTCTGGAGAAAGTCTTAGAAATATATGGACCTTTTGGTAAACATTCTGAACACTTGCTTTCTTGGATATATTATAACAATCAAACATAAAAACTTTAATTCGAGACTAATGTTTATGCTTTTTACTGAAAACATTTAGTATTTGAACAAACCTCTGTAAAATCTCCATATGGCACTAGGTGGCACACTGTGACTTGGGATGAGGATACATATATTTTGTTTAAGTCTCCCAGAAGAAAAGAACCCAGGTGAAAAATACTGTTTGAAATATTGCAGTATTTTGAAATATTGCATCCATTGCATTTCAAACCCTGATGGTTAAATTAAAATGTTTAAAATTGTATTGTTATTATTGATATTTTTATAAGGATAAGATTGTTAAAAATGATTAGAATATATCAGTTTTTACTGAGAAGAGTCCATTCAGCATATAGTGCAGAAAGCAGATGTACTTTAAATTGAAAAATGGTTTTCAGTACATGTGTTGTAGTAATATGAGTGTTACAGTGTTATTCCTTATGAAGTATTAGAATTAAGAATGAAAAAATCTTGAGCTGGTGGCTTTTTCTTTGTGTGTGTATGTGTACTAAGTATAAAAGAACTAACTGCAAAATTTATGGTAGAACTGAAATGTTTATAGATGAAGAGAATATTAGATTTCATATTTTCTGGTCTAGCAGAACTATAGCATTGCTGCTTATGATCATTTTCATTCCAAGAAACTCATTACTTTATGAAAACTCTTGAGTTACATAGAATAGTGAATTTTACAGTCTGATATATATATATTTATGTATATTTACCTACATGATTTTCTATGATTGCTTAAGACAATAATCTGAAAAAGAATGAAAAATAGGCAACCTATTTTAATGTATTCATCTGGCCTGGAAGGAATAGTGATACCTCTTGGTTAAAACAGTGCTTAGGTGGGAGTTCCCATCATGGTGCAGTGGTTAACGAATCCAACTAGGAACCATGAGGTTGTGGGTTTGATCCTTGGCCTTGCTCAATGAGTTAATGACCTTGAGTTGCTGTGAGCTGTGGTGTAGTTCACAGACGTGGCTTGGATCTGGCATTGCTGTAGCTGTGGTGTAGGCTGGCGGCTACAGCTTCGATTCAACCCCTAGCCTGGGAACCTCCATATGCTGCGGGCATGGCCCTAAAAACCAAAAAAAAAAAAAAAAAACCCCAAAAAACAAAACAAAACAAAACAAAAATGCTTAGGTGGCGTTCCCATCATGGTGTAGTGGAAATGAATCTGACTAGGAACCATGAGGTTGAGGGTTTGATCCCTGGCCTCACAGCTCGGTGGTGTTGCTGTGAGCTGTGGTGTAGGTCGCAGACCTGGCTCAGATCTGGCATTGCTGTGGCTCTGGCGTAGGCTGGCAGCTGTAGCCTGGAACAGTGAAACCTTATGAGCCATGTAAATAGATGCTCTGTGGATATTCAGGGTAAGAGTTATGAAGGAGTGTGAGTGCAGGCATTTATTTTAAAGATGTGAAAAGTTAAGTTCCCAGAGTTGCCTGGTAGCTCATAGGGTTAAAGATCTGGCGTTGTCACTGCTGTGTCTTGGGGTTGCTGCTGTGGCACGGGTTTGATACCTGGCCTGAGAAGTTCTGCATGCTGCAGGTGTGGCCAAAACCAACCAAAGAAAAAAGTTGTTTTGAAGAGGAAAATTTGGGTTAACTTCATAGCACAAAGTATTAGAGTGGAAGAGAGCAGTCTGTTTTCGTAATAGTTTGGGCTGGTTGGTTCATTCGTGTACACTGAAATTCAATTCCTGTCACTCACACATTTAGCTCCTTTGGTTATTCCCTCTTTCCCTACATACGCAGTTTCTCTTTCCACAGATCATTCCCATCAGCATAAAAATACACTATCCACTCTTAAAAACCTCTTTTCATTTCTTTCTTCGTTCTCTGTTCTCCTTTGTGAGAAAACTCAAAGAAGCTTTTTTATACTCAATATCTGCATTTTCTAATGCAGCATTTTCTTGAATTCTCTTGAGTTAGGATTTTGACCCTAGAGTTCTACTAAACAGGCAATAATAAGTTACTGATTTATTTATTATAAATTTTTACTTTTATCACTTCCTGGACAATGCAGACCTGTCAATATAACTGTACCGTTGCTTCTTTAAAGGTGAGCTACACCCACCCCTGTACGCTTTTAAGATTTTCTCTATATTTCAGGCTGTTATCAGTTTTTCTCTGATGGGTTTAGGCATGGCTTGCTTTGTAGTCATACTTAATCTTACTTGGAGTTTGTAAAGCTTCTGGCATAATTGAGCTTATATCTGTTGTTAGCTTGTATATCGGAGCAGTTTGTGAAATTTACTGTAATTCACATAATAATTTGGATCAATGATAATTTCCTGATTTTGATAGTTGCAGCATAGTTATATATGGGAGTATCTTTGGATATATGAAATACATGTTGGAGTACTTAAGGACAAAATGTATCATGACTGCTGCTTATTCTCAGATGTTTTAGGGAAAAAAAATGTGTGAGGGTATTTTGAGGCTTCTTTGTGCTGATTTGTAACTTTTCTGTAACTTGAATTTATTTCACACTAAACAGTAAGCTATCTGGTATAACAGTAACATACCGCTTGATCTTCTCACCACATCACCATTTGTTTACATGTTGTCTTTGTCAGCTGTCACACAAAATGATGTGATTGAGTAATTGTCACAGAGATTGTATGGCCTTCAAAGCCTAAAATAAAAAACAATTATTATCTGTCTGGCCCATTGTAGAAGTTTGCTGACCCTTGCACTAGAGTGCAGTGACTTTTTTCTTTTCTTGAAGTCATACTACTCATTAATGAATTCCTTTGTTTGAGAACAATGGTTTGCCTTTCACTTATTCCCCAAATAAAGAAGCAATTAAAGTTAACCAGTAGGTGAGAAGCCAAAACGGAATGTAAAGAGTAATGTATTACAAGTATATCATGTAACCACACCGAAAGGAGGGAGGATGAAAAGAACATAGGTAATTTTGGCAAACAAAATCCATTACTTTGGATACTGTAAGGCTGAGGACAAGAACTGTATAGAAATCTGATCTTGTTAATAAATGTGTTTCTCACAGAGATGTAGGTTAGCAGTTCTGAAGCTACTTTATGTAAATATCAGAGTTGAACAGGTAAGTAAATATACCTTAAAAGATGAGAGCTGACTTTCTTACTTATGGGGAAAGAGATTACAAATAAGGAAAGGTGAAGGCTAAAATGACTTTTGTGATGTAGGATTGATGTAAGAGGTATCAGTATAAACTCATAGTTTTTAATATTTCTTTGCAGATAGATACAGAAATACAGATTGTGTATTGTAGTTTAGTGTGCATACATATAGTTCCTGTTTTTGTCATGAGTCTGTGGGTTGACTGGGTGGTTCTTCTGCTATGCCTGGGGTGTTAGGATGGCAGGAGTTACCTGGGGGCTTGACTGAACTGCAACATCCAAGATGGCTCAGTGGCTGATGTCTGTCAGCTGGGGCTGTCAACCAGAGTGCTGCCTTTATGTGGTCTCTCTGCTGATGGCTTGGGCTTCTCATGGTAAGATGATTGGTTTTCAAGAGTGAATATCCCAAGAAGAAGCATTCCAAGAGACCCAGATGGAGACTGCGAAGCTTCTTATGACCTAGTTTCTAAAGTTAGGCATTGTCACTTCCACCTTATTATATAGGTCTGAAATCAAGTCACAGAGTGAGGTTAAATGCGAGGGGATTGCATAACGGTGTGAACACCAGCAAGAATGGTTTATTGAGGGGAAGGGGGACATCTTTGGAGACCATACTGATTAATTCATAAATTATTTTTTGCTCTCGTATATTTGGTACACTCATTTGGATTGTTTTTTTTTTTTTTTGGATTGTTTTTTGAGGACAATTATACTGCCTATGTTTTTGTTTGTTTCTCAATGTCTTTTTTTTTTTTTTTTTTTGGTCCTTTTAGGGGCACACCCGCAGTATATGGAAGTTTCCAGGTGAGGGGTCCAATCAGAGCTGCAGCCGCCAGCCTACACCACAGCCACAGTAATGTTGCTTCTCGGTGTCTTGCACAGTGCTTTGCACATAGTAATTGTCCAGTAAATGTGTTGCCTGAGAATTCAGGGATGCTAAGAGTTGAGGCAAGAACTAGAAGAAAAGATGAAGGCACACATTAATTGGGCTAGGAATTTTGGGCTGGGCCCAGTAGCAAACTTTTTTCAGGAAGAGGTAGATTGCCATTTTGGAGTTATGAGTTAGGCAAGGAGACTGCATCCTTGTTCTCATAGGGATACTTTAGAGCCCTCTTCTTTTCATTGATACTTGGGTTATAAAAACAGGCTATTTTCACATAGCATTCTTTAGCGAGAAGGTAATTACATTACTAGACCTGGTTCCCATTGGCCGGGGTCTTGGGGTGCTGAATCTGTAGGCTAGTGTTGCTTTCAGCTGTGTGGGACTAGAGAAAGCAAGAAAGTGCATACACACACCCTTATATATGCATATGTTGTATGCAGTAGGACAGAATTAAAAATTTTTCAACTGAAATATGTCAGTTTACAAGAATTATTGTTTAGATCCCAATTACTTGGGGATGAAATTATGCAGTGGGAATTTACAATTGAGTGAAAATTTACTTTGGTATTAACTCTGAAGAAAAACTTAGGAGTATTGAAAACATTTTATGCTGTGAAAAGCTTTCAGAGGGAATACGTATCATGTTTGTAAAACCTACCTTCTTACTTTGCCCTGTTGATATGTAAGGGAGGTGGTCCTGAAATGAGTATACAGCAGTGTTTATGCTTCTTAGAATACTTTTTCAAACCTTAGATTGAATTTATTCTTGAAATTATTTGTTTATTTTTAAAGTTGTAAAATTCAGTCTTTTTAGAACTAAAAAAGATCTGTGACTTACTCTTCTTTCCAATCCCAGATTAGTTTTAAGTGTTTTCTTTTCTAAGAAAATAAGAGAAGTAGTGAATTTGTCAACCATGTATATTTTATCTGTTGACTACCTTAATAAACTAACAGATGTTCTCTTTTCTCTGCATAGGCTTCATTCCAGCGCTCCAATAGTCATGACAAAGTAAGGAGAATAGTTGCAGAGGAGGGTCGTACAGCAAGAAATTTAATAGCCTGGAGTGTTCCACTCGAAAGCAAAGATGATGATGGTATGTATTTTTAAAAAGTTTTATTTTTGTTGTATATTAGAATATATTTAGTCTTGAACAGTAGACAGACCAAAAACTGTTTACACTTAGAACTCTTGGGCAAATTAGTTTGTATTAAATAAGAAATAATTGTTACTTGCTTTTTAATATTACTTAATGCACAAATGAAAATTTTACTGTTAAGATGGGTTCGTAATCGTTAATAGTCTGGACTCTGAAAATATTAGTTTCTTATAGGAACGAAATTGGGTATCTTATTATGACTGGCATATTAGGCTTTTTTAAAAATTATTGGAGATTTAGACTTTGCTTTTATGAAATTCTTCTTAGGAAAATTTTAAAAGTAGGCTTTAAAAAATTCACTGTAGGAGTTTCTGCTGAGGCATAGTGGCTTAAATATCCAGCATTGCCACAGCTGTGTTGTAGGTCAAAGCTGTGGCTCTGATTTTATCCCTGGCCTGGGAGCTTCCGTATGCCTTGGGTGTTGCTAAAAAAAACTGACGGTGTTTATCATGACTGGGTGCAATTTAATGATTTAGAAAATGAAAGTTTATTTCTCAAGTTCTCATTATTATTATCTGAACTAGAAGAAGTATTTTTTCTCTTCAGTCTCTTCACTTCAGTGGCTAGGAGCAGTTATGAGCACTGCCTAGATCCTGGGAGATCTGGAAGGTTGAATAGGGATGCGGATAACAGGAGGTTGGAGTATGCCAAAGGCCTCACTTTGAAATTTTCTGAAGGCTTGTAGAGTATTCCTCACATTGGGTTTGTATGATGTCTTTTCATGGTTAGATTCAGTTATGTGTTTTGAGAAGGAGTCTGTAGAAATTATGTTGTGTCCTTTTCATTGCATCATAGGCACATGATGTTTGTCTTGTTGCTAGTGATGTCAACTTTAATCACTTGGTTAAGGTGGTATTTCTCAAATTTCTTTGCTGCAAAATAACCAGTTATTTCCTTTGTAATTAATAAGTAATTTGTAGTAAGACTATGTAAATACTCTGTTTCTCTTAAAACAGGCCACCCACTACTTTTAACTTCCAGTGATGATTCTAAATTTAAAAAATTACTGCTCTGGTGGTTACAAAATGGTGATGTGCTAATCTTATTGTTCTGTCTTTATTAGTTGACATTCTAATGTTAGAAAGAGTGTTCTTGATTTCCTTTGTATTTATGTATGAATATATGTATTTTGAAAAACTTTTATGGACTCATGGCTTTTTATTTAATTAGCTATAACCCACCACTCTTGTTTTGATGCTTAAATTTTTCTGGATTTGTCTAGGTGAAGACTATTAAGCTGGCTCCTGTTTCTTTTTGACATGTTCTTATTCTCATGTTTTTCAAGCTATACAAGAGTTCAGCCAAGTTTTATGCTTTATTTATGTAATGTTTACATTTTGTTTTTTACATTTTATTTAAAATTTTATTTTTTATTCATTTTATCTTTTTACATGTATAACTCTCATCCATTGTAGTTTATTCTTACATATAGTGTGTGATATGGATCTAATTTTATGTTTTTCCATATCAGTAATAATTTGCTCCAGGATCACTTACTGTAAAGTCTGTCTTTGCCTCAGTTACTTGAGATGCCACCTTTATCACTGCTTGAATATTCATATGTATTTATATTGTCTTCCATTAGTCTCTTTATCTAATTCATGTGTGAGGACCATACTGTTTTAATTATAGAGATGTTATAATATTTTAAAATACCTGCTTGGACCAGTCCTCCCGCAGTAGCTTTTCTTTGTTAGTTTTCCTAGATATTTTTAGAGAGCAGTTATTTTTCAATCACAAAAGCTATTAAACAGAGGGGGAAATTGACTTTTTCTTTTAAAGTTTAGCTCTGTACTAGCTAAAATCTTCATATGGCATTTACTATTCATTTCTTTTATAGAAAAAATATGTATTATATCAACATTATTTACTGCAAATGTAACATGAATCCTAAACATGTTTTACGGTTGCTCTTATGTGGTAAATACTATTTTGTGAAATTTTATTTTCTCACTTTCCATGGGTTATTCAGAATACAGAATAATCTAAAGGTGTTATTATTAAAATTGTTTCTTTTCAAAACACAGGAAAGAAAAATATAATAATGAATTCTATATTTGTATATACCCTGCTATTGCTTATAAATGTTTGGCCAGTAGAATTTATTTTTTTTGGCCGTACCTGTAGCATATGGAAGTTCCCAGGCTAGTGGTTGAATTGGAGCTGCAGCCGCCAGCCTATGCCACAGCCACAGCAACACGGGATCAGCGCTGCATCTGCAACCTACACCACAGCTCATGGCAACGCCTGATCCTTAACCCACTGAATGAGGACAGGGATCAAACCCGCGTCCTCATAGATACTAGTTGGGTTTGTTATCATTGAGCCACAACGAAACTCCTGGCTAATACAATTTTAAAGCTTCGCTTATGCTTACTGCAGAATAATGGAAATAAGATCATAGAGAATTAGAACTTGCTGAATGTCTGTAGTAGTGATGACAAAGGAAGAATGTTAACTTCATAATTTTTTTTCCTGCCTTTTAGGGCCATGCTTGGGCATGTGGAGGTTCCCAGGCGAGGTGTCAAATCGGAGGTATAGCCACCAGCCTACACCACAGCAACACAGGACTGGAGCCGTGTCTGATCTACACCACAGCTCATGGCAGTGCCACATCCTTACCCCACTGAGTGAGGCCAGTGATCGAACCTGCAGCCTCATAGTTACACTCAAATTCGCTTCTGTTGTGCCACAAAGGGAATCCCCACTTCATAATTTTTAATAAGTATTATCTTATATTGTTAAAACTTTGCCACTTACAAAAAAATCTTGCTTTTTAAACAATAGCATCTTATTCTTGTTTTACGGTTACAATCTAAGGTGCTTCTGAGGATAATAATTCAATTTTAAAATGTTTTCTTCTATTCTTTATTTTTGTTTCCTTTGGTGCTTGTTCTCACATGATTTTTCTACTGGATATTCTAGAGAGCCTGCTGGTAAATTATTTTCTATGATGAAAGGATGAATAAAGGGCTGTGTAGGGGAGTGTAGAGTTCTCTGCTTCCATTCGTGGTAGAATAGTGAGGGAGACCCACTGATGTGCAGATAAATTGTTAGCAGATGTTAAGGCTTACTTCATTTGTACTCCTTTAGTGGCCCTGGTCCATAATTATTTTGCAGAAAGGAAAATTATTCTGTTGTACATTATAGAGTTTTACTCCTATTTTGGAATTGTTCTCAAGAATAGAGTACTATAAAACAGTAGCTAGTGCCTTTCCTGTGAAAAAGAACAAATGAAAAAAGCTTTATCTGACTGCAGAAATACAAGGAACTAAAAAAAAAAAAAACCCTTCCTTTAACATAAAGCTGTATTTCATAAATCAGATAAATGAAAACAAAAAAATGGAGTTTTTATATGGTACAAAATATATTCTAACTTTTATTGTTGAAATAAAATTTGAATCAAAAAAGTATTTCCAAAGGAGCTGTATATAAGTTGAGGAGTATCACTGACTTGATCTTGTTTTTAAACTGTCAGAGTATCTGCCTTCTTTAAGAAATTGATTTATTTCTCTTCTGAGAAAACTATTCAATAAAAGCAGTCCTTGGGACTTTGGAAATTTGTATTTTATTACACCTGTAGCTCATGTTTACTATGTATAGATTGTACTGTTCTGTGCTCTCTGGAAGGAGGTTATGTGTTAGTATGTCTGGACAATTTGACAGTTCAGTTTTATATTACCTATTTGTTGATCTATGTATTTATCTATTTTTGCCTTGAAGGAAAATCTAAATGTCAAACTGGTGGAAAGTCAAAGAAGACAATTCAAGGTACTCATAAAACTACAAAACAGGTACAGCATAAAAAACTACGTTTTTGCTTTTAATTTCAGTTATAAAATCTAATTTTTGAGGATTTCAATATTATATATTTTATTTGCATGTAAAAATTTAATGTGGCATTATTTATTTAACAAATGTGTATATCATATTATGTGTTTAGCTTGTACTAAATATAGATGTCAACTTGCTTCTTATAACAACTCTTTGGTGTAAACGTTATTATTACTCATCATTTACAAATGAGGAAACTGAGATAGAGAGAAATTATGTAATTGACTAGTGAGTGGTACAGTCAGATTTGAACCCATGCCATGAATTTCTACAGTTTATGATCTTAACTCCTCTGTCACACATCTCATATTTGTGAGTTCTTCTATGATTTACTTTCTTGGTATAATTATGCCTAATTTTAGTTGTAGGATAGTAATATATTGACTCTAAAAATTTTCAAATTTCTCTGGTAAAATTTTAGAGAACATAAGCCTACCTTATGTTAAAAAATGTTTTAGCATATTTATAGTTAGCTTTTAATCATTAGTTATTTTTCTTTGAACTTTTCATATAATTTTTGTTTGAGTTGCTAAATATACCAATGTGTATTATGTAAACCAAAAACTATGCATAAGGGAAACATGGACTTCTAATTGAGATGGCATTATGAATCTATAAAATATCCCCCACTTTTTACACCAGAGGCATCAGTGATAATATTTAAACAAAAATTAAAGATACAAAGGATTTTCTGAAATAAAAATCTCTGTGGATCAGAAATAAAACAAACACATATAGTCACAGATAAGTGGAATTGCGAACACAAACTTACAAGTCCTGTGGGATAAGGGAGGATGAAATGCCCTTATTGTGGTGGGGAAGTGGATCCAGGCTCATGGTATAAAACTTAAGGCTTATACAGCATTCTACAACAGGAGACAGGGAATGCTGCAATCTGCCTTGGGTTGTGGCCTGTGATAATTGACATCTGAAGCAATAAAAGAGAGTGGCCTTCTGGCTCACGACAGGGTCTGCTATATTCTTGAAGAGTGAAAACTTTAAGTTCCTAATAAAAGAGTCTGTAAGTGGGACCATGGTGGACCAGATGATGGAAACCATAAAACTAGTACACATATTGTGAGGGTGAGTAGAGTGAAAAACTGAAATTAAAGAAACTCAAACTCAAAGTAAGCTTGTAAAGTAAAATACCAAACAAAATAATGTTGTAAGATATAAACAACACATTCCACAAATGAGAGAATTTATTCCTGAGGTAAGGAAAAAGCATATTTCTCTAAAGAGTACTTTCAAATAAATAAGTTTAAATTCCTTGAAGGAAAAAGTAACTATAAAGCAAAAGGAAAACTCAGAGATAAAACAGATGAATATTAATTTTGAACATTTATAGGTAAAAAATGAACATCTTAGAAATGAAAATATTGTCAGTGAAATTAAAAAAAACCCACAGTTAGTAAAAATGAAGAATATATTGGACAAAGAGATTAAGGAGAGAATCTGTGATTTGGAAGAACTACTTAGGAAGATTTAGAATGTAGCTCAGAGAACTAAAGGGCTAGAAAATAAAAAATAATTTAAGATTGGGAAATTCTAACATATGCCTTCTAGGGCTTTTGTTTTAAAGTTGTGGTACATGGTGACCGGCCTGCCTGCCTGCCTGCCTGCCTGCCTGCCTGCCTGCCTGCCTGCCTGCCTGCCTTCCTTCCTTCCTTCCTTCCTTCCTTCCTTCCTTCCTTCCTTCCTTCCTTCCTCCCGCCTTCCCTCCCTCCCTTCCTGTGGAAATTCCTGCCAGGACTGAACCAGTGCCACAATAGCAACCCAAGCCATTGCAGTGACATCACTGAATCCTTAACTTGCTGCTAACTGGCAACTCCTAGGACTTTTGAAATACACAATAAATAGTGGGCATGCAATATTTGGAGATATAATGTTGAAAATTTTCCTTTGAGTTTTTAAGAGATTAAGAGCATAGCTGTGATGCTGGGCGGGGTAAATAACAACAAATTTATACCTAGATATATTCTAGAGGACCTGCAGAATGTTAAGGTTAAGGGTAATACTTTTAAAACACCAGGAAGTAAACAAAACCACAGAGGAATGATAATAGCCTTCTTGGAGTTCCCGTCGTGGTGCAGTGGAAACGAGTCCAACTAGGAAGCATGAGGTTGCGGTTTCGATCCCTGGCCTCACTCAGTGGGTTAAGGATCCAGCGTTGCCGTGAGCTGTGGTGTAGGTTGCAGACATGGCTTGGATCTGGTTTTGTTGTGGCTCTGGCATAGGCCGGCAGCAACAGCTCCCATTAGACCCCTAGCCTGGGAACCTGCATGTGCCACAGGTGCAGCCCTAAAAAGACAAAAAAAAAAAAAAAAAAAAAGAGCTAAATTTAATCAGAAAAAGACAAATAACCCAATTAAAAATGGGGTAAATCTGAATAAGCCTGAGAAATAAACCTGTGAAAAGATGGTCAGTTTCAGTAGAAGTCAGGGAAATGCCTCTGGACTGCTTGTGAAATCCTACAACTTTGCCCTCAAGAACTAGGTTCACCATCAGCAAAGTTTTCTTTGTTCCTCTCTTCTCTGAACATTCCCTTTACTTTCATTTTCTAGGTAAATTCCAACTTACCTGTGCGGATCCTGCTTCCTCCACAGTCTTTTTAAGTAGTAGTTTTTTCCCCACAGCACTCCTACCTCTGGTCCTATAGGTGGTTTAGGTTTCTTGCCTGCTCCTTATTAGCATTTCAGGAAGTTCTCCCTCCCATTTCCTAAAACTCCCCAGATCTGAAGAACATGCCATCAGACTGTACCACTTGCTCCCCCCTTCCTGTAGCTGTTACTTTCAGACTCCTGGGTCACTTCTTATGCCTTGAAGACATAATTTCAGGTTCACGGTATGCTCTTCACTATTACTGCTGTCTTCTCAATTTCTTGCATTTCTCTCCTCCAGTAGTTTTGTCTTCTACTCATTTCCATGGTCAGGCTCTTACCTTGTTCTTAGAATAACTACTCTTTCTCTAGGATCTCAATCTCAGCCATCTCTCTTCTACCTATAGTCTCTCTACCTTATTCTCTTTGATCACAGAACTCTAATAATTCTTCTACCTCATGCAATTTATAATTTAATGATTCTATACCCTTTTATTGTCCCTCATTTTCTGTAGTCCACTTTCCTGGAAATCCACCTGAGATTCTATGGTTTGTCTGTCATTAATCCCTTTCTTGCATAGTCTCTCAACTATCTGGCTACCCTGCCCCTTGGTAGAACATGCTTGACAGAGCTTATTAAAGTCACTTTTCTGTCTGTTGTGCTTTGTACCTCATGCATTTGAATGTGTTTGGAGATAATTATCAGTTGTGTTCAGTAGTCTCATTTGACATTCATGATCATTAATCTCACGTGGTTAGTACTGTCCCAAAGTCCTATTTTGCATGTCCTACTTATTCATAATCAGTATAGATCCCATGGGCATTTAAAAGGGTTATAAAAATACCATGATAAACTCAACCTGATAACCAGGATGAAATGGAAGGGAATATTCCCTAATTCATTTTATGAGACCAGCATTACCCTAACACCAAAACCACACAAAGACATAACAAGAAAACTGCAGACCAGTGATTCTCATGAACATAGATGCAGAAATCCTCAACAAAATATTAACAAACCATATCCCACAGTGTTTAAAAAAAGTGATATAACATGACCAAGTGGGATTTATTCCAAATATGCTAGGTTGGTTCATCATTTGAAAATAAATCAATGGAATTCATCATAGCAACAGGCTAAAGAAAAATCCTGTTATTATATCAGATGCAGAAAATTATTTTGACAAAATCCTACACCTATTCGTGATAAAAATATTTTAGTAAACTAGGAATAGAGAGAAACTAGCTCAACTTAAAAAACAAAAAACCCTACAGCTAGCATGATACTGAATAGGAGAAACTAGAAACTTTCCCATTAAGATCAATTGTGAGGTAACAATGGCCCCTTTTACCATGCTTTCAACATCCTAATGGAAGTTCTAACTAGTGGAATAAGACAAGAAAAGGAAATAAAAGTTATGTGGATTGGGAAGGAAGAAATAAAACTGTCTTGTTTGTAGATTACCTGATCATCTATGTAAGAAACACGAAAAAAATCAACCAAAAAATTCCGGTAACTAATAATCAATTATAGCAGGTTTGCAAGATACAAGATTAACATACAATGGTCAGTTGCTTTCCTGTATGCCAGCAATGAATAATTGGTATTTGAAATTAAAACACAGTGCCATTTATATCAGCACTTCCCAAAATTAGATACCTAGGTATAAACGTAACAAAATATAAGTTCTCTTTGTGGAAAACAGCATAACTCTAATGAATGAATTAAAGAACTAAATAGACATTCTATGTTCATGAATAGTAAGACTCAGTATTGTCAAGATGTCATTTCTTCCCAGGTTGAAGAATACATTCAGTACAATCCCAGAAAATTATTTTTTAGGTATCAATAAACTAATTCTAGAGTTTATATGGAGAGGGAAAAGACCCAGAATAAGCAAAAAAATATTGAAGAACAAAGTTGGAGGATTGACACTAGCCAACTTCAGACTTAATATAAAGCTGCAGTGTGATGTTGACAGAACAGTAGACAAATAGATAAATGGAACAGAATAGAAAGCCCAGAAATGGACCCACATGATTAGTCAACTGATCTTTGACAAAAGAGCAAAGGCAAATCAGTGGAGCAAAGATGGTCTTTTCAACCAAAAGTGATGAATAACTGGACATCCATATAAAAAAAAATGAATCCAGACACAGACCTCATATTCTTCACAAAAATTAACTCAAATTGGATCATTGATCATAAATGCAGAGCTATAAAACTCCTAGACAATAACAGAAAACCTAAATAATTTTGGATATGGTGATAGCTTCTTAGGTACACTCTCAAGGGCATGATTGCTAAAATAACTGATAAACTGGATTTCTTTAAAAACTGTTTTGTGAAAGATAACATCAAGAGAATGAGAAGATGAGTCACAGACTGGGAGAAAATATTTGCAAAAGACATGTCTAATAAAGGACTGTTATCCAAAATATTTAAAAAAACTCTTAAAACTCAATGATAAGAAACAACCCAAATTGAAAAATGAGCCAAAGACCTTAAGAGACACCTCATCACAGAGGATGTACAGATGGCAAATAAGCATATAAAAAGGTGTTCCACATCATATGTCATCAGGGAAATGCACATTAAAACGAGATACCACCACACTCCTATTAGAATGGCCAAAATTGGGAACAGTGACAACTCCAAATGATGGTGAGGATGAGGAGCCATGGGAACTCTCATTCATTTCTGGTGGGATTTCAAAATGGAAATTGAACCACTTTGGAAGACAGTTCAGGAGTTTCTTCTAAGTAAACATACTCTTACCTTATGATCCAACAATCATGCCATTGGTATTTATGTCGATGAGTTGAAAACATGTCCACACAAAAACATGCACATGCATTTATATAGCAGCCTTCTTCATAACTGCCAAAACATGGAAGCAACCAAGATGTCTTTTGGTAGGTGAATGGATAAATAAACTGTGGTACATCCAGACAGTGGAATATTGTTCAGCTCTAAAACGGAATGAGCAATCAGGCCATCAAAAGACATGGAAGAAATCAATTGCATATTAACAGGTAAAAGAAGCCTGTCTGCAAAGGCTGTATATACTATATGATTCTAACCTTATGATGTGCTTGAAAGAAATATGGAGACAGTAAAAAGAACAGTTGTTGCCACTGGTTTGGGTGTGGGGTAGGGATAGGGAGGGAGGAATAAGCAGAGCACAGGGGGTTTTTGGAGCAGTGAAACTACTCTGTATGATTCTATAATGATGGGTATATGTCATTATGCATTTTCAAAACCTGTAAAATGTACAGTACCAAGAGTAAACTGTAAGAACTTTGAGTGATTAGTGTAGGTACGTCATGAAAACATATGCTCAATTTTATTTTTTATTTATTTATTTTTTGCTTTTTAGGGCCGCACCCGCGGCATATGGAAGTTTCCAGTGGTTGAATCAGAGCTACAGCTGCCTGTCTACACACAGCTGCAGCAGCTCCAGATCCGAGCCGCGTCTGTGACCTACACCACAGGTCACGGCAATGCCGGATCCTTAACCCACTGAGCAAGACCAGGGATCGAACCCGCAACCTCATGGTTCCTAGTCGGAGTTGTTAACTGCTGTGCCATGACAGGAACTCCTATATGCTCAATTTTATATGTCCATTCATTTTCCTGGGAATAGGTCCATAGTTTTTGTCAGTTTCTCAGGGGAGTTGAGAGTTTTAAGAGAGGTGAGTCAGAAATCTCAATTTCCTCCTTCCACTTTCCCTCTATTTCCTTCTTTCCTTTTTTTCTCTCAAAAGTCATTGATTAAAACAGTATAACATTTATTATATTGAATTTCAGTTAAAAGATGAAATTCATTTGTGTGTAGCTTTCCCCAGAAGTTTAGATTGCTTTGTCCTCTGTTGAATGTCTTGGAAACAGTTAAGTATATTAAGTCATAGCAATGGGTTAGTTACCTGATTTTGAATCTTGGCTTTGTCACTTAGTGTGAGACTTTGGGTTTATCATTTAATTTGGCTAAACTTCAGTTTTCTCCTCTGTAAAATGGAACTAATAATAGTAATTATGTTATAAAATTACTTTAGAGATTAAATGCAGTACAACTATATGGAAATCACTTAGTGCAGTGCCTAACACATAGCAAGTATGCCATAGTTGCTGCTGTAGTTATTATTACCACTGCTATTATTTTTTTATCAGTGGTAAGTAAGAGCCCTATATTTTGCAGCTGCATACTAAGTTATTAGCCTCTACACTTCGATGTACTTTTTCTACCTTTATTTCACAGATTTGGCAGTTTTATGAGCATATTTATTCTCCTTTTTGTCTTTCCCACTATAATCATACTAGATATTTTAATGGGTACCTACTGTGTGTTAGGTGCTATGTGAAATGTTTTATGAACATTGGAGTAGAAGTTGGAAGACTAGGTCTGGTCCTAGTTCTATCATTTAGCTTTTTGACTGTCAGGAAATTCGGTCTTTCTGAACTCTAGGTTTGTCATCTACAGAATAGGAATTTGTATTTGTCTTTAGGTTTGTTGTGATGATTAAATGATACTTTGTTTACAAAAACCCTTCATAAAATATAAATCAACTTGCAAATATAAAGTATTAGTATTTTTGTCAAACTTAAGTATACATAAGTTTGCATGATACATTCCCTATTGGATGGAATTATCTAGCTGTTATTTGTTTTTTCTGGAGTCTTTCTTGGTAAAAGCCTCACATAGAGCAGTCATGAAAAATGGAAACATCTTAACCTGAAAGCAGTTTTCCCTATTTTTCTTTTTCTTTTTCTTTTTTTTTTTTTTTTGCTTTTTTAGGGCCGTACCTGTGGCATATGGAAGTTCCCAGGCTAGGGGTCGAATCAGAGCAACAGCTGCCAGCCTACAGCACAGCAACTTGAGATCCAAGCCACGTCTGTGACCTATACCACAGCTCATGGCAATGCTGGATCCCCAACCCACTGAACGAGGCCAGGGGTCAAACCCGCATCCTCATGGATACTAGTGGGATTAGTTTGCACTGTGCCACAGTGGGAACTCCTCACCTGTTCTACATTTTTAATAAAGGTTAGTTAAAAGTATTTGAATCATATACATATGGATGCATGATAGGATAAATACATAAATGGGTAAAGATGAGTTACACTATTTTTGAACATTTTATAGACTGAATTCACAGGAAGCTGCTAGGGCTTTGCTGATTAATGTGCAACAAGTTTGTGAAAGAGGTATAATACATGAAACTTAATTTTCACTATGGTGGTGTATGGAAAGAGAAATGAGGTGGTCTGGAGTATCAGGTAAAGGGCTGCTAGCACAGTGCCATGGGGTGCGGTGTAATAGGAAGCAGTTTAATTGCAGAGCTCTGACTGGAAGGTGATCTCCTGTGACTACACGATCTTGGACAAACCAGTCTCTAAATCTCAGTTTTCTAAGCTGTGACATAGAGCTAATAATACATATTTTAAAGTTGTGTGAACAGATATTTGCCATCATAAATCATTAGAGCTGGAAAGTACTTGGAAAGCTGTTGAGGCAAAGGTTTTGTGGGTTGTTGATGATTACTTAAATTTTTTTTTTGCCTGAATGTTGAGAATTTGTGCCTGGAATAGGGCTGTCAGATAAAATATTTGCTAATATGTTTTTGCTATGTCTGGCAACCTTGTTCTAGATGGGGGACTTTGAAATGAGGCTGAGCAGCTACATTTCAACCTCTTGAGTGTGTGTGTCTTTGTGTGTATGTATTTTGTTTGCTTGCCTTTTGGTGATGAAGATTCTATGTAAACCAAAGATTGGCTAGAATTTTTTTTTTTTTTTTTTCTTGTTTCAAGGCTGCAGCTGCAGCATATGAAGTTCCCAGGCTAGGGGTCGAATTGGAGCTGCAGCTGCCAGCCTGCACCACAGCCATAGCAATGCGGGATCCAAGCTGCATCTGCCACCTACACAGTAGCTCATGGCAGTACCGGATCCTTAACCCACTGAGTGAGGTCAGGGATTAAACTCTCATCCTCATGGATACTTGTTGAGTTTGGAACCCGCTGATACACAACGGGAACTCCCTAAAATGTTTCTGAAGTATGGAAATCAGTGTTATAATTAAAACCGAAGCCTAAAACAGAATAGGAGGCTGTTAGTTTCTGTTTTGGATATTCTTCCGTCTGGGGCTTTTCAATGAAAAAGGAAAAACTAACAGGCAAACAGGAGTGACATATACATACATAAAACAACCTGGGATTTAAATTTTTCTTAAAAATTTAAAAATTAAAGTATAGTTGATTTGCAGTGTTGTGCCAATTTCTGCTGTATAGCAGAGTGACCAGTCATACATATATGTACGTGATTTTTCTTATACTATCTACCATCATGTTCCATCTGAAGAGACTGGATATAGTTTCCTGTGCTATAGGATAGGACCTCATTGCTTATCCATTCTAAATGTAATAGCTTGCATCTACTAATCCCAAACTCCTCATCTGTCCCACTCCTTCCTCCTTCCCCCTTGGAAACCACAAGTCCGTTCTCCATGTCTGCGAGTGTTTCTGTTTCATAGATAGGTTCACCTGTGCCATGTTTTAGATTCCACATATAAGTGATAATCACATATAGTATCTGTCTTTATCTTTCTGATTTACTTCATTTAATATGAAAATCTCTAGTTGCATCCATGTTGCTGCAAATGGCATTATTTCATTCTTTTTTTATGGCCAAATAGTATTCCGTTGTATATATGTACCACATCTTTTTAATCTATTCAATTGTCGATTGACATTTAGGTTGTTTCCATGTCTTGGCTATTGTAAATACTGTTGCTATGGACATTCAGGTGCATGTATCTTTCTGAATGAAAGTTTTGTCTGGATATATGCCCAGGAGTGGGATTGCTGGCTGGGAGGGTAGTTCTATAAGTTTTCTGAGGGACCTCCATACCATTTTCCATAGTGGTTGTATCAGTTTACATTCCCACCAATAGTGTAGGAAGGAACTCTTTCCTTCAAACCCTCTCCAGCACGTTATTTGTAGACTTGTTAATGATAGTCATTCTGACCAGTGGGAGGTGGTACCTCATTGTAGTTTTGATTTGCATTTCTTTAATAATTAGTGACGCTGAGCATTTTTTCATGTGCCTTCTGTCCATCTGTATGTCTTCCTTGGAGAAATGTTTAATTAGGTCCTCTGCCCATTTTTCGATTGGGTTGTATGTTTTTTTGTTGTTGAGTTGTATGAGTTGTTTGTATATTTTAGAGATTAAGCCCTTATTGGTTGCATCATTTGCATCTATTTTCTCCCATTCTGTAGGTTGTCGTTTTTTTTTTTTTAATGGTTTTCTTTGCTGTGCAAGAGTTTGTAAGTTTGATTAGGTCCCAGTGGTTTATTTTTGTTTTTCTTTCTATTACCTTGGGAGACTGACTCAAGAAAACATTTGTATAGTTGATGTCAGAGAATGTTTTGCCTGTGTTCTCTTCTAGGTGTCTAATGCAAAACAATTTGGAATTATTTGTTATCTTAACTGTAGTACAGGTTAGTTTTTTATTTATCAATTTAAGTAGCCACAGAGAGATAAGCAACTCCTTTGTCCTTCTAGTGAGAAGCTTCAGGTTTGCATTTTGAATTTAGGTCTTTATGTAAACTACATGCTCATGTTTGTAGCGGAATGATTCTGTGGTACAGTCTATAAAACTATAGTATATGATTTTTTCAAAGTCTGCCTGTGCAACTTGAGGAAAGAATTGGTTATATGAACACCACAGTTTATTTGTTGAGTCTTCTCTGCAGCTGACACTTGGTTTTATTATCAGTATTCTTTTTTAGTAAATTGTTTTGTGTTTATATATTATTTTTCACTTTTAGTGAAAAATGGTTTAAGATAAAATTAAGTAACTGAATATAACTATATTATATGCCATTTCTAAATGAAAAGAATATGTGCAAGCAATTTAAAAATGTTGAAATTGTCATCTTTTATTTGTTAATGTATGTAAATGTGCCATATTATATTCTAGTAAATTAGGAGCCATTTCAGTGCTCCTTTGTGACTAAGGGTCTGTTTACCATTAAAATCATCCTGATCTTCAATAAGACATGTAATTCACTTTATAAAACTGCCACTTTTATGTAAGATGAAAAACTCTGTTTTGATGAATTCAGTGTGATATAAGCTGAAAAAAAGAATGTCCTGTTTTAAGTATTTATGTTGAAAAATGTGATTTGTACAAAAATCAGTCTCTGGAGGCTTTTTAAAAATATTTTATATTTGTTTTATTTCATCAGAACACTGCAGTAGACTGTAAGATAACACCAACTACAACTGGAGATAAACACTTTGATAAAAGTCCCACTAAAACAAGGCATCCTCGGAAAATTGATCTAAGAGCGCGATATTGGGCTTTTCTTTTTGACAATCTTCGCCGGGCAGTAGATGAAATCTACGTAACTTGTGAATCAGATCAGAGTGTGGTGGAGTGTAAGGTAAGGTTTGCTTTGCAGCTTTGTTATCGTTTTGAAGCCTGGTTCTCCAGTTTTTTCTACATCTGACTCAAATAATTTACCTCAGTATATAGTACTTTAGTATTAACTATAGTCTCCATGCTATACACTAGGTCCTCAAAACTTAATCATGTTATAACTGAAAGTTTGTACACTTTGACCAGAATCTCCCTATTTCCCCTATCCTTTGTAACCACTGTTCTACTCTGCTTCTGTGAGTGCTTCAGGTTTTTTGTTTTAATATTTCAAGAGTTACCCTTGTTTGCATTACCAAATTTTGTACTTTTATACTATGTGAAAGATTTGGTAGAAAGTTGTCTAATCCTAGGTAAGAAATTAAAGGCGTGGATACACATAAGAAACAGAGTTTATTAAAAAAAAAAACCTCTTCATTCTCCATTGGTATTGTAAGTGGCACTAGTGAGATCTTCACATTCTTTGGTTTCATGTTTAATGTCTTTAATGGGACATTGGTCCCTTTCTGTTGAGAAACTTATCACTTTCACAATTTACTCTGATCAGGGAAAAGTGAGATCGATGGCCAACCATAAACAGTCCTGGGTGGGATTGGGATATCATTGTAAGGTGTGTTTTCTAATTTTAGATAACCTTTTTTTGGTAATAGGATATTAAACAGACACATAGCATAACCTGTCTCTAAAAATTCAGTAGTAATGTGGCCTTTTAGTAGATATGAACTATATAGTGTATTACTTTATAATGAATAAAATTATTTTGAGAAAATCCAGAATGATAAAAATATTGCAGAGGTAGTGTCTGTTTCTACAGTGAACATGGTTGAAAATCCTGAAATTCACTATGTTACCTTTGAAATATAGGAAGAGTAAAAGGAAAGTTTCATGTTGAGACAACTGTTTCCTCTAAAACTGTAAACAGTCAAAATATGTTTTAGACCAGCTTAAAAATGTGATTCATCAGAAACATTTTTCAGATTAAACATTAAATGAAATTGTCCAAATTTGTGTTTTGGTTGTCAAATTTTTTTTTTTTTTGTCTTTTTTAGGGCCGCACCTGGGGCATATGGAGGTTTCGAAGCTAAAGGTCGAATTGGAGCTACAGCTTTCTTTTGTGTTTTAAGAAAAAAATTTTTTTAGTGTGTGTTTTTGGGGCCACACCCATGGCATATGGACGATCCCAGGCTAGTGGTTGAATCGGAGCTATACCTGCCAGCCTACACCACAGTCACAGCAACGCCAGATCTGAGCCATATCTGCGACCTGTACCTTGGCTCATGGCAACGCTGGATCCTAAATGCACTGAAGTGGGGCCAGGATTGAGTCCTAGTCAGGTTCATTTCTGCTGAGCCACATCGGGAACTCCTTGCCCATTTTTGAATAAAGTTTTTGTTTTTTTAATTAATTTATTTTTTTCCGTTATACCCAGTTGCACAGCGTGGTGACCTGGTTACACATACATATATGGATTCATCACAAGTGATTAGACATAGTTCCCAGTACTATACAGTAGGATCTCCTTGCTTTTTTACCTTTTGGTTGTTGAGTTTTAGGAGTTATGTAAGTAGTCTGGGTATAAATTGCTTATCAGGTACATGATTTATAAATATTTTTTCATGTTCTTTGAATTGCCTTTTTGCTCTGGATAATTTTTTTGGATGCACAAAATTAAAAAAAAAATGTCGCGGTGTCCACTTTGTATATTTTCTTTTGTTGCCTGTGGTGTCATATCCAGTAAATCATTGCCAAATCTAATTTTATGCAAGTTTTGCCTTATGTTTCCATCTAAGAGCTTTATAGTTTTGCGTCTCACATTTATGTCTTTAATCCATTTTGAATTGATTTTAGAGTATGATGTTAGTTAAGGGCCCAACTTCATTCTTCTGCATGTGAATATCCAGTTTTCCTTGCATCATTTGTTGAAAAAAATCTGTCCTTTCCCATTGAATGGTTTTAGCACTAATGTCAAAAATTGTTTGACCATATATATGTGAGGATTTATTTCTAGGCTCTTTATTCCATTGGTCTGTATATCTGTGTTTTTGTCAGTGCCACATTGTTTTGACTATTATAGCTTTGTAGTAGGTATTGAAATCAGAAGGTGTGAGTTCTCTAGCATTGCTGGTCTTTTTCAGGATTTTTTTAGGTTACTTAGGGTCTTTTGAGATTCCATGTAAATTTTAGAATGGGTTTTTATATTTTTGCAACACTTGCAATTTTGATTGGGATTACATTGAATCTGTACATTGCTATGCGTAGTATTGGTATTTTAATAGTGTTAAGTCTTCCATTATGTGAAGATGGGATATGTTTCCATTTATTTATATTATCTGTAATTTCTTTTAGCTATGTTTGGTAGATTTATTGTACAAATCTTTCATCTTCTTGGTTAAGTTAATGCCTAAGTTCTCTTCTTTTTGATGGTATTGCACCTGGAGTTTCTGCATTTCTTTCTTTATTGTCCATTTGTAATATATTAAAAAATGCAACTGATATTTGTATGTTGGCTTTGTATATCCTACTTGGCTTAATTTATTTATTAGTTTTAACCACTTTTTTTGTGGTGTCATTAGGGTCTTCTGTGTAAAAGATAATAACATCTGCACACAGAGGTAGTACTTCTTCTCTCCAATTGGAATGACTTCTATTCTTTTTCTTTCCTAATTTCTCTAGCTCAAACTTCCAGTACTTTGTTGAAAAAATAAAGTGGTGAATTCAGACATTCTTCCCTTGTTCCTTTTCTTAGAGGACAGGCTTTCAGTCTTTCACAATTTAGTGTATTTGCTGTAAATTTTCTCTATAAGGATTTTATTAGGTTAGGTAATTCCCTTTTATACCTAGTTTGTTGAGTGTTTTTTTTAATCATGAAAGGGTGCTAATTTTTGTCAAGTACTTTTTCTGCTTCAATGAAGATGATCTAGTTTTTCCCTTCACTTTATTGATACAGCATATTACATTTATTGATATTTGCATTTTGAACCTTTTTTGCATTCCAGGAATACACCTCGCTTGGTCATGATGTCTAATCTTTTTAGTATGCTACTGAATTCTATTTGCTAGTATTTTTTTGAGGATTTCTGCATCAGTGTTCATAAATATTATTGATCATTAGTTTTCTTGTAGTGTCTCTGTCTGGGTTTGTCTTTTTTTATTTTTAGAGTTGCACCCATGCGGCAGTGGGAACTCCCAGGCTAGGAATTGAATGTGAGGTGTAGCTGCTGGCCTATGCCATAGCCACAGCAATGCCAGATCTGAGGAGCTATGTTTGTGACCTATACCACAGCTTGAGGCAATGCCAGATCCTTAACCCACTGAGCAAGGCCGGGGATTGAACCCGTGTCCTCGTGGGTACTAGTTGAATTCATTACTACTGAGCCACAATGGGAACTCCTCTGTCTGGATTTGGTATCAGAGTTATGCTGACCTTATAAAATGTGTTAGGAAATACTCACTCCTCTTCAGTTTTTTGGGAAAGTTTGAGAAGGATTAGTACTTGTTCTTTAAATATTTGGTAGAATTCACCACTACAGCCATCAGGTTCAGGACTTTTCTTTGGAGATTTTTATTGATTCATTTGTCCTACTAGTTAGAAATCCGTTCAGGTATTTCTTCATGATTTAATCTTGGTGGGTTTTACATTTTCTGGGAAGTTGTCCATTTCATCTGTGTTATCCAGTTCTTTGGCATACAGTTACTCATATTAGTCTCTAATAATCCTTTTAATTTCTTTACAATTGATAGTAATTTGTCTCCACTTTCTTTTTTTAAAAATTTTATTTATGGCCACACCCATGGCATATAGAAGTTCTTGGGCTAGGGACTGAATCCATGCTCCAGCTGTGACTTACACAGCTGTGGTAATGCTGGATTCTTTAATCCACTGTGCTGGACTGGGGATTGAACCTATGCCTCTGCAGCAACCCAAGCCAATGTAGTTGGATTCTTAACCCACTGTGTCACAGTGGAAACTCCCCCATTTTCATTTCTGATTTTAGTAATTTGAAGTCTCTCCTTTTTTTAAAGTCCATCTAGTGCAAAGTTTATAAGTTTTGGTGATCTTTTCAGAGAAATGATTTTTCGTTTCATTAATTATTTTCTATTTTTAAAAATTCTCTGTTTTATCTCTACTATAATCTTACGTCTTTCTGCTAGCTTTGAATTAAGTTCATTTTTCTTTCTTAGCCTCTCAAGTTGTAAAGTGTTTTTTGTGATCTGCCTTGTTTTTAGTGTAAGCATTTATAGGTATAAATATTCCCCTGAGCACTGCTTTAGCTGTGCCCTGTAAGTTTTGATATGCTTTGTGGTAATTTTCACTTGTCTATAATTATTTTCTAATATTCATTGTGAGATTTTCTTTGCTCCATTTGCTATTTGAGTGTGTTTAATTTTCAAAAATTTTTATATTTTCCAGTTTTGATTTCTAACTTCATCCTCTTTGTGGTTGAAGAATATGCTCTGTATATCTATCTTTTAAAACCTATTGAGACTTAATTTGTGTCCTAATGAATATTCTATCCTGGAAAATGTCTACAGTAGGAATTCTTAAACTGAGATTCTTGGATTCATGTATTTGAATCATCTGAAGGTATTGTGAAATTATTTTATTGATGAATATTATTTTGAGTAGAGGGCTCATAACCTTCATCAAATTGTATGATTATTGTGACCTGAAAAATATATACTACAAATCTTTGATTAATTTCTGTTTCATTTAAACCCTGTAGACTCAACATGAATGAGAAAGGATCTTAGAGGAATGATGACACAGACTTGGAAATTTAACTTCCTCCCTGAAAAGTTAGAAAAAGCTATCGTAGATAACCATTCTAAGAGAGGTTTAGTCAGTCTCTTGTTAGGGTGATGAGGTTCATTAGAAATGTCTCTGCTGTTGTTTTCTGTGTTGTTTTCACCAGTTTTCATTCATCAGGGCTAATAATTTGGTCACCATTCTTGATCGTAGCAACATGTTTATCCTCCAGATCATCAGTCTCTTCTAACCATGCTTATGGCTTCAGCCTTTCTGGATACTGCCTCATCTTGCATCCTGTTTATTTGATTTAATCCCCTCTGTGAACCCTATCAAGGTTTTTGCTCAATACCTATTGCCTGGTATTCTTTTATCTCCCAGTAGCTGGCTTCAACTCCTGTCAACGTGTTCTGCTCTATCTATCTCAGACTTCACCCCCTTGTGGAATGATTCCTGTCACAATTAAATTAGTCAGGCACTTCCTTTCTTTACATGATTCCCATAAAAAAATTAAATATGTTGCAGTACATAGAGTAAGATAGCTGAATAGAACAAGACAAAAAAATAAAAAACATAAACACTGAATCTATAATATTTACTGAGTAACAGTGGGATTCTGTTGTTTGAGTGAAGGCTGATTAACAGGAATTTACTGATTCCTTGGAACAAATCAAGGCATTTGGCTTTGGGAAGCAGAGGGAAATTTTTAGGAAATGGATTTTCAAAAAGAGTTGTATCCCAGAAAATGTTGTCTAGGGTTCTTAGGCAAGAGGCTTCTTATTTTCTGCTTCAGAAGAGGATGAGATATAGTTGTAGTGACATACATTTGGACTCCATGCATCTGTTATTTTCTTATTATTTCTAAGTATTTAATAGAGGCATAGTCTCTTAGGATGTGAAATGCATTATTACAAATACATGTGGCTTGAGAGAGAGAGGTCTTTTTTTCCCTTTCAGGTTCATGAATAGCATTTAAGAATTTTGAATATGTGTTAACATTAGTTACTGTACATGCTCATAATTCATAGAAAGAAGGATGACTTCAGGCTGTAGCACTGTGGTAGTTTTTACATGTGATATTTCTGCTGTCCCTTGAAAGGAGAGTAGTAGATCTTATGGAACAGTACTATTTTTTGCCTTATCTAGAGCTGTACCCGCGGCATATGGAGGTTCCCAGGCTAGGAGTCTGACAGGAGCTGTAGCTGCCGGCCTTCGCCACAGCCACAGCAACACTGGATCCGAACCGCGTCTGCAACCTACACCATAGCTCATGGCAACGCCGGATCCTTAACCCACTGAGCAAGGCCAGGGATCGAACCCGCCACCTCATGGTTCCTAGTCGGATTCCTTAACCACTGAGTCACGACGGGAGCTCCTGGAATAGTACTTATTTTAGTGTTTCCTCTACACTAGTTACATGACTTTGAAAAAGTTCACCAAACCTCATGCTACGTTTATGTTCATAAATGAAGAGTTTGGCTGGGTGAGGGCTGAGGACCTTCAGCCTGAATGTCAGCTTTTAGTTTGGTATCGGGAGAATAATCCAGGCAAAAAAAAAAAAAAATGCCTCAAGCAGTGTAACCATGGAGACATCAGTGGGGAATTTGAACTTGAGTATGTAGATTTTGAGCTTTATTACATTTTTTTTGAGCATCTATATCTACTTAGTTGTAATACATCTCTCAGTTTTAATAGTGGGAAATACTATAAGAGTAAAGCTTGTAGTTAAGCTAACTTGCAAATGAGTTAAGATAAAAATTAGTGAGCCACTACAGTAAAATGTTTTTATCACTGGCCAGGCAACTGCAAATTTTATTTGTCCAGAAAGATCCTGGTAGGGATTAAATCATGGGAGAATGGTTTCCATTAGCAGTTTTTTATTTATAGGCTTTAATTTGTTTGAACATATGTATTCTTTTTTCCAGGTTATGTATATTGTAAATTAATGGGAGATATTAGAAAGGAGTGAAGGATAAAGGATTGACGATGACTGTGAATGTTATTAGACAGTGTGAAAGTGGTTTACTTGCTGTTTTGCTTTCAGATGATTTCCCTTTTTTTTTTTTTTTTACTCTTTCACCGTTTGGTTATTGAAATATAGTAGATGCACAATATTCTGTTATTTTCAGATATACTACATTGTTATTTACAGACTTTATGAAATGATCCCAAGTCTAATAATCTTCCGTCCCCCCAATAGTTATTATAATGTTATTGACCATATTCCTTATGCTGTATATTACATCCCCATGGCTTATTTATTTTGTAATTGGAGTTATGTACCTCTTAGAGATGATTTCCCTTTTGAACTGCTTATTTCATTAGTAGCTTTTAAAAAATTACATTAGCTGTTTTTTTTTAAACTAATGCTCTTAAAAACTTGTTGCACGTTTTGTAAAGCTCTTTCTTTCATAAGATTCCCTTTAGCATTGACTTCGCATGTGATACTTATTCCGCCCCTTCGTCACCACAGAGGTGCACCACTGTGCTCATTCCTGCAGCTGAATTGGAGGGCTGTATTGATGTCCTGGGCTCAAGGGGTCTGTACACTAGTATTGTGTGTCAGGAGGACAAAGGGATGGCGCCAACCATCCTGCTCTGTGCGCCAGTAACTAGAATTAGTTACAAACCAATCGAATCCGTTGCAGCCAATTGGTAAACTAATTGGTAATTTTAGCTGTACATCTATATGTAGTTATCTGAATGCCTATAGCATTACTTTCAGAGCCACTTTTGTTCTGTTTCATCCTGCTTGACAAAATGGCCTTCATAGCTGCAAGGAGAAAGATGTGCATCAGTGACTGTGAGGCTGCTCCAGCTGCTTGTCCTGTTTGTATTCCCTTGTTCGTAAAACATGACTCAGATTACAGCTGCATGGTACCATTCTGATTATTTCTGATAATGTTGAGCTAAACGTTCCTTAAATTAGGTTGTTTAAGCCACCAAATGTACTTTCTCTGTGCCAACTCGTATCAGGAGATAGCTGCTTATATTCTTGCCTTTTAGAGGATTTTTGCTTCTTCTTCATTTTTTTTAGGATAAAGGGAAATTAGTAGAAAATTTTTGGAATAAATTATTTTTGGATTAAATTGTTCTGTACCCTAAAGTACATGATTTAAGTTGAATGAAGTTAAAGAATTTGAATTGCATTAGTAGAATTGATAAAAGGGAACCAACCAAATTTAAAAATCTTTCCTTTTTTTGATTGTAGAAGACTTTTATTACCAGTGATTTGACACTGAAGATTACCTTTGAAAGAAAATAAATAATGCTTCTTGGTTCAGAACAGTCTTTTAAAGTAGAATGTAATTTTTATGACTAAAATCAGGTTGATACTATATTTCATTAATGAGTAATTTGACATATATTTATTCCTAATCTTAGGTCTGATTTCCAAAGTGTACCTGTATTTTTAAAAACATTTATAAATTAAAAGTATTTTTGAGTCTTTGCCACTGATACTAAAACATCAGTCTAAAATTTTTTTATGGAAAAGTAATTTGTTTATAAAACAATCATTTTTATAGCTTGGCATTTTCCGATGGTTATCTTCTGTGAGTATTGGAAAGTTGGCTTTTATGGTAAAATGAGACACGTCTTTAAAGTAAGGTGAGAATGGTATCATATCGATAAAGTGAATACACTGTAAAGTTTTTTGTCTTATGCATTTAAATGATGGCTTTGGCCAATTAAGCAATATCTACACACAGTTACACTTCAGATCAATTTTCCATTCTGAGCAGTGGAGTGGATCTCTGTGGCCTGTGCTTTTAACTCTTATATAAAAATTTCATTGCTATTCATATGCAAAATGAGTCAGTGCTAGGAAGAAAGTCTTTGAGAGAGTGTAGAATTGTAGTAATGTTATTTTGGATTGTCCAATGAAAAAAATTAGAGTGCAGTATGGTAATGATAATGAGTATATACAGTGGAGCACAGATGATCTGTTCATCCTAGATAAACTGATTTAGAAATGATTCCATGTGAAATATAGTCAATTTAAAATTTTATCTTCAGAAGCTCAATGTCAGTGCAGATGCTGTATTTGATAAACAGAATGCAAGTAACCCATCATATTATTGAAAACTAGTTTTAAATCATGCAGAATTGCCTTTCATAATTTTAGCTTTGTATCAATTGCATAAGAAATGATGTTAAAATTTTATTATTTTTAAATGAATTTTTTACAATGTTGAGATAATTTCTGGTATACAACAAAGTGATTTAGTTAGACCTATACATACATCTATTCTTTTTCAGATTGTTTTCCCATATTGATTATCACAGAATGTTGGATAGAGTTCCTTGTGCTATACAGCAGTTCCCCCATCATTCAATATAGTACGGTGTGCATATATCAATCTCAAACCTCCAGTCCATCCCTTCCTCCACCCATCCCCTTTAGTAACCATAAGTTTGTTTTCAAAGTCTATGAATCTGATTTGGTTCTTATTTGTTTTTGAACTCATACGTGTAAGTTCATTTGTATGCCTTTTTTTTAGATACCACATATAAGTGATATCATATAATATTTGTCTTTCTCTGTCTGATTAACTTCACTTAGTATGATAATCTCTAGGTCTATCCATGTTGTTGCAAGTGGCATTATTTCATTTTTTTTTTTTTTTTTTGTCTTTTGCCTTATCTAGGGCCGCATCCGCAGCACATGGAGGTTGCGAGGCTAGGGTTCTAACAGAAGCTATAGCTGCTGGTCTTCGCCACAGCAGCGTGGGATTCGAGCCGCGTCTGCAACCTACACCACAGCTCACGGCAACACCGGATCCTTAACCCACTGAGCAAGGCCAGGGATCGAACCCGCAACCTTATGGTTCCTAGTCGGATTTGTTAACCACTGAGCCACGACGGGAACTCCTCATTCTTTTTTATGGCTAATATTCCATTGTATATATGTACCACGTCTTCTTTATCCATTCCTTTGTCGACAGACATTTAGGTTGTTTCCATGTCTTGAGAAATGCTGATAAAATTGTAAGCATTTACTTTTCCAAATATGTTTCCTTTTAAACTGTTGATTTCACATATGTGTTAGAAGAACTGAAGATTGAGTATTTAGAAGGGACTAAGCATTGTTACTATTTTTTGACTTTAATTTCAGAAACTTTAAGTTTAGAAGTGGTTATAAAAATGTCGATAAAAAACGTTGAAGGGAGGAGTTCCCGTTGTGGCTCAGGGGTTAATGAATCTGACTAGGAACCATGAGATTGTGCGTTTGATCCCTGGCCTCGCTCAGTGGGTTAAGGATTCGGTGTTGCCGTGAGCTGTGGTGTAGGTTGCAGACACAGCTTGGGTCCCGCATTGCTGTGACTGTGGCGAAGGCCAGCAGCTACAGCTCCTGTTAGACCCCTAGCCTGGGAACCTCCATATGCCACGGGGGCGGCCCTAGAAAAGCCAAAAAAAAAAAAAAAAAAGAACACTGTAGGGAAATAAACACTTGATAATGGATTTGCCAGTCATTTTTTCATCTTTTCTGTTTATTTTTCTTGTTGCTGGTGTGGGAAGTCTTGGAAATATGACTTAGCAGAAAGAGCAGTGGGCCAGGGGTCATTGGGATTTGGGTTCTGTGCCACCATAAGCAGATCACTGAGCCTTAATATTATCTTTAAAATAAAGTGGCTGACCATAGACAATGTGACGTCATCACTCAGATAATTCTCTTGGATTTGCTTATTCTTTAATATGTTTTGCAGTTTAGTTTTACTTATTCAGCCAGTTCTTTAGAATAAAATTTTCTAAAGACTAGAGAAGATAGAAATAAGAGGGATTGCAGATTATAATTTTATTCTGCTGGGAAGTAGCATTGATAAATGTCATATTGGGCATCTGAGGGAATAATCTGTTCAGTTCATTCAGGCCAAAGAGCAGCATTTGCTGTCGTGTTATTAGTGTTTCAAAGTAAAGAATGCCTCTCTCTTGTTGGTTGAGTTTTGTAGATTCAGTAGTTTGGTACATAGTGGGTTCCTAGCAAATTTGCATTTGTTGAGTAAATCATTGAATCTTAGAACTTGTCTAATCCACCCACCCATTAGACAGTTACCCTTGACCATATTCCCTCTGGTAACTAATTCTCTTTTCAGAAAGCTCTGCCAGGTGAAAATCTGTCATTTTTAAAATATTTTTACAGAAACAATATCCTTTTATGGCAAACTCTCTTACACATGACAATATCTGTCATACCATCCCTTTAGTCTTTTGAAGTCTAGTTATCCACTTCTTACTATAGTTCCTATTATGACATGATGTTAAGGTCTTTCTTATTATCAAAACTTGTTTTACTTTGTGCTTACAGTGGCTCATCAGTCAGGCTCTTGGTAGCCAGCAACAGAAATAAGCTCTAGCTGCTTTAAGTAGAAAAAAAATAACTTATTAGGAGGATATTGGATAGTTCACAGATCTGACACACTAAAGTTAATGAATCAGATTTAGAAAAAAGGCAGAAAGCAAGGGAGGTTTTTGCATCACCTGGCTATGATGTATTGCCTTTTTTTTTTTTAATACCATTGACTGTTTATCTTTGCCTTACTCACTTGAGATTCAGAGTCCCAGCCAAGTGAATCTGATTGGCTAATATTTTGAACTGAATGATAACAAAAGCAGTGTGTGTGACAGAGCCTAAATTATGCTTACAGGAAATTGCATAGTGCTAAAATGTGTATATTTGAAATGAAATAAAAGATGAAAGTCAAAGATCTAAGTATCTAGCTTTGGAAGTTAGGACAAAAAAGTAAACTAAAATCAAAAGAAATCAGAGGGAAGAAAAGAGGTAAGAGTGCAAAATTAATAAAATACAGCCATCATACATCAGATAACATTATCAATGTCAGAAGCTGCTGCTGTGGCTAATCAAGAAAAGGAGTTAGGGGGTTCCTGTGGTGGGTCAGTGGTTAATGAATCTGACTAGCATCCATGAGGACACAGGTTTGATCCCTGGCCTCGCTCAGTGGGTTAACAATCATGGGTTGCCGTGAGCTGTGGTGTAGGCCGCAGATGCAGCTCAGATCCTGCATTGCTGTGGCCTAGGCTGGCAGCTACAGCTCTGATTTGACCCCTAGCCTGGGAACCTCTGAGCCACGAGTGTGGCCCTAAAAAGCAAAAAAAAAAAAAAAAAAAAAAACAAAAGGAAAAGGAATTTGTATTCATGAAAACCAGTAGCAATGTTGAAAAAGGTAACATTACTACAGGTCCTATAGGATATTAAAAAATATGTATTAGAAGTGGCTGGCAGGTTTTGGTTGGTTGCATAAGAAATATTAAGAAAATAAGTTAATATGTTGAAGATAAAGGGAAGAACATTTCTCATTTTCAGAAATATGGGAAGGGGAAATTTAGAATGAACTCTAGGTGGTTTACTGGAATTTGGAAACATTGTTATGAACTCACGTTTTTTATAATACCTACACATAGCTGGACATAGAAATTTGTACGTGTGGATATATGTATATACATGTGTGTATTCATATTTCTACTGGGAGTACCTTGAAACATTGACACACTGTTACCATTAAACACCTAGTCTTGGTCAAGATACCATTCTCCGGAGTTGCCTTCGTGGCTCAGTGGTTAACGAATCTGACTAAGAACCATGAGGTTGTGGGTTCGATCCCTGGCCTTGCTCAGCGGGTTAAGGATCCGGCGTTGCCATGAGCTGTGGTGTAGGTTGCAGACGCGGCTCGTATCCGGCGTTGCTGTGGCTGTGGCGAAGGCCGGCGGCTGCAGCTCCTGTTAGACCCCTAGCCTGGGAATCTCCATATGCCACAGGTGTGGCTCTATGTGAAGGCAAAAAGACAAAAACAAACAAACAAACAAACAGATACCATTCTCCAATGACAAGAACTAGAACTGCTTTGAGAAATGGCACATTCCAAGGCAGGGGCAGAGAAATCACAAGATGCGCGTGAAAAATCTTTTTGTGACAGAAAGTTAAGAAATGCTGACACAATAGGGACATGTCAGAAAGACTATGAGCCAGCATCAAGGGCTTCCCATTGGCCAGTTCTGTGTCAATTTGATCATCAAAACAAATAATGATAGTAATGGGTCATTCAGTACTGAATTGATGAATCTATACTAATATAAATAAGTATGAATACATAGGCAAATAAGGGAGATAGGAAAGCACCTTTCCTACAGTAGAATACTAAGTAATAAATATAGAGGGGATGATGGGATTAGAACATTATCATTTGACTATTATAATAAAATTTAGGCAAGAATCACTAATGGATTTAAAATTACTGGGTGAAATTTTGTTGAACAGTATTTATATAGTTACAAAATATTCTATAAATATTAATTACAAAGAAAAATAAGTTTAAATGAAGGAGTTGGTTCTCCATTTAATCAAATCATCTAAGTTATTATCACCAGTAAAAGGACATGGCAGGTATCTCATTATATAAAAATCTACTGAGAAGAACACACAACACTAATGTGGTATTCCAGATAATTACTAATTTCATTTGACCTCAATTGATTGATGTATTACAAAATAATTGCCCTGTATTCTTTAAAACATTGAGGTCATGAAAGACTGAGGACGAAATGTAACAGAGTGAAGGAGACAGGACTATTAAATACAATGCATGATCCTGGGGATTAGATTCTGGAGGACAGTAGTAGAACAGGTGAAATTTGAGTGGGTTCTATGGAGTAATTGGTAGTATTGTATCAGTGTTACTGTCCTGATTTTGATGGTTATGGTGTGATTATATTAGTGAGGGATGTCTTTTTTTTTTTTTTTTAGGAAGTATACTCTGAAGTATTTAGGAGTACTGTGGTATCATGTTTGCAACTTAATGTCATTGGTTCAGAAAAAAGTTATATATGGAGAGAATGACATAGCAAATGTGCCAAGGTGTTAACTGTTGAGGAATCTTGCTGATAAGTATAAGGGAGTTCTTTTTACTATTCTTGCAGTTTTTGTATAAGTTTGAAATTTCAGAACATTTAGCAAAACATTATGACATTGACAAATTTAATTTTGTGCCTATAAATTTGAAAATTTAGGTGAAAGATATTAATTTCTAGAAAAAGAGTAACAGAAAAAGAAATTGAAAAGCTACAAGACTTATAACTATTAGTGAAATTGAATTTGTAAATAAAAACACCAACCCCCAAATAATTCCAACTTTAGTGGTTTTACAGTGAATTCTTCTAAATACTGAAGGTGAAAATATGCCAGTAAACCAATATTCCATATAAATATAGATGCAAAGTGCCAGCATACTATATCCATCAGCACATAAAAAAAGATTATGTACCTAGACCCAGTGGGATTTATTCCAGAATGGTTCAGCACGTGAACATCAATCAGTGTAACAGACCATGTTAATAGAACGAAGGGAAAAAAAAAACACACGATCATCCCAATATGCATGTAAAACATTGGGCAGAATTCAACAACCTTTCATAATAAAAGCACTCAACAAACTAGGAATCGAAGAGAATTTCTTACCTTGATAATTCGCATATATGAAAAACCCATATCTAACATTATTCTTAGTGGTGAAAGACTAAAAACTCTCCCCCCAAGATCAGGAACAAAAAGGATGGCGTCTTCTCTCACCAATTCTATTCAGTGTTGTACTCAAGGTGCTAGCCAAGCCAATTGACAAGAAAAATAAATAGAAGGCATCTAGATGGAAAGGAAGAAGTAAAATTGTATTTGTAGATGACATGGTTCTGTTTATAGAAAACCCTAAAGAATCCACACACACACACAATTGTTGTAGCTAATAAATTCAGTAAGGTTGTAGGATACAAGATCAATGAACAAAATTAATTGTATTTCTAGATGTTAGCAATGAACAAATTGACAAATGAAACTAAGGCAGTTTCATTATAATAGCCTCATGATAATGTTTCATTATAAATTCATATTTAATTCTTCATTAAAAAGAATAAGACATTTAGGAATAAATTTAACCAAACAAGTAAAAGACTCGTACACTGAAAACTGTAAAATATCATTAAAAGAAATGAAGGGAGAGACTTCTGAACTCACGGATTGGAAGACTTAAGATGGAAGTAGTCCTAAAAGAGATAGTTCTGTCTCAAATTCTAATCACCTTCTTTGCAGAAACAAATTAAGCTGATCCTAAAATTCATGTCCAAAGATAGCCAAAAGATAGATACTGAAAAATAACAAAGTTGGAGGACCCACACTTGGCTGGATTCAAAACTTACTTCAGGGCTATAGTAATCAAAACAATGTGCCAGAACAAGGATAGACATAGAGCAAGGGAATAGCATTGAGAGCCTAGAAACAAATCCACATATCTTTGGCCATTGTTTTTTAATTTTTATTTTTCTTTCAAAATTTTTTATTATAGTTGATTAACATTGTTCTGTCAATTTCTGCTGTACTGCAAAGTGACCCATACACCTCTATACTCTTTCTCACATTATCTTTCATCATGTTCCATCATAAGTGATTGGACATAGTTCTTTGTGCTATACAGCAGGACCTCATTGTTTATCCATTCTTAATAAAATAGTTTATATCTATTTACCCTGAACTCCCAATCCATACCAGTCCGCCATACCCTCTGCCTTGGCAGACACAAGTCTTCTGTTCATGTCTGTGAGTCTGTTTCTGTTCTATAGATAGGTTTATCTGTGCCATATTTTAGATTCAATGTATAAGTAATATCATGTGATATGTCTTTCTCTTTCTGACCTAATTCATTTAGTACGAGGATCTCCAGTTTCAACCACGTTGCTGCAATTGGCATTATTTTGTTCTTTTTTATGGCTGAGTAATATTCTATCGTGTATATGTACCACATCTTCCTAATCTAGTCCTCTGTTGATGGACGTTTAGGTTGTCTCCATGTCTTGGCTGTTGTGAATATTATTGCTATGAACATAGGGGTGCATGTATCTTTTTGAATGAAAGTTTTCTCTGGATATATGCCAAGGAGTAGGACTGCTGGATCATATGGTAATCCTATATTTCATTTTCTGAGAAACTTCCATACTGTTTTCCATAGTTGTCATACAAATTTACATTCCCACCAGTAGTGTAGGAGGGTTCCCTTTTTTCCACACCTTCTCCAGCATTTGTTATTTGTAGACTTATTAATGATAACCATTCTGACCGGTGTGAGGTGGTACCTCATTGTAGTTTTGATTTGCATTTCTTTAATAATTAGTGATGGTGAGCATTTTTTCATGTGTCTGTTGACCATCTGTATGTCTTTTTTGGAGAGATGTCTATTCAGTCTTTTGCTCATTTTTTAATTGTGGAGGTTTTTTTTTGTTTTGTTTTTTTTTTTTGCTTTTTGCTTTTTTAGGGCTGCACTTGGGGCATATGGAAGTTCCCAAGGTAGGGGTCAAATTGGAGCTGCAGCTGCCGGCCTGTACCATAGCCACAGCAATGCAGGATCCAAGCTGAGTCTGTCACCTATACCACAGCTCACAGCAATGTTGTTTCCTTAACCCACTGAGCAATACCAGGGATCGAACCCACATCCTCATGGATGCTAGTCCTCTGGGTCCCATTTTTTTTTTTTTTTTGGCTCTTGAGTTGTATGTGTTGTTTGTATATTTTGGAGATTAAGCTCTTGTTGGTTTCATTGTTTGCAACCATTTCCCCCCATTCCTAGGCTGTCTTTTCATTTTTTTTAATGGTTTCCTTTGCCGTGCAAAAGCTTGGAAGTCCTTTATTTGTTCCCCTGTGTTATTCATTCTGTTCATCAATGCCTTTAACTCAGCTTGCAACCCTGCAAATGAATTTTCTAGTTTTTCTTGGCTCCTTCGTATCGTTTCTAGTTCCTTTCTAAAGTAATCTGCCTTACTGTTTGTATCTGCTCTTAATTCCTTTATATTTGCTCTTAATTCTTCAGTATTTTCACTATCTCCTTTTTGAACTTATTGTCTGTTAGGCTACAGAGGTCTGTTTAAGTGTTTGCTCCTTCAGGGGAGCTCTCCTATTCTTTAAACTGGGAATGGTTCCTGAGCTCCTTCATGCTGCTTATATTTTTCTTATTCTGTGAGTTTAGGAAGACAACTACTGGAGTCTTAAAGGGCTGTTTGTATGCAAGAGTACCCCTGGGTGGTTTGTGAGGTTTTAGGATTTTTGGGGTTCTTTTTTTTGGGCTTGGGGGCTGCTTTTGGTTTGGATGCTTGTGGTCGCTCTTCTCAGTGTGTGCAGGCTGTTATCCTCTGCATAGGGGGGTATGCCAGTTTAAGGCTTGTCCTTGCTTCCATGAAGATGGGGGTGGTGGGCAGGGCTAGTAGTTACTGCCTGGTTGCTAGGCCCTTGATAGTGGCAGGGACCAGTGGGGAGGTAGCTCAGGCTGCTCCTGGTTGTAGGGCCCTGGGAAGTGGCAGTGACCCTCAGGGAGGTGTTGGTGGCCCCCAGAGCCTTTGGTAGTGGCAACAGCAGGATATGTGCATTACCCCGGGGAATGAGGGCAATGAGTGGCACTCAGTTGCAGTGTCCTCCTCTGTGGTGACCGCAGAGGTGACTGGGGCCGTAGGTGGTGCCTATTCAAGGATCCCTAGTGGTGGTGGGCCACTCCCACCTCTGGAATCTGAGATGCCTGTGGCAGTTTGCCCCTTGCTGCCAGTATCTCACGCAAGAGGTGCCCTGCCACCTGAGGGTGCACACGTGCAGAGAGAAAGAAGCGCAGAGAAAGATATCCTTGTGTCAGTCCCACCCCACCTCCTCTCACCCTCCTCAAAAATGGCGCCTTGTTTCTCGGTGGGCCTAAGCCTCCTCCCTCAGCTGCAGCGCTCTGCTTCCCAGCCCGTGGTGCACTGCTCCCTAGCCCCTCAGGCTGTCTCCACACAGCCAACCCTAGTCCTTTGCCTAGAACCGACCTCTGAAGACTGAGTCTCACTGCCCGGCTCCCACCCAAGTGTCTCATGCTGTGGTATCTGTGGGCAGTGGTACTGATGGTACTGTGTGGCTCTCTTTCTGCTTTGCCCTCCTCAGTCCGGCTGCTTTGCTTTTCTCTGAGGCTTTGAGGTCCCCCCTCTAGGACTGTGGCCTTCCAGGGTATGGGTTTCTTCTTTCATAGCTCCTTTCTCATGAGTGCTGGTCCAGGCCTGTTTCCTTTTTTCTCTCTTTTCTCTTTTTTTCTCCCCAGTTATGTGGAGCATTTCTTGCCCTTTTTAGAGGTTTAAGGTCCTCTGCCAGCATTCAGTAGATGTTCTGGGCGAATCTTTCTACTTGTAGATTTTTTTTTTTTGAAATGTTTGTGGGAGTAGGTGAGCGCCGTGTCTTATTCCTCTACCATCTTGATCCTGCCTGGCCATTGTTTTTGACAGTGGTGCCAAAGCCATTTAATGGGAAAAGAAAAGTCTTTTCAACAGATGGTGCTGGGACAACTGGATATCCCCATACAAAGAATGGATTTGTATCTCGGCCTCATACCATTTGCAAAAATTAACTGAAAATGGAGCAAAGACCTAAATGTCACATTTAAAACTATGAAATTCTTCGATGAAAGCATAGATGTAGATATTTGTAACCCTGGATTAGACAATAGTTTCTTAGATATGATACACAAAGCACAGTACCCAAATTTAAAAACACGTGAATTGAACTTCATCAGAATTAAAAAGCTAATTTTGTGTGTTATAGGACACTGTTGAGTGAAAAGACAACTCATACAATGAGAGAAAATATTTTCTAACTGTATGTCTGATAACAGTCTAATATATGGAATATATGAAGAACTCCTACGGCCCAATAATAAAAATGACTAATAGACTAATTAAAAAATCGACAAAAGATTTGAGTAGCATTTCTCCAAAGACAATATACATATGTCCAATAAGAACATGAATATATACTCAAAATTTTTATTCATCAGGAAAATGCAAATAAAAGCAACAGTTATACCACTTATACTTCATTGGGATGACTAGAATCAGGTAGACAGAAAACAGCAAATGTTGGCAGGGGGATATGGAGAACATGGAATCCTCTCATATTACCGATGGCAACATAGACAGAATGGTGCAGCTGCTGTGGAAAAAAATCTTGGCAGTTAATGTTAAATGTTAAACTTAGAGTTACCATGTGACCCAGTAAATCCACTTACAGTTATATACCCAAGAGAATTAGAAGCATGTGTTCACATAAAAACTTGTATATGAATGGTCATAGCAGCATTGTTCATAATAGGCAAAAATTGGAAACAACCTAAATATGCATCAGCTGATAGTAAGTGAATAAACGAATGTGTTTATTCATGTAATTATTTAGTTATGAAAAAGGAATGAAGTATGGATACATGCTACCAGGTGGATGAACCCCAAAAACATTATGTTAAGTAAAAGAAGCCAGCCTAAAAGTATTATATGATTATATGATTGTGTTTATATGATTCCCTAGGGACGGAAAGTCAATTAGTGGTTTCCAAGGGCTGAAGAGAGGGGAGAATGGGGAGTGACTGCTAATGGTTTATTTTTGGGGTGATGAAAATGTTCTGGAATTAGGTAGTTGCATAAGTCTGTTCATATACATACTAAAAATGACTGAATTATATAATTTTAAATGGTGAATTTTATGGTGTGTGAATTATATATCAATTTTTAAAATTAAGGAAAAAAATGCCAGTATTATACAAACTGTTCTAGAACATAGAAAAAGGGAGAATTCTTTCCAATATAACTTTGATTTCCAACCTATTATGAGAAAGGAAAATACAGGCCATTCTGGAGTACAGATACACAAGTCCTAAAGCAAATAATGATGTATTTAATCTGGTGATTTGAAAATTGGACAATACATCACAATTGAGTTATGCTCGTATTGGTTCTGCAATGTTCCTTTAACATTTGAATATGAAATGAATGTTATTTACCAAATTAGATAAGTGAGGAAGAAAAATCATATGATTGTCTCAGTAGATCTATGAGAAATACTTGATGCAGTTTAACACCTATTCATGATACAACTAGCAAAGAGGGAATAAAAGGGAACATCCTTACTGATACAAGTCATCTTCAAAAAATCCTAGAGTAAACATCATACTTAATGGTGAAATGTTGCAAGTTTTCCTTCTGAAATTGTGAATGAGACACGAAAGTCTGCTAGCTTTATTTCTCTTCAGCCTTTTACTTAAGATTCTCATCATCACAGAAATATAAGAATAACACATAAAAGGTGTAAAGTTTAGGGGGAAGAATCTATCATTATTCACAGATTTTATATATAATATATATATATATATATATATATATATACACACACACACACACACACATATATATATATATATAAAACAGAAGAATCTAAAGCTAAGCTCTTAGAGGTATTGAGTGAGTTAATGTTGCTGGATACAAGTTTAAAATTAAAAAAATCAACAGTAACAAAAAATGAAAAAGAAAAAATTTGAAACTACTGTTTTATTCTTAGGATTAAATCTAACAAGAGATGTGTAAGGCCTCCATACAGAAAACTGTAATATACTGTTGAGACACACTGTGTAAGATAAGTATATGGAGCTATAGATCTGGTTATAGACTGGTAAAATGATGTTATAAAAATGTGACTTTTCTTCTAGTTGACCTGTGGAATCAATACAAATGCAACTAAAATTCTAATTTTTTTCCCTCCTGAGAAGTCAACAAGCTGATTCTAAAATTTGTATGGAAATGCAAAGAACTGGAATTAGCCTAGATGACTTTGAGATGAAAGGCATAGCTGGAAAATTTACTGGGTTTTTAGATTTATTTTAGAGCTGGAGCAATGTATAATAGTTTGGTATTGACATAAGATAAACAGACTGATGTAACAGAGGAGAGACTCTAGAAGTAGACCTATGCTTTAAAAGATAATTTGGGGGAATATCTTCCTGACCTTGTGGTAGGAAAAGATTGCTTAAAAATGCCACAAGTAGTATCAGTCTTTAGGTAAAAAGTCATTAATTAGATTACCTTAAAACTAGGAATTTCTGTTCTTTAGAAGATTCCATTCCATTAGGTTGAAAAGGCAGATTTATATGTCCTGCACATAATATCAACAAAAGGCCTATGTCCAAAAGATAGGATAAACTTCTACACATCAAAAGGAAAAAGACTATTGATACTCTAGAAAAATGGCAAAGAGTCTTGAATAGGCATTTTGCAAAAAGAGGATGACCAGGAAGTATATGAAAGAAGTGCTGAAAATGAAAACATTACATAACTGTCAACCCGAATGGCTCAGGTTAAAAGCAAAGAAACAACAAAGAAGACCCAAAATGTACAATACCGAGTGTAAGTGAAGGTATGGATGGAGCAACTAGAGCTAACACACACTGCTGGTGGGAGTGGCAACCACTTTGGAAAACAGTTTGGTATTATATTCTAAAGTGAAACAGAGAGTTACGTTGTGACTCAGTGATTCCACTTTTGGTGTCAGACTGGCTCCCTGGGGTCTGACTGCCATTTTATTCTCTAGAGGCAGAACTCTGGACCCAGAAATACCTGGCTTTAGTCTAGGACATGCATTTATCCACAGTCAGGCTTGCATGGGATTTGACTTCCCATATGTGCAAAGAACATGTACATGAGCAAGTAAAACATGTAATTTGTAATGTCCCAAATATGTAAATCACTCAAGTGTTCATCAGTATTATATTGAATAAATACTGGATAAATAAATGTTAAAATAAATACCAGTCAGTACATTTTGATACAGTAGGTTAGATAGATAAATATTAATGCAGTAGAATACTGTTCAGTAGTGATATTGGACAATGACAGTAAATGAATTGCAGGTACACTCTGCAGTATGGATGAACCTAGTAAAGAAATGTACAAGAGAAGCCACAAAATAGTATATACTCTATGTGTTCATTTGTATGTATTTCAAAATCGGACAGAATTAAACTATTAGCAGTCAAAGCAGTGGTTACCTGCTGCTTTGATTTTTGATTCAGGGGGGACCTCAAAGAACTTTTAGAGACTGGTAGTTTTATATTGTTTGTCCTAGGTGGTGTTTGCATGGGTCTTTGATTCAAAATAATTTATCTGTACGTTTATGTTTTGTGCACTTTTCTGTTTGTTAAAATTAATAATAAAAGTTAATAGTCAGTTGATAAAGTCTTGAGAAGTATCAATATCATCTCTTGGTTTTTAGACTCAGCTTCACTCACTTCTTACCAAACAGAATGAAGATAAAACAAAACCCAAAAACTATATCAATAGGTTTTGCTGCTTCCTGAACAATGAATATAATGTAAAAATTATTAATTCCTAAGTCCTTCGCTCTAATATTTTTTTCTTAAAACTCTTTAGTTTTAGAGAAGAATTTAATGTTTGTTGTTTGTTTTGAATAGGAGGTGTTAATGATGCTGGATAACTATGTAAGAGATTTCAAAGCGTTGATTGACTGGATTCAACTTCAGGAAAAGCTAGAGAAGACAGATGCGCAAAGCAGGTATTGAATTCTTGTCTTTGTATTTATAGAAACCAGCAGATTCAGAAGCAGTTATCGAAATTGATAATGAACTTGACCTCAGCTTAACTTGAAACTTGTAAAAATGTAAAAGTTGAGAGCTGCGTTTCAATAATTATTTATCAGGTACCTACTAGTGCAAGGCACGTTTATCCATTACAAAAATTTAGTTGCTGAATATTGATATATTTGCTACCTTCATGAATTTGTAGTCTAAGGATGAGAAAAAATAGAACTTACTACCATGAAAAACTATTATAGGTGTTCATAGAAGGACAGGGTCATACCTGTTTTGGGGGATAGATCAAGAAAGATTTCATGGAGGATGCAGAAGTGTTCAGAGGATGTAATGCATTTTAACGAAGTGATTGGCCTTTCAGATAAAGGGAATAAAAACAGCTATAGCAGTACAGAGCATGTGTGAAGTAAAAGTAATACAGGGAAAGGTTTAGCATTTTTTCTTAGTGTTATAGTCATCGAGGATAATTGATGAGAGTAGGGGAATAGTGAGAGATCAGAGCTATTTTAGAAACCTTCTTTTGGAATCAGCACACAGTATGTGAGTGCTCTGTGCCAGTCTCTGGGACTGTTGTAGTGAAGAAAATGGACAAAATCACCCCTCTCATGAAGAGGACGGTGTAGTCACATGAAACACAGAGGTTAAATACTTACCAGTGTACAAAGTTTCGTCACAAAGAAATACAGTGTACTTTGGAAGTATAAGAAAAGCCACTATCAACCAATTTGTTAAATCCAGGAAGCCTTCCCCAAGGAGGTTATATTTAAGTGAGGCAGAAATATCAAGAAGCAGTTAGTTGACCAGAAGAGAAGAAAAGAGTAATACCAGGTAGAAGTGATGGTATACGTGGTATCTTGGAGGTAAGGAAGCACAGTATAGTCAAGGAATTTAGAGTGTAGCAGGGCTGGAGTCAAAAGAACAGGGGAAGAATAGCAGGAGATGACCCTAGAGAGGTAGGGGAAGGCCAGATTACCTAGGACTTTGTAGGCATGTTAAAAACTTTAGACTTTATTTTGAGCCATAAAGGTTTTAAGTAAGAAAACAATGTATCAGATTTGTGTTTTTAAAAGGTCTTCTGGCTGTAGTGTAGGAAGGTTGAGGTTTAGCAGTATATTTCAAAGGTGATGGCTACTCACACTAGAATAAAGGGAGTTGAGAGATATTCCAGACTATAATCCATCTGGATTTAGTAGTATTTTGGTGAAACCCAAGGCCTTGTGACCTGGGTCAATTCACAAGGGGCTGTAATGATGCCTTTTTTTCCCGGAGAAAAAGGTTAAGGCTTCCTTTTTCCCTTGAATTTAACCCTGTTTCAATCTCAGTGAGTAGAACCATTCTGTTGAGAACACATCTTTTATCCCATTCTAGTGTATCAGCCCTGGGGGAACCAAGAAAGTAAGGGAATCCTATGAGACAAATCTAGGAAGCCAGGAAACCAAATTCAAGGAAACCATGATATGTTTCTCCTTTTAACATTTTTGTTTTTCAAAGTGAAAAATTTTGATATGGTGCCTGCTATACACAGTCCCTGGGTGGGTCAAACCGAGTTGTCTTTGTACCCTGCAGTTTCACCCTTATCCCTTGGTAATGGATGTTTAGATCAGATGGGGATTGTGGGTACATTCCTTCACTGAGTTGAACCAAGTTAAGAGATAATCATGCCGATTTGGGGTTGGTGACTATATTGTCCTTGTGAAGATAAGCAGAGGAAAGCGGGTTCACAGAAAATGGAAAAGATGTACAAAGAGAGGCAGAAATGAGAGAGGTAATATGAACTTTGAGAGTTTAAGGGTGTTGCTTTAAAGCCTGTGTTTTCCAAGCCTAATCCTGATGAGCCACCTTGAGGATGTCCTTGACCTTGTACAGTTTATATCCTTTCAATAAATGTTTTCCTTTTCTGTTTAACTTCATTGAATTTCTATTTCTTGTATCTAAAGAGGGTCTGAAATATAACCATCAATGAGTTAAAAAAGTTAACTAGATTTTTTTTTCTTGTTTGCGAACTCCAAACTAGTAGTGGCTATGTTGAAGATTATATTGAAAAAGTTTTTGAGGCCAAGTCCATGCTTAACAGCAGTTCTTGCCCTGGCATCATGGTTCAAAAATATACCTGAGGCATATCCTTTTACCTTAAGTACTTATCAGCTTTTTTCCTCTTTGCCTCCAGAAGCAGCTCCCAGATACAGAAAGCAACCTTAAATTTCCTGTAGATGGCATTATCCATCTTTCATTCCTCAAATCATGCCTCAAAATTTATTCCACCTAGACCTGACATTTAAATGTAAAAATTGAAGTTGTATATTTTTAGAGAAGGAAATATGGATAAATATGTATATATTTTTATTATGATTAAGGACTTTGTAAGACAGAGGCAGAAACCAAAGAAGAAAATATTGATAGCCTTGATGTAGTAGTAAGAAAATATCCGTTCTACATAAAAAATTAAAATTGAAATAATTATATCATTTATGTTAAGATTTGTGGCCATAATAATTAGTAATAGTAGAAGTAAACAATCTCAGATCAATTAGAAAATGATTCAGAATGGCAGAGTAGAGGGACTCGAGCATAACTCCTCTATTCAAAACACCAAAATCACAACTGCTGAACAGCTATCAAAAATATAGCCTGCAAGCTACCAAAAAAGATATCCTACACCCAAAGACAAAGAATAAACTGTGAGCTGGTAGCAGGGGCACGTCTGTGATATAAACAATCTCATACCTGCTGGGTTAGTAACCCACAGACTGGAAAATGGCTATACTGCAGAAGCTCTTCCACAGTAGTGAGAGTTCTGAACCACATTTCAGGTTCCCCAGCCTGGGTGTCTGGCACTAGGAAGCGGAGCCCCCAGAGCATTGAAAACCACTGGGGCTTGAGCGCAGGATCTCCACAGGTCTGGGGAAACAGACTCCACACTTGGAGGATACACACAAAGTTTCATGTGCACTGAGTCGCAGGACTTGCACAAACCCTATAAAATCTTGGACCAGTCCTACCTGTGGGTCTTAGATTTTCTCCTGGGAAAGCAGGGGTCAGCTGTGGCTCACTGTGGCGGGGCAGAGTACTGGAGACAGAGGTCTCAGGCAATAATCTTTGGTGTATCTTCCCCAGTAGCTGCCATTTTGTAAAAATCTAACCGCACCCACCAGTGCTAAAAAGCCCCAGGCCAAATAGCAAACAGGATGGAAACATATCCCTACCCATCAGCAGACGGGCTGCCTAAAGTCCTCCCAGGCACACAGTCTTCTCTAATCACACCCAGCAACACAGTCCCACCCACCAGAGGGATAAGACTCAGCTCTACCCACCAGTGGGCAGACACCAATCCTTCTGATCTGGAATCCTGCCACAAGCCCCTGTATCAAGTTTTCACCCAGCAGGAAGCAGACACCAGAATCGAAAGAGGCTACATCCCTGCAGCCTGCAGAAAGGAGACCACAAATGCAGAAACTAGACAAAATAAAAAGACAGAAATATGCTCCAGATAAAAGAACAAGACAAAATCCCAGAAGAACAGCTATGTGAACTGGAATAAGCAACCTACATGAAAAAGACTTTAATGATAGTAAGGATGATCCAAGGTGTTAGTGAAAAACTGGAGGCAAAAATCAAGAAATTGCAAGAAATGTTTAATAAAGTAATAGAAGATTTAAAGAACAAACAGGCTGAGATGAACAACACAATAACACAAATGAAAAATTCAGTGGAAGGAACCAATAGCAGAATACAAGAGGCAGAAGAACGAATAAGTGAGATGGAAGACAAGCTGGTGGAAATCACTGATATGGAACAGAATTAAAAAAAAGAATGAAAAGAAATGACAGTCTAAGAGAACTCTAGGACATCATTAAATACACAAACATTTGCAGTCTAGGGTTGCCAAAAGGAAAGAAGAGAAAGGGCTAGAGAAAATATTTGAAGATATAATAGCTGATACATGGGAAGGGAATCACTCATTCAAGTCCAAGAAGCACAAGTACCATATATAATAAACCCAAGGAGAAGAACCCTGAGACACGTTAATCAAACTGATCAAAATTAAGGACAAAGAGAAAATATTGAAAACAGCTAGGGAAAAGCAATCAGTAGCATGCAAAGGAACCCTAGTAAGGTTATCAGCTGAATTTTCAGCAGAAACTCTGCAAGCCACAAAGGGAGTGTCATGATATACATAAAGTAATGAAAGGGGAAAGCATACAACCAAGATTTCTCTACCCAGCAAAGCTCTCTTTCTCATTTGATAAGATAAATCAAAAGCAATAGATAAGCAAAAACTAAAAGAATTCAGCACCACCAAACCAGTTTTACAGGAAATGCTAATGGAACTTCCCTAGGCAGAAAAGAAAAAGGCCACAACTACATATGAGACCATTACGAATGAGAAGGCTCACTGGTAAAGGCAAACACAGTAAAGGTAGAATTCATCCACACACAAATGTGATATCAAAACCAGCAATCTTGAGAAGAGGAAAGTACAAATGAAAGATATTGGAAACACATTTGAAATTGAGAGACCAGCAACTTAAAATAGTTTTATATATATATAAGTATATATATATGCTTATATATATATATAAGTATATATATATATATACACTTCTATATCAAAACCTCATGGTAATGGCAAACCAAAAATCTATTATAAATACACAAATAAAAATCCAAACAGAACACTAAAGATAATCATCAAACCATAAGAGGAGAGAGCAATAGAGAAAATGAAAAAAAAAAAAAAAGACCAACATACTTATTAATAATTACCTTAAAAGTCAATGGATTAAATGCTCCAAACAAAAGATTTAGACTGGCTGAAAGGATACAAAAACAAGACCCATATGTATATGCTGTCTACAGGAGACCCACTTCAGTTCTAGGGAAACACAGAGACTGAAAGTGAGACGATATAGTAAGATATTCCATGCAAATAGAAAATCACAAGAAATCTGGAGTAGCAATACTCACATCAGACAAAATAGACTTTGAAGATTATAAGAGACAAAGTAGAACATTAATGATTAAAGGATCAATCAACAAGAAGATATAACGATTGTAATAAATATGCACCCAAGATAAGAGCACCTTAATATATAACACAATTGCTAACAGCCTTAAAAGGGGAAATTGAGAATAACACAAGGACTTTAACATCACATTTACAGCAATGGACAGATCATCCAGACAGAAAATCAGTTTGGACGTGTTAGACCAAATGGACTTAGTCTTTATAGAACATTCCATCCAAATGCAGCAGAATACACATTTCTCTCAAGTGCACACAGAACATTCTCCAGGATAGATCACATTATGGGCCAGAAATCAAGCGTCAGTGAATTTAAGAAAATTGAAATCATATCAAGCATCTTTTCCAACCACAACGCTATAAGACTAGAAATCAACAACAATAATAAATAACTGTTAAAACCACAAACATGTGAAGACTAAATAATATGCTACGAAACAACCAATGGGTAACAAAGAGATCAAAGAGGAAATCAAACAGTATCTGGAGACAAATGAAAATGAAAACACAATGATTCAAAACCTATAGATGCAGCAAAAGTGGTTCTAAGAGGAAACTTTATAGCAATACAAGCTTACCTCAGGAACCAAAAGTCTCATATAAACAACCTAACCTTACACCTAAAGCAACTAGAGAAAGAAGAACAATCAAAAACCAAAGTTAGTGGAAGGAAAGAAATTATAAAAATCAGAGCAGAAAATAGAGACAAAGAAAACAGTAAAAAAGACTAATGAAACTAAAAGCTGGTCTTATGCAAATATTAATAAAATTGATAAACCCTTAGAAGGACCAATTAAGAGAAAAGGGAGAGGGCTCAAATCAGTAAACTTAGAAATGAAAAAGGAGAAGTTACAATGGATATCACATAAATAAAAAGGTTCATAAAGGACTACTAGAGGCAGTTATATGTCAATAAAATTGACAACTTAGAAGGAAGGGATGAATTCTAGGAAAGGTACATTCTTTGAAGATTGAAACAGAAAGAAATAGAATATTTGAATGGACAGATCACAAGTGACAAAATTGAAAATGTGATTTAAAAACTTCCAGAAAGCATAAGTCCAGGACTGGATGGCTTCACAGGGGAATTCTGTCAAACATTTAGAGAAGATTTAACACCTATCTTTCTGAAACTATTCCAAAAACTTGCAGAGGAAGGAATACTCCCAAACACATTCTGTGAGGCCACCATCACTCTGATACTAAAAACAGATGAAGATACCACAAGAAAGGAGAAAATTATAGGCCAATATCACTGAGGAATTTAGATGCAAAAACCCTTAACAAAATACTAGCAAAGTGAATCCAAAAATACATTAAAAGGATCATATGTCATAATCAAGTGGGATATATCGCAAGGAAGCATGGATTTTTTTTTTTAGTGTCTGCACATCTATCAGTGTGATACACCACTTTAACAAATTGAAGAATAAAGACCATTTGATCATCTCAGTAGATGCAGAAAAAGCTTTTGACAAAATCCAACAATTATTTATGATAAAAAAAAAGTCTCCAGAAAGTGGGCATAGTGGTAACCTACAAACCTACAGTTAACATCATCCTCAATGGCGAAAAGCTGAATTTCCACTAAGATCAGGAACAAGGCAAGTCACTCTTGCCGCTTTTATTCAACGTAGTTTTGAAGGCCTATCCATGACCATCAAGAAAGAAAAAGAAATAAAAGGAATCCAGCTTGGAAAAGAAGAAGTAGCACTTTCACTGTTTGCAGATGACATGATACTATACATAGAAAAGACTAAAAATGTTATCATAAAACTACTAGAGCTCATCAATGAATTCAGTAAAGTTGTAGGAGATAAAGTTAATGCACAGAAATCTCTCCCGTTTCTGTACACTAAGAACTAAAGGTCAGAAAGAAATTAGGAAAATAACCCCATTTACCATCACAACACAAAGAATAAAATACCTAGAAATAAACCTATCTAAGGAGGCAAAAGACCTGTACTCTGAAAACTGTAAGTTGGTAATGAAAAAAAAAAAATCAAAGATGACACAGATAGATAGAAAGGTACATACCATGTTCTTGGGCTAGAAGAATCAATATTGTCAAAACAACTATACTACCCCAAACAAGCTACAGATTCAGTGCAGTTCCTATCACATTACCAATGGCATTCTTCACAGAAATAGAATGAAATATTTTAAAATTTGTTTGGAGACCCAAAAGACCCCAAATAGCCAGAGCAATCCTGAGAAAGACAAATGGAGCTGGAGGAATCATGCTCCCTGACTCCAGACTATACCACAAAGCTATAGTCATCAAAAGCAGTATGGTACTGACACAAAAACAGAAATATAGATCAGCGGACTGGAGTAGAAAGTCCAGAAATAAACCCATGAACATGTGGTCAATTAATGTATGTCAAAGAGGCATGAATATACAGTGGAGAAAAGACAGTATATTCAGTAAGTGGTGCTGGGAAAACTGGATAGCTGCATCTAGAAGAATGAAATTAGGAGTTCCCGTCATGGCTCAATGGAAGTGAGCTTGGATAGTATCCAAGAGGAGGCAGGTTCTATCTCTGGCCTCACTCAGTGGGTTAAGGATCTGGCATTGCCATGAGCTTTGGTGTAGGTCACAGACGTGGCTCAGATCAGGCACTGCTGTGGCATAGGCCAGCAGCTTAAGCTCTGATTTGACCCCTAGCCTGGGAATCTCCATATACCGTGGGTATGGCTCTAAAAAGACAAAAAAAAAAAAAAGGTAATGTAACACCATACACAAAAATAAACTCAAGATGGTTTGACGACCTAACTTAAAGTCCAGATACTGTAAAACTCTTTCAGAAGAAAACATAGGCAGAACACTGTCTGACATAGACCACAGCAATATCCTTTTGGTTCCATCTACTAGAGTAATGAAAATGAAAACAAAAATAAGGAAATGGGGCCTAATTAAACTTAAAAGCTTTTGCACACCAAAGGATACCATAAACAAAACAAAAAGACAACCCACATAATGGGAGAGAATATTTGCAAATGAAGCAACTGACAAGGGATTAATTCTCCAAAATACACAAACACTGCATGTTGCTCCATATCAGAAAAGCAAACAGCCCAATCAGAAAATGAAATTTCTAAATAGAAATTGCTCCAAAGAAGGTATACAGATGACCTAAAAACACATGAAAACATGCTCAAAATTGCTAATTGTTAGAGAAATACAAATCAAAACTTTGGTGAGGTATCACCTCACACCAGTCAGCATGGCCATCATCAAAACATCTATAAACAATAAATGCTGAAGAAGGTGTGGAGAAAAGGGAACCCTCTTACCCTGTTGGTGGGAATGTAAATTGGTACAACTATAATGGAAAAGAGTATGGAGGTTCCTCAAAAAATTAAAAGTAGAAAGAACTACCTTACGATCCTGCAGTCCCACTCCTGGAAATCTATTCAGAGAAAACCCTACTTTGAAAAGATACATGCACTCCAGTGCTCATTGCAGCACTGTTTATGATAGCCAAGACATGAAAGCAACCTAAATGTCCATTGGCAAAGAAATGGATAAAGAAGTCGTAGCACATGTATATACAGTGGAATATTACTTAGCCATAATAAGGATGAAATAATGCCATTTGCAGCAACATGGATGGACCTAGAGATTATCATACCAAGTGGAGTAAGAGAAAGACAAACATCATGTGATATCACTTATATGTGGAATCTAAAAAAATGATGCAAATGAACTTATTTACGAAACTGAAACAGACCCATGGACTTTGAAAACAAATGTTGAAAACAAACTACTGATGCGAAAATCCTGAAAGAAGATATTTAAATGTCTGGTAAAAAAGTTCAGCCTTACCTATAATGATAATATTGTATGTAACAGAAACAAATACCATCTTGTCAGTGACTTTTTTTTTTTTTTAATTTAACAGTTACATTGAAATCCTTGTAGGAAAAAGAACTTGTCAGAGACTGAAACTCTAGTACAGAATTTAGCCAAGTTTTTCTGTGAAGTGCCAGGTAGTAAATATTTTAGACTTTACATGCAGTGTTGTCTCTTTCACAAGGCAATGAAAAATTTAAAATACCAACTGTTGGCAGGGTTAAAGGGAAATGGCCACTTTTCATCTGCTGGAAGTATAGTTTGTTATATCCTTTTTGAAGGGTGATTTGGCAGTAAATTGTCAAAAGTTTTAGACTTAGTTTGTATAATCATTTATCTGGTTCTTCTTTTTTCTAATAAATGTCACTTTTTGAGAAAAAAATCGCAATCACTAGATTGAATGGACAGTAAGAAGCAAGGAGATTCTGGGGAGTTATGGAGGTCTGATTGAAGGCATAGGGATAGAGAAGATGTTCCTTGAGAAAAACATTTTAATAGAGATTGTGCATTCTGTCAACTGAATGGTTGTGGGACCAGTGACCAGTGATCTCACTCTCATGGGTTTTTAAAAGGGAGAGGAAGAAGACTTCGTAATTTCCTATGTATTCTTCATTTTAACCATCTTGATCCCTGTTCTACACACTTAACTCTCCAAGGACATCAGACACAAGTAGTCAGAATTAGTACTGTTGCCTTTTTAACATGTTTTTAGGTGGATGTGTAGAGACTTTTAAAACTTAAGTAGTTTATTTCATGTCTTTGTAACGCATAACTCTGTCTACCTATCTATTTTTTTAATTTAGTTTTTGTTTGATTTTTAGGGCTGCACCTGCAGCATCTGGAAGTTCCCAGGCTAGAGGTCTAATTGGAGCTGCAGCTTCTGGCCTACACCACGGCCACAGCAATGCAGGATCCGAGCTGCGTTAGTGACCTACCCCACAGCTCACAGCAATACCAGATCCTTAACCCTCTGAACGAGGCCAGTAATGGAACTCACATTCTCATGGAAACTAGTAGGGTTTGTAACCTTTGAGTCACAAGGGAACTCCGTGTGACCTAACTCTTTTTAGATAATTAGGGTTATGTTGTTATGCTGCACTGAGTGGAAAATCCTGGCCAGGCATTGTCTGGAATTACTTCATGGTAATATGGTAACTTTCTGGTAAACAGTGCTCTAGGCAAGAATTGTGACCTGCTTATGTTCTTACCTGCTAAAAACCAAGAGAGAAAGTTAGACTCTGAACGCTCTCTGCCTCTTCTCTTTGCTGTATGTCTTAATTTGGCAGACCAACTTCATTGGCATGGGAAGTAAAGAAGATGTCTCCAGGACGTCACATGATTCCAAGTCCCTCGACAGATAGAATAAGTGTAACGTCAAATGCACGAAGAAGCTTAAATTTTGGGTGAGATGAAGTCACAAAAGCTTAGTAAGGCTTGCCTTACAGTAAATAATTATCTGTGGATAATATAGTATTATAAAACTGGTATGTCACATAAATCTCTCCATGTATGTGTTTTTGTTTATGTTGGGAATTGTTTGAATAAAAACTTTAAAAATTCTGGGAATATACTTTTAAAGTTATATATTCAAACATAATTAGGACCCCAAAATTAAAACTCACAGACTACTTCATGTTAAATGATTAATAACATGACTGGCAATTTTTCCACAACAGAAGAGCTAAATATATCATAAACTGTGTTATTGTGCTATGAATTAAATCTTTATTCATTATAGACTTATCAACATGATTTTATAATTGTTTTCTGCAATTGTGTTTTATGTCATAGAGGAGAAGAAAAGTTGTAAGAAATAGAATACATTTATATTGTCTTTAGTATTTACCTGTGTAGTTTTTAGTGATCCTATGTTTCTTCATGGGGATTTAAGGTCCTGTCTAGTGTCCTGTCATTTCAGCTGGAAAAACTCTTTTTAGTATATCTTCTTGGATATGTCTGGTAATGACAGTTTTTCTGTTTTTGTTTATCTAAGAATACCTTAATTTATTCTTCAGTTATTCAAGGATAATTTTGTCATGCATGGAATTCTTCACTGAGAGTCTTTTTCTTTTAGGACTTTATATCCTCCTACTGCCTTTTGACTTCCATGGCTCCTGATGCAATACAAGCTGTTATTCTTATTGGGGATCCTTTTGTGAAGTGCCTCACTTTTCTCTTGCTGCTCTCAGGATTCTCTCTTTGTCTTTGGTTTTCAGTACTTTGACTATGCTATATTTAGGTGTGGATGTCTGAGTTTATCCTACTTAAAGTTTGTTGAGCTTTTTGTATTTGTAGATGAATGTTTTCCATCAAATTTGGGAAGTTTTTGTCCATTGTTTCTATAGATATTTTTTCTGCCCTTTTCTTTCTCTCCTCTTCTTTGGGAAACCCATTATACCTATGTTGGTGCTTGTGGTGGTGTTCCACAAATCTTTGAGACTCTTCAACTTTTTGCATTCTTTCTTCTATTTCTTAGATAATCTCAATTTACCTGTCTTCAAGTTTTCTGATTCTTTATTTTGCAAGCTCAGTTCTGTTGTTGAGGCTCTCTGGTGGTCTTTTCATTTCCATTATTGTACTTTGCAACTCCAGAGATATCTATGTAGTTCTTTTTTATGTTTAATTTCTCTGTACTGATATTCTATGTTTGTTGCAACATTGTTCTCATACTTTATTTTTTAGACATGGTTTCCTTTTGTTGTTCTTTGATATCCTGTATACAAAATTACAGTAACTCATTTAAAGTCTTTGTCTAGTAAGTCCAGTGTTAAATCCTCCTTGAGGACTCATTTCAGTTACCTTTTTTGTGTGTGTCTGTGAGTAGGGCATATTTTCCTATTTGTATATCTTATTTATTTATTTATTTTTTGGTCTTTTCTAGGGCTGCACCACGGCATATGGAGGTTCCCAGGCTAGGGGTCTAACAGGAGCTGTAGCCGCCGGCAGATGCCACAGCCACAGCAACGCGGGATCCGAACCGCGTCTGCAACCTACACAACAGCTCACGGCAATGCCGGATCCTTAACCCACTGAGTGATGCCAGGGATTGAACCCGCAACCTCATGGTTCCTAGTCGTATTTGTTAACCACTGAGCCATGATGGGAACTCCTTATGTTTTTTTTTTAATTAAAAACTGTATATTTTCTTTCTTTCTTTCTTTCTTTTCCTTTTTTTTCCCCCCATACCCATAGCATATGGAATTTCCCAGGCTGGGGATTGAATTTGAGCCGCGTCTGCAAGCTTTGTCACAGCTGCAGCAATGACAGATTCTTAACCTACTGCACTGTGCCGGTGATTAAACTGGCAGTGCCACAGAGACAAGCCAGATCATTAACCCACTGCACCACAGCGGGAACACCAAAGAATCGGATATTTTAAATAATATAACGTGACAGTTCTGGAGATCAGATTGCTACTCTTTCCAAGATTTGTTGCTGTGTCTCTTTAGTGGTGGTTGTGTTGTTACTATTTTTTTGTTTAGTGACTTGAACTAGTTTTCTGAAGGCTGTGTTCTTTGTTGTGTGTAGGCAGTGAAGTCTCTGCTCAGTTATCTTACTTGTCAACTAATGACTTGACACATTTCTCTTATTAATTAAATTTAATTTTCAGTTTTTGGCCACACCCATGATATGTGGAAGTTCCCAGGCCAGGATCAAAACTGCATCATGGCAGTAGCTGTAGTGACTATGCCAGATCCTTAACCCACTGCGTTGCAAGGGAACTCCTGACAGATTTCTTTAAATGCCTTGAACCAGTAAATCTAAGTGGTGTCTGGTTTTATATGTGGTGAGTATGTCTTCAGTGCTTTGGAGTGTATGTTTCTGCCTTTCCTGTCAGTTGCTGCTTTCTCAGAGTCTCAAGGTCATTCAGAGGTGAGAGATTAGGACCTTCTCAGATCTTTCCTGGACCTGCACACAACCCTGAACACGTGTGTGGCCTTCTTGATTTCCAGGTGTATATTGAGGCTTTTCTTTTCTTTTTTTTGTTTTTTTTTAGGGCTGAACCTGTAGCATATGGAGATTCCCAGGCTAGTGGTCAAATTGGAGCTTTAGCTGCTGGCATTCACCACAGCCACAGCAATGCCAAATCCGAGCTGCATCTGTGACCTACACCACAGCCACAGTAATGCCAGGTCAGATCCAAGCTGTGTCTGTAACCTACATCATAGCTCATAGCAACACTGGATCCTTAACCCATTTAGCAAGGCCAGGGATCAAACCCACATCCTCATGGATACTAGTCATATTCTTCACTCACTGAGCCACAACAGTAACTCATATATTGAGGATTTTCAAAGCCCCCTATGTCTCATTCTCTAACTTTTCCTTTTAAGTTAGCCCGTTACCCAAAACTTATTAATACCTCTGGCAGTTATAATGTTGTTCATCAAAGTCATCACTGTTCTCCTTAAATATCACTGGCATAATTTGTTTCTAAGACAGAAATTTGGCCTCTATAGTGAGTCTTAAAAATTTGGTGGGTAATGTGAGAGTTGGTAACTAATTTCATGGTCATTTCTTTCTCTGTTAAAACGTAACCTTTCTTCATGGGTTCTCACCATTCCCCTCAACCCCCACCACATCATAGTCATTTTCATCTCTTATTACTGCTTGCATATTCTTATATTATTATTAAATTTGCACTATGTTAAAATTTTTGATGTTTATTTTTTGTACTTATACTAGGACCTTCTTTAAGGCAAGATATTTGTTGTATCTTCTGTGTCCCAAGCACTTAGCATTGTACTTGGCCCTTAGTAAGAACTCAGTAAGTGTTATTCAGTAGAATCACTTTTTACTTTCAAATGAAATTATTAGATAGTATTGTCTTACCTGGAGGATGATGGAGTTTAGAACCTTACCATAAATGGACCTTAGTGGAGTGGAGGAAAGGTATATAAGTGAACAAAGCCAAATGTTTGTGTATTTAAGCAACATTTTTTTTGTGGACATAGGTTTTTATTTCTTTTAGGTAGACATATGAGAGCAGGATTTCTTTTGTTTTAATGAATTTTATTACATTTATACTTGTACAACCATCATCACAACCCAGTTTTATAGCATTTCCATCCCAAACCCCCAGTGCATCTCCCCACCCCCCAAACTGTCTTACTTGGAAACCATAAGTTTTTCAAAGTCCGTGAGTCAGTATCTGTTCTGCAAAGAAGTTGACTGTATCCTTTTTTTAGATTCCACATGTAAGTGATAGCATATGATGTTGGTGTCTCAGTGTCTGGCTAACTTTACGTAGCATGATAATTTCCAGGTCCATCCACGTTGCTGCAAATGCCATCATTTCTTTCCTTTTAATGACTGAGTAATATTCCATTGTGTATAGGTACCACATTTTCTTTATCAACTCCTCTGTCAAAGGATATTTAGGTTGTTTTCGTGTCTTGGCTATTGTATATAGTACTGTAATGAATATTGGAGTACATGTGTCTTTTCGAGTCATGGTTTTCTCTGGATAGATGCCCAGGAGTGGGTTTGCTGGATCAAATGGTAGTTCTATTTTTAGTTTTTTAAGGAATCTCCACACTGTTTTCCACAGTGTTTGCACCAATTTACATTCCCACCAGCAGTCTAATAGGGTTCCCTTTTCTCCATGCCCTCTCCAGCATTTATTCTTTTTTTTTTTCTTTTGTCTTTTTAGGACTGCACCCATGGCATATGGAGGTTCCCAGGCTAGGGGTCTAATTGGAGCTGTAGCTGCAGGCCTATACCACAGCCACAGCAATGCCAAATCTGAGCCACATCTGCAATCTACACCACAACTCACGGGTAACGCCAGATCCTTAACCCACTGAGTGAGGCCAGGGATTAAACCTGCAACCTCATGGTTCCTAATTGTATTCATTTCTGCTGCACCACAACATGAACTCTGAGAAATGCAGTGGATTTCTATGTATAAATTTTGTATCCTGTGACTTTGCCAAATTCATTGATGAGTTCTAACAGTTTTCTGGTAGAGTGTTGAGGTTTTTCTAGGTACAGTATCATGTCATCTGCAAATAGTGATAGTTTTACTTCTTCCTTTCCAATTTCTTTTTCTTCTCTGATTGCCACGACTAGCACTTCCAAAACTATATTGAATAGTAGTGGCAAGAGCAGACATCCTTGTCTTGTTCCTGATTTCAGCAGGTATTCTTTCAGCTTTTCACCAGAGAATGATGTGAACTCTGGGTGAGTTTGTCCTAGCTGGCCTTTATTATGTTGAGGTAGATTCCCTCTTTGCCCACTTTCTGAAGGGTTTTTATCAGAAATGGGTGTTGGATTTTGTCAAAGGCTTTTTCTGCATCTATTGAGAGGAGTATATGGCTTTTATTCTTCGGTTTGTTAATATGGTATATCACACTGATTGATTTGCAGGTATTGAAGAATCCTTGCATCTCTGGGATAAATCCCACTTGATCATGATGTACAATCATTTTAATGTATTGTTGGATTTGGTTTGCTAGTATTTTGTTGAGGATTTTTCCATCTATGTCTATCAGTGAAATTGGTTTGTAATTTTTTTTTTTGTGGTATCTTTGATTTTGGTATCAGGGTGATGGTTACCTCATAGAATGAGTTTAGGAATGTTCCTTCCTCTACAGTTTTTTGGAATAGTTTCAGAAGGGTAAGTGTTAACTCTTTTTTGTATGTTTGATAGAATTCTGCTCTGAAGCCATCTGGTCCTGGACTTCTGTTTGTTGGAAGTTTTAAAATCACACTTTCAATTTCAGTACTTAATTGGCCTTTTCATCTTTTCTATTTTGTCTTGGTTTAGTGTTGCAAGATTGTACTTTTCTAAGAATTTGCCCATTTCTTCTATATTTTCCGTTTTATTGGCATATAGTTGCATGTAGTAGTTACTTATGATCCTTTGTATTTCTGTGATGTCTGTTGTAATTTCTCCTTTTTCATTTCTAATTTTATTGATTTGAGTCCTTTTTTTCATGATAAGTGTGGCTAAGAGTTTATCTGTTTCGTTGATCTTTTCAAAGAACCAGCTTTTAGTTTCATTGATCTTTTTTATGGTTTTCTTCATTTCTGTTTCATTTATTTCTGCTCTGATCTTTATGATTGCTTTCCTTTTGCCTACTTTAGTTATTGTCTGTTCTCTCTCTAGCTGCTTTAGAGGAAAAGTTAGGTTGTTTGTTTGAGCTTTTTCCTGTTTCCTGAGGTAGGCTTGCATTGCTATAAACTTTCCTCTTAGAACTGCTTTTGCTACATCCCATAGGTTTTGGAGTGTTGTTTCTTTGTTGTCATTTGCTTCTAGGTATTTTTAAGTTCCTGTTTGCTTTCTTCAGTAATCCGTTGGTTGTTTAGTAGCATGTTGTTTAGTCTCCATGTGTTTGTGTTTTTTGCAGTCTTTTTCTCGTTGTGGACTTCCAGTTGTATAGCGTTGTGGTCAGAAAAGATGCTTGATATGATTTCAATTTTCTTAATGTTACCAAGGTTTGATTTGTGGCCCAGAATGTGATCAGTCCTAGAGAATATTCTGTGTGCACTTGAGAAGAATGTGTATTCTGCTGCTTTTGGATGGAATGTTCTATAAATATCTGTAGAGTCCATTTGGTCTAATGCTTCATTTAGGGCCTGTGTTTCCTTGTTGATTTTGTCTGGATGGTCTGTCCATTGCCTTACGTGTGGTGTTAAAGTCTCCTGCTGCTATTGTGTTATTATCCATTTCTCCTTTTAAGGTTGTTAGCAGTTGTCTTATATGTTGAGAGGATCCTATGTTGAGTGCATATATATTTACGATTGTTATATCTTCTTGGATGGATCCTTTATTATGTAATGTCCTTCTTTGTCTCTTATAATATGCTTTATTTTGTGGTCGATTTTGTATGATACGAGTATTGCTTCTGCAGCTTTCTTTTGATTCTCATTTGCATGGGAATATTTTCTTCCATTCTCCCACATTCAATTTATATGTGTCCCTAGAAGCGAAATGGGTCTTTTGTATATATGGATCTTCTTTTTGTATCCGTTCAGACAGTCTATGTCTTTTGGTTGGGGCATTTAGTCCATTTACGTTTAAGTTGATTATTGATATATATGCTCTTATTGCCATTTTGTTAACTGTTTTGGATTTGTTTTTATAATTTTATAATGATTTTTGTTTTTTCCATTCTAGCTGGTTTACAGTGTTCTATCAATTTTCTACTGTACAGCAAGTTGACCTAGTCACACATACACGTATACATTATTTTTTCTCACATTATCATGCTCCATCATAAGTGACTAGATACAGTTCCCAGTGCTATACAGCAGGATCTCATTGCTTATCCAATCCAAAGGCAATAGTTTCCATCTATTAACCCCCAATTGCCAATCCATCCCACTCCACTCCGCCCCCCACCCCCAACCCTGGCAACCACAAGTCTGTTCTCCATGTCCATGATAAGTGTGGCTAAGAGTTTATCTGTTTTGTTGATCTTTTCAAAGAACCAGCTTTTAGTTTCATTGATCTTTTCTATGGTTTTCTTCATTTCTGTTTCATTTATTTCTGCTCTGATCTTTATGATTGCTTTCCTTTTGCCTACTTTAGTTCTTGTCTGTTCTTCTCTCTCTAGCTGCCATGATTTTCTTTTCTGTGGAAAGATTCATTTGTGCCATATATTAGATTCCAGATATAGGTGATACTATATGGCATTTGTCTTTCTCTTTCTGATTTACTTCACTTAGTATGAGAGTCTCTAGTTTCATCCATGTTGCTGCGAATGGCATTATTTTGTTCTTTTTTACGGCTGAGTAGTATTCCATTGTGTATATATACCAGTTTGTCTTAATCAGGTCATCTGTTGATGGACATTTAGGTTGTTTCCATGTTTTGGCTATTATGAATAGTTCTGCAGTGAACATGTGGGTGCATGTGCCTTTTTTAAGGAAAGTTTTGTCCAGATACATGCCAAGAAGTGGGATTGCTGGTATGTATGGTTTTCTAAGGTACTTCCATACTGTTTTCCATAGTGGTTGTACCAATTTACATTCCCACCAAGAGTGTAGGAGGGTTCACTTTTCTCCACACACTCTCCAGCATTTGTTATTTGTGGACTTATTAATCATGGCCATTCTGACTGGTGTGAGGTGGTACCTCATGGTAGTTTTGATTTGCATTTCTCTAATAATCAGTGATGTTGAGCATTTTTTCGTGTGCTTGTTGGTCATCTGTACATTTTCTTTGGAGAAATACCTATTCATGTCTTTTGCCCTTTTTTAATTTGGGTTGTTGGCTTTTTTGCTGTTGAGTTGTATAATCTGTTTGTATATTTTAGAGATTAAGCCCTTGTCTGTTGTCTTGTTTGAAACTGTTTTCTCCAATTCATTGAGTTCTCGCTCTCTTTTTTATTTTTATGGTTTCCTTTGCTGTGCAGAAGCTTATCAGTTTGATTAGGTCCCATTGGTTTATTTTTGCTTTTATTTCTCTTGCTTTGGAAGATTGACCTGTGAGAACATTTGTAAGGCTGATATCAGAGAATGCTTTGCCTACGTTCTCTTCTGGGAATTTGATGGTATCTTGTTTTACATTTAAGTCTTTAAGCCATTTTGAGTTTATTTTTGTGAATGGTGTCAGGGTGTGTTCCGGTTTCAATGATTTACATGTGGCTGTCCAGTTTTCCCAGCATCACTTCCTGAAAAGACTGTCTTTTTCCCATTTTATATTCTTGCTTCCTTCATCGAAGATTGACTGACCATAGGTGTCTGGGTTTATTTCTGGGTTCTCTATTCTGTTCCGTTGGTCTGTATGTCTGTTTTGGTACAAGTACCACACAGTCTTGATTACTGTAGCTTTGTGATATTGCCTGAAGTCTGGGAGAGTTATGCCTCCTGTTTGGTTTTTGTTCCTCAGGATTGCTTTGGCAATTCTGGGTCTTTTGTGGTTCCATATATATAAATTTTTGGATTGTTCTAGTTCTGTAAAAAATAAAATAGGCAATTGACTGGGATTGCATTGAATCTGTAGATTTCTTTGGCTAGTATGGCCATTTTTACTGTATTAATTTTTCCAACCCAGGAGCATGGAATATCAAACCATTTCTTTGAATCCTCTTTAATTTCTTTGATTAATGTTTGATAGTTCTCAGCGTATGTCTTTCATCTCCTTAGGCAGGTTTATTCCCAGGTATTTGATTTTTTGGGGTACAGTTTTAAAAGGTGTGGTATTTTTGTATTCCTTTTCTAATATTTCATTGTTACTATACAGAAATGTGACTGATTTCTGAATGTTAATCTTCTGTCCTGCTACTTTGCTGAATTTGTTGGTCAGTTCGAGTAGTTTTTGTGTTGTCCTTCGGGTTTTCTATATATAGTATCATGTCATCTGCATACAGTGACAGTTTTACCTTTTCTCTTCCAGTTTGGATACCTTTTATTTCTTTTGTTTGATTGCTGTGGCTAGGACTTCCAATACTGTGTTGAGTAACAGTACTGAGAATTGGCATCCTTGTCTTGTTCCAGATTTTAGTGGGAAAACTGTCAGTTTTTCTGCCTTGAGTATATATTTTCTGTGCATTCGCAGTAAATGGCTTTTATTATGTTACATTATGTTCCCTTTATACCCACTTTGGTAATAGTTTTTATCATGAATGGAATGGATGTTGGACTTTGTCATGCTTTTTCTGCACCTATTGAGATGATCATCTGGTTTTTGACTTTCCTTTTGTTAGTGTGGTGTATGATGTTGGCTGATTTGTGTATGTTGAACCATCCTTGTGAACTTGGGATGAATGCCACTTGGTCGTGGTATATGATCTTTTTTGTATGTGGCTGGATTGGGTTGGCCAAAATTTTGTTGAGAATCTTTGTGTCTATATTCATCAAAAATATTGGCCTATAGTTTTCTTTTTAGGTGGTATCTTTGTCTTGTTTTGGTATTACAGTGGTGGTGGTGTAATAGAATGTCTTTGGCAATGTTCCTTCTTCTTTACCCTTTTGGAAAATTTTAAGGAGGATATAAGTTCCTCTTATGTTTGGTATGTTTGGTAGAACTTGCTTGTGAAGCCATCTGTTCCTGGACTTTTATTTGTAGGGAGTGTTTTTATTACATATTCAATTTCATTTCTAGTGATCAATCTCTTCAGTTTATCTGTTTCTTCTTGATTCAGTTTTGGCAGGCTGTAAGTCTCCAGAAAGTTGTCCATTTCTTCTAGGTTGTCAAATTTTGGGGCATACAATTGTTCATAGTATTCTCTCTCTCTCTCTCTTTTTTTTTTTTTTTTTTTTGTATTTCTGCAGTATCTCTTGTGGTTTTTCCTTTTCCATTTCTTTCTATTTTCTTTCTTTCTTTTTTTTCCCTCTCCTCTTCTTGGTGAGTCTGCCCAGAGGTTTGTCAATTTTGCTTACCTTTTCAAAGAACCAGCTCTTGATTTTATTGATTTTTTTCTGTTGTTTTTTGAATCTATTTTATTGATTTCCTTTCTGATCTTTATATTTCTGTCCTTCTGCTGACTTTAGCTTTTGTTTGTTCTTGTTTTTCTGATTCATTTAAGTGGTGGGTTAAGTTGTCTATTTGAGCTTTTTCATCTTTTTTTAGGAAGACTTCTGTTGCTATCAGTTTCCCTCTGAGCACTGCTTTTGCTGCATCTCATTGATTTTGAGGGGTTGTGTCTTCATTATCATTTGTCTGAAGGTATTTTTTAATTTCCTTCTTGATTTCATCACTGACTGATTGGTTTTTTAGTAGCATACTGTTTAGTCTTCATGTAGCTAGTTTTTTTCTCATTTCTTTTCCTGTGGTTGATTTCTAGTTTCATGCTGTTGTAGTCAGAGAAGATACTTGAGATAATTTCTACACTCTCAAATTTGTTGAGGTTAGCTTTGTGCCCCAGTATGTGATCAATCCTTGAGGATGTTCCATGTGCACTTGAGAAGAATGTATATTCTGATTTTTTTGGATGTAATGTCCTGAAAATGTCGATTAAGTCTAACTTTTCTATTGTGTCATTTTGGATCTCTGTTACCTTATTGATTTTGTGTGTAGAGGATCTGTCAGTTGATGTGTGTGGGGTGTGAAAGTCTCCTACAATTAATGTATTCCCATCAGTTTCTCCTTTTATATCTGTTCGTATTTGTTGTAGGTATCTGCGTGCTCCTTTATTGAGGGCATATATATTGATGATTATAGTATCCTCTTCTTGAATGGATCCTTTAACCATTAAATAGTGTGCTTCTTTTTCTTTCTTTATGGCCTTTATTTTAAAGTCTATCTAATCTGATGTGAGTATTGCAGCTCCTGCTTTCCTATATTGTCCATTGGCATGAAATATCTTTTCCCATCCTTTCACTTTCAATCTATATGTGTCCTTTGCCCTAAGGTGAGTCCCTTGTAGACAGCAGATTGTAAGTTTTTGCCTTTTTTCCAATCATCCACTTTGTGTCTTTTGATTGTAGCATTCAGTCCATTGACATTTAAGGTAATTATTGATAATATGTATTTATTGCCATTTTTGACCTTGTTTTCCAGTTGATTTTCTGTTTTCTTCCTTTCTTTTTTTGGTTGGATGATTTTCATTTATTTTGTGCTTCAGTACTTTTCTTTTTAATTTTCGTGAATGTAATGTTTGGTTTTGATTTGTGGCTGCCCTGTTTTTTAGTTATGTGAACCCCTTCCTCTATCTGCTTGCTTAAGCCCGATAGTCATATAGTCTCAAACACATTATTTAAAAAAAAGAAGAATCTATATTTTCTTTCTTTCCCCATATTCTATAATTTTGAAGTCTTTTCTTTTTTACATCTTCATGTTTGTCCTTTTGCTGTTCTTTGTGTTTATCATCGTTTTTGCAGTGTTTTTTTCTTTTCTTTTGTATCTGTATGTTGGATTATTTAAGTGATTGCTTTCCAGCTGTGGTTTCTGCCATCCTAGTCCTTCTTTTTTTTTTTTCTTTATTTAGAAAAGCTCTTTCAGTATTTCTTTTAGAATGGGTTTAATATTGCTGTACCCTTTTTAGCTTTTGTTTGTTGGGGAAAGTCTTTATTTCCCCTTCTATTTTAAATGATATTCTTGCTGGATAGAGTATTGTAAGCTGCAGTTTTTTTCCTTTTAGAACTTTAAATATATCTCACCACTCCCTTCTGGTTTGTAGTGTTTCTGTAGCGAAATCAGTTGATAGCCTTATGGGGGTTCCCATATAATTAATACTTGGTTTTTCTCTTGCTGCCTTTAGAATCCTCTCTTTATTGTTAACTTTTGCCATTTTTATTATGTCTTCTTGTGGGTCTTTTTGGGTTCAACTTGTTTGGGGCCCTCTGTGCTTCCTCTATCTTGTGATATCAGTTTCCTTTAGATTTGGAAATTTTTCAGCCATAATTTTTTCAAATATATTTTCAATCCCCTTTTCTTGGTTCTTCTCCTGAATGAGAGCCTTGCTGGGTAGAGTAATCTTGGTTGGAGGTTTTTTCTCTTCATCACTTTAAGTATATCATGCCATTCCCTTTTCTGCTGAAAAATCTGCTGATAACCTTATCAGGGTTCCCTTGTAGGTTATTTGTTTCTTTCCCCTGGCTGCTTTTACTATTTTCTCTTTGTTTTTAATTTTGGTCAGTTTGATTAATATGTGCCTTGGGGTGTTCCTCCTTGAGTTTATTTTATATGATACTCATTGTGCTTCATGGATTTGAGTGACTGGTCCCTCTTGCATGTTAGGAAAGTTTTTGGCTATTTCTCTTCAAAAACTTTTTCTGTCCTTCTTTCTTCTCCTTCTGGCACCCCTATAATACAGAATTTGTTGCATTTAACGTTGTCACAGAGTTCTCTGATACTGTCTTAATTTCTTTTCAGTCTTTCTTCTCTTTTCTGAGTCAGTGCTTTCCACTAGTCTGTCCTCCACCTCACTTACTCGTTTTTCTGCCTCCTGTGTTCTGTTGTTGGTTGCGTCTGATGAATTTTTTATTTCAGTTATTGTATTTTACATCTCTGCTTGCTTAAGTTTTAAATCTTGTATTTCTTTGCTTACTGTTTGCTGTAAATTATCAATATTTGCCTCCAGTTTATTCCCAGTGTCTTGCATCATCTTCAGCATCATCAGTCTAAAGTCTCTTTGCTGGAGGCTGATAATCTCCAGATCACTTAGCTGTTGTTCCGGGTTTTTCTTTTTTTTTTCTTTCCCCCTTATCTGAGTTATAGTTCTCTGCCTTTTCATTTTAATAGTTTTTTGGTGTGGTGTCCTTTTTCCAGACCAGATTTGTAGCCTCTCTCACTTCTAATGTCTCCCTCCCTTGTTGCTGAAGTTAGTATGGGGGGCTTTCTGTAGGCTTCTTGATGGCAGGGCCTGTTGCCTGCCCACTGGTAGGTGGGGCTGATTCTTATCCCTCTGGTGGGTGGGGCTTTGCTCTGGGGGAGATTAGAGACGGCTGTGCACCTGGAGGAGGGGTGTTTAGGCAGCCTGTTTACTGCTGGGTGTGGCTGTGATCCTACCTGGATTATTGTTTGGCTTGGGACTTCTCAGCACTGATGGGTGGGGCCAGATTTTCCCACAGTGGCCACCTTTAAAGGGACACACACTGGTGAATGTTCCTGAGACCTTTGACTCCAACGTTCTTCCCCCACAACGAGCCACAGTTACCTCATGTTTTCCCGGGAGATCCTCCAAGAAATGCAGTCAGGTCCGACCCAGTACACATGAAAGCCTGTGTACGCCTTTCAACAATGGGGTCTCTGTTTCCCCCAGTCCTGTGGAGCTCTTGCACACAAGCCCTACTCCCTTCAATGCCATTTGCTCTGGGGGTTCTTTGTCCCAGTGCCAGTTCCCCAGGTGTGGGGATCTGATGTGGGGCTTAGAACTCTCAGTCCTGTAGGCGAGTCTCTGTGATACAGTTCCTTTCCTGTCTATGTGCTGCCCACCCAGTGGGTGTGGGGTTGATTACATTATGTAATTGCCCTTCCTACCATCTTGATGTGGCCTCCTCTTTGTCTTGTGGAGTAGGATATTTTTTTGAAAGTTTACAGTCCATTTGGTTGAAGATTGTTCAGCATTTGGTTGTAATTGTGTTGTTTTTATGAGAGAAGGTGAGCTTCAGTCCTTCTATTCTGGCATCTTAATCCCCTGTCCCCTCTATTTCAAACACCATTTTAAGAAAATTTCCCTTCTATATTGCATTCCATTGGTCTGTGGTTCAGAGTATTGTGTATAGTACATGGTTTATTTTAACACTAGAAGACTTTTATGCATGCATAGTAAGAGTTATCATTTGGATCTCCATCTAATTGTATTATTGGATCAACTGACACTCTTTATTATCATTGTAAAACATGTTTAAGCATGCTGAAAATTGCGGCTTATAGCCTGCCTTTAGTATATGTACTCACTTCTTAATGGGTAAGTTAAATGGTTTAGACTGTGCAGTTTGTTACCAAACTTTTATATTCGAGTATTTTAACTCATAATTTAAATATTAAGTAAAGCAGTGAAATATATGTGTAATAACAAGCATTTCTCTGAAAACACAGACACGTTTTTGGAACGCTTTGATAAAGTGCAGTGTTTTTTTGCTGTCAGATGAGGAGTGGACCTGTGAAAGATTGGAGAAAATACTATTAAAGTTGAGAAGGATTGTGCAATTAGATTATTTAATAGTTGTCACTAAAGTATCACTCCATTTTAAAGAAATCAAAATTGGAGTTTCCACTGTGGTTCAGTGGAAACGAACCTCACTGGTATCCATCAGGATACGAGTTTGATACCTGACCTTGATAGGTGGATTAAGGATTTTGCATTGCTTTGAGCTGTGGTGTCGGTTGCAGATGCTGTTCTGTTCTGGTATGGCTGTGGCTGTGGCTTGCGTTTGTCACTCCATTTTGACTCCTAGCCCAGGAACTTCTATATGCTGCAAGTGCAGCCCTAAAAAGAAAGAAAGAAGGTAGCGGGGGAGGGAGGAAGGAAAGAAACACACAAAAAAAACAAGCTTGTTGTAATGGTGCCTATACTGAGAGACTGGCAAATTAATGAACATTTGTAATGTTAGAAGATAGGAAGTTTTTGTTGTTGTTGTTGTTGTTTTTTTGCTTTTTAGGGCCACACCTGTGGCATATGGAAGTTCCCAGGCTAGGGGTTGAATTGGAGCTGTATTCGCTGACCTACACCACAGCCACAGTAATGCGGGATCCGAGCCATGTCTGTGACCTACACTACAGCTCACAGCAATGCCGGATCCTTAACCCACTAAGCAAGGCCAGGGATCGAACCTGCAACCTCATGGTTCCTAGTTGGATTCATTTCCACCCAGCCATGACGGGAACTCCAAGATACGAGTTTTAAGTGAAAATAAAGTTTAAGTTATATATGTGTATTTTTTAAGATTCAGCACTTGACTGAAATTTTATTTCAAACTGAACTGATGAGAGCTTTTCTAGTATATCTGTTCCCATACAATATGTTATGCTGTATTAAATTGATGGAGTGTTAGGCCAGTATTAATTTATGAATATGTGTGCCTTAAATTGCTATGGTAGTATGTAACTTATATATATGAACATGTACATGTCCACACATGCACATGCATAAGTCATTTAAAATTTAGGTATATTAAGTATGCTGAAAATTTTCAAACATATATTTGATTTATTAAATGGAGTCATTTTCTCCATAGCGGTTCACCAGGTGCAGGGGCTGCTCCACGTCTGCCTCCCACAGGTGTCAGTTGGGCTGACAAGGTAAAGGCTCATCATACCGGCTCTACTGCCTCTTCAGATGTAGCACCTGCTCAGTCTTGCCCACCAATGGCAGTACAGAAGCCTTCCCGAAAAAATGGTAAGTGACTTTGATTCAACCTTTCTATGTAGTACATACGTGGATTTACATAGAGAGATTTATTTGAAATTGGTCCTAATAGCATTATTTATTTATCTTTTTGTAGCATTTATGTTATGTTAATTTATCTTAGATAAAAATCATAAAATAATCTTAAAAACTGAATGAAAGCTTACCAATACCTTTCATATCTCAGGTTTGCCCTTTGTAAACTTTAAAGAGAATGATGTTTTTTGTCAGTTCATTTATAAGATCCTTTATAACTCTTTTTGACATAAGGAAAAAAGTAGTTATCCTCTTTGTACTATACACTTTAAAATATCTTGTCCGTACTTCATTTCATTAATATTTGAATGTTATTTTGGTATTAAAATAATACTCTGTGTTTATCTTTGCTCACGTATCATGTGTTTTCCGTACCATTAGTGTAATTAAAGGGCACGGTAAATAGAAGGGCTCTTATTCTGTGAAATTGAGTTATAAATTTCATAAATCCAGAGTGGGTTTTTTTATACATCTGTAGAGGTTTGGATTTTAGAGTGGTAACAATAATAATGAATTTGTGTTATGAGTTAAGGAACAGCTAGAGAACAGTCTTTTCTCTTAAGTTAAAGATCTCTTTGGAACTTTTTGGTTCAGAAAGAAATGTTTTATTGGATATAACAAAGGCGTTACCACCTTTGCATTATGATCGTTGTTGTTTTTCTGTCTGGTCTCAGTAAAGTTGTATTGGGTTATTTCAAATATAATCCTTGTTTTTATGTAATATATTGCCTTAGTTTTCTCTGTACAGATTGTGTGGTAGAAAATTGAGAGTAGGCATGGGTTCTTTCTGTTAGGGAAAGGTAGGAAAATGTGGAATCATAAATTTAGTTTCTGTATCTTGAGAGTCTGAGAGAAATATGTTAAAAAATCAAAACGGAGAAGAACATAAGGAATCATAGTATTAGCATATATCATGATTTTGTTTAAAGCAGTACCTTCAGATTATTTAAGAGTGTAACTCATTTGGTCGAGGGGAAATGATAGGTCTTTTTTATAAATTTTTTTTAATTTTTTAATTTTTTAATTTTTTTTCTTTTGCCTTTTCTTGTTTTTGAAATTTTATTTTATTTTATATTTTATTTTATTTATTATTTTATTTTATTTTTTGTCTTCTTTGCCTTATCTAGGGCCACACTCGTGGCATATGGAGTTTCCTAGGCTAGAGGTCTAACAGGAGCTGTAGCTGCTGGCCTTCGCCACAGCCACAGCAATGCGGGATCCAAGCCGCGTCTGCGACCTACACCACAGCTCATGGCAACGCTGGACCCTTAACCTGCTGAGCAAGGCCAGGGATCGAACCCACAACCTCATGGTTCCTAGTTGGATTTGTTAACCACTGAGCCACGATAGGAACTCCCCTGAAATGATAGGTCTTGATTATGACTATACTTAAAAATACTTCTGTTAACATATCAGGGAATTTTGTTTTTGATCACTTTGGTTTTCAATTTGGAGTTTTTTTTTTTAAACTATTTATTTATTTATTTATTTTTCATTGCTTAATGAATTTTATTACAATTACAGGTGTATAGAAATCATCACAACTCAATTTGATAGCATTTCTGTCCCAAACCCTCAGTATATAACCCCACCCCCGGATTGTCTTATTTGGAAACCATAGGTTTTCCAAAGTCTGTGAGTCATTGTCTGTTCTGCAAAGAGGTTCATTGTGTCTTTTTAGTTTCCACATGTAAGCAGTAGCATTGGATGTTGCTGTCTAGTTGTCTGACTGGTTTCACTTTGCACAATAATTTCTAGGTCCATTCATGTTGGTATAAATGTTGTTATTTCATTCCTTTTAATGGCTGAGTAGTATTCCATTGTGTGTATGTACCATATCTTCCCTATCCACTCCTCTGTCGATGGGCATTTAGGTTGTTTCCATGACTTGGCTATTGCATGGAGTGCTGCAGTGAACACTGGAGTACATGTGTCTTTTCGAGTCATGGTTTCTGCTGGATAGATGCCCAGGAGTGGGATTGCTGGATCAAATCATAATTCTAATTTTAGTGTTCTGAGGCATCTCCATACTGTTTTCCACAGTGGTTGCACCAATTTGCATTCCCACCAACAGTGTAATAGGGATCCTTTTTCTCCACATTCTCTCCAGCACTTATTGTTTTTAGACTTTTTGTTGATGGCCATTCTGGCTGGTGTAAGGTGGTACCTCATAGTGGTTTTGATTTGCATTTCTCTAATGAGGAGCGATGTTGAACATCTTTTCATGTGTTTATTTGCCATCTGCATGTCTTCTTTGGAGAATTGTCTGCCTAGATCCTCTGCCCATTTTTTGATGGGGTTGTTTGTTTTTTTTGGTGTTGAGCTTTAGGAGGTGTTTGTGAATTTTGGAGATTAATCCCTGTCAGTTGAATCATTTGCAAATATTTTTTCCCATTCTGTGGGTTGTCTTTTCGTTTTGTTTAGGGTTTCCTTAGCTGTGCAGAAACTTTGAAGTTTAATGAAGTCCCATTTGTTTATTTCTCTTTTTATTGTCCTTACTCTGACAGATGGATCTGAGAAGATGTTGCTATCATTTATGTCAGAGAGTGTATGGCCTATGTTTTCTTCTAAGAGTTTTATAGTATCTGATCTTATATCTAGATCTTTAATCCATTTTGAGTTTATTTTTGTGCATGGTGTTAGGAAGTGTTCTAGTTTCATTTTTTTACGTGTGATGTCCAGTTTTCCCAGCACCAGTTACTGAAGAGGCTGTCTTTTGTCCAATGTATATTCTTGCTTTCTTTGTCATAGATTAGCTGACTCTAGATGCATGGACTTAATTCTGGGGTTTCTATTCTGTTCCACTGATCTATATTTCTGTCTTTGTGTCAGTACCATATGGTTTTGATGACTGTAGCTTTGTAGTAGAGTCTGAAGTCAGGGAGCCTGATTCGTCCAGCTCCATTTTTCTTTTTCAGGATGTCTTTTGCTATTCTGGGTTTTTTTGTGTTTCCAAACAAATAAAATATTTTGTTTTAGTTCTGTGAAAAATGTCATTGGTAATTTGATAGGGATTGCATTGAATGTGTAGATTGCCTTGTGTAGTGCAGTTATTTTGATAATATTGACTCTTCCAATCCAAGAGCATGGTATGTCTTTCCATCTGTTCATGTCATCCTTTATTTCTTTCATCAGTGTCTTTTTTTTTTTCTGTCTTTTTGCCTTTATCTAGAGCCACACCCATGGCATATGGAGGTTCCCAGCCTAGGGGTCTAACAGGAGCTGTAGCTGCCAGCCTTTGCCACAGCCACAGCAATGCAGGATCCAAGCCGCCTCTGCAACCTACACCACAGCTCACGGCAATGCCTGATCCTTAACCCACTGAGCAAGGCCAGGGATTGAACCCGCAACCTCATGGTTCTTAGTTGGATTCGTTAACCACTGAGCCACGAAGGCAACGCCTCATCAGCGTCTTAATAGTTTTCAGAGTACAGGTCTTTTGTTTAGGTAGGTTTATTCCTAAGTATTTGATTCTTTTTGATGCAGTAGTATACAGGATTGCTTCCTAATTTCTCTTTCTGATCTTCCATTGTTAGTATATAGAAATGCAGTTGATTTCTGTGTATTAATTTTGTATTCTGCGACTTTGCCAGATTCATTGATGAGCTCTAACAGTTTTCTTGTAGTCTTTAGGATTCTCTAGGTATAGTATCATGTCATCTGCAAATAGTGATAGTTTTACTTCTTCCTTTCCAATTTGCATTCCTTTTATTTCTTTTACTTCTCTGATTGCTAGGACTTCCAAAACTATGTTGAATAGTAGTGGCGAGAGTGGACATCCCTGTCTTGTTCCTGATCTCAGTGGGAATTGTTTCAGCTTTTCACCATTGGGAATGATGTGAGCTCTGGTTTTGTCATAGATGGCCTTGATTATGTTGAGATAGGTTCCCCCCCCCCATGCCCACTTTCTGAAGGGTTTTTAACAGAAATGGGTGTTGGATTTTGTCAAAGACTTTTTCTGCATCTATGGAGAGGATCATATGGTTTTTATTCTTCAGTTTGTTAACATGGTGTATCACAGTGATTGATTTGTGGATATTGAAGAATCCTTGCATCCCTGGGATGAATCCCACTTGATCATGATGTATAATCCTTTTAGTGTATTGTTGGATTCGGTTGGCTAGTATTTTGTTGAGGATTTTTGCATCTATGTTCATCAGTGAGATTGGCCTGTAATTTTCTTTTTTTGTGGTATCTTTGTCTGGTTTTGGTATCAGGGTGATGGTTGCCTCATAGAATGAGTTTGGGAGTGTTCCCTCCTCTGCAGTTTTTTGGAAGAGTTTCAGAAGGATAGGCGTTAGCTTTTCTCTAAATATTTGATAGAATTCACCTGTTAGCCATCTGGTCCTGGACTTTTATTTGTTGGAAGTTTTTTAATCACAGTTTCAATTTCAGAACTTGTGGTTGGTCTGTTCATATTTTCTATTTCATCTTGGTTTAGTCTTGCAAGACTGTTCTTTTCTACGAATTTGTCTATTTTTTTCTATGTTTTCCATTTTATTGCCGTATAGTTGCATATAGTAGTCTCTTATGATCTTTTGTATTTCTGTGATGTCTGTTGAACTTCTTCTTTTTCATTTGTAATTTTATTGATTTGTGTCCTCTGTCTTTTTTTCTTGATAAGTCTGGCTAAGGGTTTATCAATTTTGTTGATCTTTGAAAAGAACCAGCTTTTAGTTTCATTGATCTTTTCTATGGTTTCCTTTGTTTCTATTTCATTGATTTCTGCTCTGATCTTTATTATTTCTTTTCTTCTACTAACTTTAGGTCTTGTCTGTTCTGCCCTCTCTAGCTGCTTCAGATGTAAAGTTGTTTTATTTGAGCTTTTCCTTGTTTCCTGAGGTAGGCTTGTATTGCTATAAACTTTCCTCTTAGAACTGATTTTGCTGTATCCCAGGGGTTTTGGAGTGTCATGTCTTTGTTGTCATTTTCTCCTAGGTATTTTTAAATTTCCTCTTTGATTTCTTCAGTGATCCATTGGTTGTCTAGTAGCCTGTTGTTTAATCTCCACGTGTTTGTGTTTTTTTTTGTTGTTGTTGTTGATTTCATATAGCATTGTGGTCAGAAACGATGCTTAATATGATTTCAATTTTCTTAAAGTTACCGAGGCTTGATTTGTAGCCCAGGATGTGATCAGTCTTAGAGAATGTTCCGTGTACACTTGAGAAGAATGTGTATTCTGTTGCTTTTGGATGGAAGATCCTATAACTATTAAGTCCATCTGGTCTGATGCTTCATTCAGGGCCTGTGTTTCCTTATTGATTTTCTTTTGGGATGTGCTGTCCATTGCTCTAAGTGGGGTGTTAAATTCCCCCACTATGATGGTGTTATTGTTGATTTCTCCTTTTAAGGTTGTTAGCAGTTGCCTTATATATTGTGGTGATCCTATGTTGGGTGCATAGATATTTAAAATTGTTCTATCTTCTCCTTGGATTGATCCTTTGATCATTATGTAGTGTCCTTCCTTGTCTCTTAAAATGTTCTTCATCTTAAAGTCTATTTTGTCTGATAGGAGTATTGCTACTCCAGCTTTCTTTTGATGCCCGTTTGCATGGAATATTTTCTTCCATCCTCTCACTTTCAATTTGTATGTGTCTCTAGAAGTGAAGTGGGTCTCTTGAAGACAGCATATACAAGGGTCTTGTTTTTGTATCCATTCAGCTAGTCTATGTCTTTTGGTTGGGGCATTCAGTCCATCAACATTTAAGGTAATTATTGATAAGTATGTTCTTATTGGCATTTTATTAACTGTTTTGGGTTTTTGTTGCTCTTTTTTCTTCCCTTATTCTCTTGTTGTCTCCTCTCACAAGATAACTATCTTTAATGTTGTATTTGAGTTGAGTTTTCTTATTTGTTTGTGTATCAATTGTAGATTTTTGGTTTGCAGTTACCCTGACGTTTTGATATAGGAGTCTATATATAACTGAGATTGTATTAAGTTGTTGGTTTCTTAATTGCACGTGCGTCTCCAGTGACCTACATTTGTGCTCTCGTCTCACTATTTCTGATTTTGGTAGCATAATTGTGCATGGATGATTTAGTATCTTTACTGTGTATATGACTTGTGAGCCTTGTCATTTGTGGTGTTTTTGTTTCTGGTTGTGGCCTTTTCTTTTCTGCCTAGAGAAGTTCCTTTAGAATTTGTTGTAAAGCTGGTTTAGTGTTGCAGAAATCTAACTGCAACTTTTTTGCTTATCTGTAAAGGTTTTGATTTTCTCCTTCAAATCTGAATGAGAGCCTTGCTGGGTAAAGTAATCTTGAATGGAAGTTTTTTCCTTTCATCGCATTAATTATATCATGCCACTCTCTTCTGGCCTGCAGAGTTTCAGCTGAAAAATCTGCTGATAACCTTATTGGGGTTCCCTCGTATGTCATTTGTTTCTTTTCTCTAGCTGCTTTCAATATTTTCTCTTTGTCTTTAATTTTGGTCATTTTGATTAATATGTCTCAGGGTGTTCCTTCTTGTGTTTATTTTATATGGTACTCATTGCGCTTTCTGGGTTTGAGTGAGTGGTTCCTTTCCCATATTAGGGAAGTTTTCAGCTATTATCTCTTCAAATATTTTTTTCTGTCGCCTTCTCTCTCTTTTCTCCCTCTGGCACCCCTATAATATGGATATTGGTGCGTTTAACATTGTCCCAGAGTTCTCTAAGACTCTCCTCACTTCCTTTCAATCTTTTATCTCTTTTCTCTTCCACATTAGTGATTTCCACTAATCTGTCCTCCACCTTGCTGATTCTTTCTTCTGCCTTCTGTATTCTACTGTTGGCTGCTTCTAATGAACTTTTTATTTTAGTTATTGTCTTTTGCATCTCTTCTTGTTTAATTTTTACATCTTTTATTTCTTGGCTCAGTGTTTCATGTAAATTATCAGTCTTTGCCTCCAGTCTATTTCCAATGCCTTGCATCATCTTCAGCATCAACAGTCTAAAGTCTCTTTCTGGGAGGCTGATAATGTCCTCATCCCTGAGCTGTTTTTCTGGGCTTTTTTCTTTCTCCCTTATCTGAGTTATAGTTTTCTGTCTTTTCATTTTTATAGGTTTTTGGTGTGGTGACCTTTTTGCAGACAATAAAGTTGTAGCCTCTCTTAGTTCTGGTGTTTGCCTCCTCTATGGCTAAAGTTGGTATGGAGGGGGAGCTTGCTGTAGACTTCTTGATGGGAGGGATTGGTGCCTGCCCTCTGGTAGGTGGGGTTGATTCCTCTCCCTCTGATGGATGGGGCTTTGTCTCTGGATGAGATTAGAGGCTGGCTGTGTGCCTGAGGGGTCTTAGGCAGCCTGTTTCCTGATGGGTGGGGTTGTGATCCTACCTGGATTATGGTTTGGCCTGGGGATTCTCAGTGCTGATGGGAGGGACCAGATTTTCCCCAAAATGGCCACCTCCAGAGAAATGCAGGTTGCTGAATGTTCCTTAGAGCTTCGCCTCCAATGCCCTTTCCCCACCACAAGCCACAGTCACCCCTGTTTTCCCGGGAGATTCTCCAAGAATTGCAATCAGGTTCCTCCCAGATTCCTGTGGAGACTTTGCTTTGCCCTGGGACCCAGTGCATGTGAAGGTCTGTGTGTGCCTTTCAGAAATGGAGTCTCCTCTTTCCCCCAGTCCTGTGGAGCTCCTGCACACAAGCCCCACTGGCCTTCACTGCCATATGCTCTGGGCGCTCTTTCTCCCTGTGCCAGATCCCCAGGCATGGGGATTTGATGTGGGGCTCAGAACTCTCAGTCTTTTAGGTTTGTGTGTGTGATACAGTTACTTTCCAGTTTGTGGGGCTTCTCACCCTGGAGGTATGAGTTTGCTTATATAGCATAATCGCCCCTCCTACCTTTTGATGTGGTCTCCTCTTTGTCTTCTGGAGTAGAATATCTTTTTTGGAAGTTTCCAGTCCATTCGGTTGAAGGTTGCTCAGCATTTTGTTGTAGTTTTGTTGTTTTTTTGGGAGAGAAGTTGAGCTCCAGTCCTTCTATTCCGCCATCTTAATCCAATCTCCCAGTTTTGGAGTTTTGATGCACAGTTATGCGTCGGGAATTTTAGTGTGTATTTTAAGGTATTTGTAATTACAGTAGCTATAATTCTCAAGTTAGTAATGATATACTGTAAAATTTACTTTTGTTATAGATGGGTTTAACATTAGAGTTTGCTTTGCTGTTTGTCCAAACTCAATAAAAATGATAAGGATTTAAAAATAGGATTAAGGAAAAAGAGACAGGAGAAGAGAGGATATGAACACATTTTTGAAAGTTGGAACATAGGCAGACCAGTGGAGACATTTGCAGCAGCTAGTTGAATCCTCAGCTCAGAGAGTGGAAAAGGAAGTAAGTAATCCAGTTTGCTCCATATAACCTCTGAAAGTATCAGAAATTGGTGGGAGCATCTATCTCTTACAGTGAGGATTGGGGTTCAGGTTATAAATTATGAAGGATCTCAGATCCTCCATATTTTCCATAATTCTGAATAGTAGGTTTAGAATAGATGTATCTCTATTATCCCAGCAGAATATTGGAGATTTATTCTCTAGAAAAGGTACCAAAGATGGTATTTGACCTAAGGGATACCAGGCACAATGGATGGTGGGAGTACTATATTGAAAACAGAGACTAAGTGAAAGGCTATTGATAGAAATAATGTTGAAATGGCTCCTTCTCACTTCCTCTTCAAGCTCTCTTTTACCACTACACTGCCAGGTTTTCAGATGAAGAGAACCTACACCTGAGGAACATTCCTAGACCTGATATAGATTATGAGATATTGTTCTTTAAGACTGATTCTGTAATTGGATAAATGTCTGTTAGTTTTGGAAGCCAGACTGTGGACTGTGATAGATTGGCTGCGAAGATGAATAACAACAATTTCTCTCATCCTTTTCATGCATGTCACTTAAACTGTCAAAAGGTGGAGTCTCTTTTCCCTCCCTTTGAATCTTCGGTTGGTCCTATGATTTGATACGATTGATGGAATATATTTATAGTGATGTTTGGTGAATTCTTAGTTTAACAGGTAAGAGGCCTTGCAGCTTCCATTTAGTCCTTTTTGGAAGCCAGCTGCCATGAAAAGAAGCCCAGGCAGGCTGCTGAATAATGAGAGGCCATGAGAGAGAGAACCTAGCTATCTCAGGGAGCAACATGTATCAAGCCTTCAGCCGTGTCATGAAACTGTCATGAACTCTGGTCTTAGTTGAACCACCTTAGCTGACATCATGTGTAGATGAAAATGAGCCCTCTCCTACCCCTCCCCCACCCCAGCTGAGCACTCTTCAGATTCCAGACTCAAACAATTCCATGGAAATAACATGGTTAGTGTTTTAAGAATGCTAAGTTTCAGGCTTGTTGTATAAAAATAGGTAATGGGAATATCCACTATTTGAATAACATATATTATAGAAAGATAAATAAAAGGAGGAAGTCATGAAATAGGTAATTAAAGGAAATTTTATGTAACAAGGAAATAAGTTTTTAACAGAAGTGCCCATTAAGTGCCCACTGCAGTGGATGAAACTAGAGTGATGTCAAAACATGTTGGGAAATTTATGCATGCTACACATGATGAGAGGCTCTAAAATTTAGAGAAAAGAATCAGTTTATATACAAATGACTAGGAATCATAATGACAAGTGTTTTTTCAGAAATATCTCTAGAAGCCACAAGAAAATTGAGCAATGTCTTCGAAATTCTGGAGGAAAATAATTTCTAAACTAAAATTCTATGTCCAGCCAGGTTATCCATTAGATGTGAGAGTTGATTAAAGATATTTTCAAACATGCAAGGTCTCAAAAAAAATTTTTTTTTTTTTTGTCTTTTTGCCTTTTATGTAGAGACGCACCCGCGGCATATGGAGCTTCCCAGGCTAGGGGTCTAACAGGAGCTGTAGCTGCCGGCCTTTGCCACAGCCACAGCAACGCCGGATCCGAGCCGCGTCTGCGACCTACACCACAGCTCACGGCAACGCCGGATCCTTAACCCACTGAGCAAGGCCAGGGATCGAACCTGCAACCTCATGGTTCTTAGTCGGATTCGTTAACCACTGAGCCACGAAGGGAACTCCAAGGTCTCAAAAATTTTAACTGCATGGATGCTTTCACTACCAGAGGGAACCAGCACAGAGATGGGGCAAAGGTAATAATTCTGTGCTGGTGATCCCAGAATGATAGCTATGTACATGTCTAGAGAGCAGCCTGTCCAGATTTTTTATGGTCACAGCGCCCTGAGAGAGAGGAATCCGGAAAGGTAAATGAAATTCTTAAAATAACTGATATACTTGCACATATTAAGAACAGTTGGGATTGAGTTAATTCTAAGTACAGTAGAAAATATTGAGGCTAAATCATGGAAAGAAAAGAGGAAAATGGCTAGGAGAGCATAAGAGGCACACGTCTTTGTGAAGCATTGGAGGGAATGATGCAAAAGCAACTTTTGAAGAGGATTTCCTCAAATTGTCAGAAGATATCAATTCTCACATTCAAGAAGCACTGTGAACTCCAAGCGGGAAAAATACAAAACAAATCTCATCTAGATGCAGTTAACAGAAATACTAAAAATCAAAGGAAGGGAAAGTCTTTACAAGTAGTCACTTTTAAAAAAGACATTTTAGAGGAGTTTGAGTAAACTGATAGCTGATGAAAGCCAGGTGACAGTGGAATGAGATCTTGAAGGTGCTGAAAGAAAATAACTGACAAGGTTGAATTCTACAACCAGCAAAAATAGCCTTTGAAATGAAAATGAAATAAAGATAGTTGTAGGCAAATAAAAATTGAGAGAATTTGTAATCAGCAGACCTACACTAAAAGAAGTACCACAGAGAGTTTGTCAGATGTGGAAAATGATCCCAGATAGAAACTCAGAAATACACGAAGGAATGAAGAGCATAACAAGCAGTAAATAATGGGATCACATTAAATGTGTTTGTGTGAAAGAGTGTCTTGTGAAGCTTGACATATATGTAATGAAAGTTTATGACAGTAATCCAAAAATAAGAGAGGAATAAATGGAATTTATAATTTTTAGCTTCTAGGCTTGTCTGGGAAGTACTAATACAAAAGTACTCATTTGTATTAGACATCGTAAATCAAGGATGTGTGTTAAAAACTCAAGAAAACCACAAGGAATAAAAGAATGTTCAACTAATAATCTTTTTGATTAATCCGAAAGAAGGCAGGAACATAAGAAACAAGAAAAACAAAACATGAGACAAATCAAAAACAAATTATAGTGATAGAAATAAATGCAAATATATCATCCCCACTTTAAATGTAAATGTTCTAACTATTAAATTTAAAAACAAAGATTATAAAATTGGACTTAAAAAAGCCCAGCTAGAAGTTGCTGTTGTCAGCAGCTCAGTGGTAACGAACCCAACTAGTAACCATGAGGATGGGGGTTCAATCCCGTGTCTTACTCAGTGGGTTAAGGATCTGGCATTGCCATGAGCTGTGGTGTAGGCTGCAAATGTGTCTTGGATCCCACATTGCTAGGGCTGTGGTGTAGGCCGGCAGCTGTAGCTTTGATTCGACCCCCAGCCAGGGAACTTCCACATATTGAAGGTCTAGTCCTAAACAGAAAAAAAAAAAAAAATCCCAGTTATGTTTTACTTGCAAGAGAGATACACCTTCAATCTGAAGACACAGAGAAGTCAAAGGAAAAACAGAGAAAAATACTCTATACATAGCCTATTCAAATCAAAGTCATTATTATTCTAATAACAGACAAAATAGAGTAGCCAAAAAACATCTTAGAGATACTTTTTAATTATTTCAACAGAGATAAAATAATTCTAAATTGGTATGTACATATTTTTAAAATATATAAAGCAAAATCTAACAAAACTTGAAAAATGGAAAAAATATGTATATTGAGAGATTTTAACATAACTCTCAACTGATAATACATATAAAGATCAATATCTAAACAACATGATTAATGAACTTGATATAATTGTTATGTCTAACAAATAATGCTTTTTCTTTTCCATTCTTTTTTCTTTTGATGGTTTTTACTGATATGTCTCCTAGTCCACTCATCCTCTATTTTTTATGTCTAACCCATATTTTATTGAATATATAAATAATAGCTGTTTTGAAATTCTGTGTCTGAAAGATAAAATGTCTGAGCTACCTTTGGATTTGTCATTTTCAAAAATATTTTTGGGGGAGTTTTCAGTTATTTTTCTCTTTTATTAGCATGCCTCATAATATTTAATTGATCTGTATTAAAAGTTACAGAGGCTCCTTCTAAAAAATTTTTTTTTCTGGTAATAAGATTGAGTACAGCAGCTCACCCAATCCCATCAACATTTGATTTGAGGTTTTATTAGAGTTGATTTGTTTTAGTTTTTTCTTATTCCTTTTCTGGTCTCAACTGAAAACCTGGGGTGTTTGCCAAGGCCATTTCATTCCTGAATTCCAGCTTTTGTTTCATCAGCAGCATACAGTTGCTACAATTTCTGCTTAGCTCATTAGTATCCCAGCTGCTGTTTTGTGCTGGGTTCCTTGGAGTCTTGCCCTGCATATGCAAAGCTTAGCAGTTGTCAGACTTCTTAAGGGAAGTTTGAAAGTAGATTTTTTTGGCTTCCTCTCCTGCATTTCCCCCCTTTTCCACAGTTTTTTTTCCCCCTGAAGTCCCAGTTGCTTTAGACTCAGTTAACTCCAATATCTGTTTCAGCTAGACAGGACTGCTGGTTTCTGCTCAGATTCACTTCTCCTTCACTGTGAATTCCAAAGGTCTTCAGGGAAAATTCTAGCATGTATGTAGATCTCATGGTGTTGAGTCTTTTCTCAGAAATTTTATTTAGTTCCTCAAATCTTGCCTATATTGGTTATTCTTTCCAAGGCCTTTAAGCAATTCATTTATATATTTTTGTCTAGCTCTTAATAGTTATGTTTAACAGGAAGACGATTAATTTTGATACAGGCTACTTTGTCATGCCTGTAACTGTAAGTCTAAACGGCTATTTAAGTACACCTGGAGAATGGTTACCAGAATTGACACATGTTGAGCCATTAAACAAGTTTCAGCACTTTCAGATGATTGAAATCATTCTATCTGAGTATAGTAGAATGAAGTTAGAAATTAATTACAAAAAGATAGCTATACAATTCTCAAATTTTTGGAATTTTGGAATACATTTCTGAATAAGCCATAAGTCAGGGTAGAAATCAAGGTGAAAATTAGAACATGTGAATGGAAAGAAAATGAACACATAAAATATTGTGGGATTAAGGTAGAGCTATGCTTTGATGAAAATATCTAGCCTCGATTACACTTATTAGAAAGGAAGTAAACCTAAAATCCATACTCTGGGAGTTCCCGTCATGGCTCAGTGGTAACAAACCTGACTAGTATCCGTGAGGATATGGGTTTAATCCCTGGCCTTGCTCAGTGGGTTAAGGATCCAGCATTACTGTGAGCTGAGGTGTAGGTCACAGACACGTCTTGGGCCCGGCATTACTGTGGTTGTGGTGTAGGCCGGCAGCTACAGCTACCATTTGACCTCGTGGTTGTGGTGTAGGCCGGCAGCTACAGCTACCATTTGACCTCTAGCCTGGGAACTTCCATATGCCACAGGTGCAGTCCTAAAAGGCCAAAAAAAAAAAAAAAAAAAGGTAAATAAATAAAATCCATACTCTGTCCATCGCAAGAATTTAGAAAAGAATAAAACCTCAAGGGACATGTAAAGAAGAGATACACGTGACAACAGAGAAAAATTAACAAACCAAAAGGTAGTTCTTTAAGTGGATTTATAAAATTAATATTTTTCTAGATTAGTATTGTTAAAATGGCCATACTACCCAAAAGAGTCTGCAGATTTAATGTGATTCCTATCAGATTACCCATAACATTTTTCACAAAACTGGGACAGATAATCCTGAAATTTATATGGAACCATAAAAGACATAGATTTACCAAAGCAATCCTGAGGATAAAGAATAAACAGGAGGCATAACTCTCCCAGACTTCAGACAATACTACAAAGCTACAGTAATCAAAAAACAGCATGGTATTGACACAGAAGCAGACATATGGATCAGTGGAACAGAATAGAGAGCCCAGAAATGAATCCACATTCCTATGGTCAGTTAATCTTGAACAAAATTGGCAAGAATATAATGGGAAAAAGTCTCTTCAGCAAGTGGTGTTGGGAAAGCTGGACAGTTGCATATAGATTGATGAAGTTAGAACCCTCGCTCACACCGTACAGAAACTCAAAATGTCTTATAGATCTAAATATTAGATAGGACGTCGTAAGACTCCTTGGAGCAGACATTGTCAAAACATTCTCTGATATAAATCATAGCAATGTTTTCTTAGGTTAGTCTCAAGGCAATAGAAATAAAAGCAAAAGTAAACAAATGGGACTAATCCAACTTAGAAGTTTTTTACGGCAAAGGAAACTATTAAAAAACAAAAAGACAATCTACAGAATGGGAGAAAATATTTGCAAGTGATGCAGCCAACAAGAGCTTAACTTCCAAAATATAAAAATAGTTCATGTAACTCAACAACAACAAAGAAAACAACCCAACTGAAAAATGGACAGAAGAACTAAATAGACCTATGTCTTAAGAAGACATATAGATGGCCAATAGGCACATGAAAAGATGCTTCACATCGATAATTATGAAAGAAATGCACATCAAAACTACATTGAGGTATCACCTTGTACCGCCAGAATGGCCATCTTTAAAGAGTCTACACATATTAAATGCTAAAGGGGGTGGAGAAAAGGGAACCTGCCTAAACTGTTGGTGGAAATTTAAATTGGTGTAGCCACTATGGAAAACAGTATGGAGGTTGCTTAAAGGACTAAAAACAGAGTTCCCACATGATTCTGCAATCCCACTTCTGGCCATATATCTGGAGAAAACTCTAATTCAAAGCAATACATATGCCCCAGTGTTCAAAGCAGCACTATTCACAATATCTGAGACATTGAAGTAATCTAAATATCCATTGACAGATGAATGGATGAAGAAAATATGTGTGTGTGTGTGTATATATGTATATCTATATGTATATACAAACACATGAACACACAATGGAATACTACTCAGCCATAAAAATAATGGGATAATGCCATTTGCAGCAACATGGATGGACCTAGAGCTTATCGTACTGAGTGAAGTAAGTCAGAGAGAGACATATCATATGATATCACTTATATGTAGAATCTAAAATATGATACCGTTGAACTTATTTACAAAACGGAAACAGACTCACAGACTTTGAAAAGAACCTTAAGGCTACCAAAGGCAAAGGGGAGGATGAGGGATAAATAAGGAATTTGAGATTAATAGATACAAAGTAGTAATATAAAATAGATAAACAGTAAGATGCCACTGTATAGCACAGGGTTCTATATTCAGTATTCCATGATTATCTGTAATGGGAAAGAATATAAAAAATGTATGTGTATTTATATGTGTAGTTGAATTACTTTGCTGTACAACATATGAGACTGATGTGCTACCTACTGCACTAATGAGGCACCTTGCTGTACAGCATAAATTAACACAGCATTGTAAATCAACTATTTTTCAATTCAGAAAAATTAGCAGACTTCCAGTAATACCTAGAAAAAGAGGAGAAAAGGCATAGTACCAGCAATGAAACAGAGACATTGGTAGAGATCCCACAGGTATTAAAGGAAATTATGAACTGTATAATACACTAACTTTTAGAAACTTAGAAGACATTGACAAATAACATAATGTAACAAAACTTGCATTGTAAGAATTATAGAAACTTGAAAGAACTTATGAGTATTTAAAAATATGAATTAATAATTAAACATTTTTTCTTAAAAAAATTTCAGGTCAAGATGTTTTCACCTATGAATTCTTCCAAACATTATGTAGAGATAACATCAACCTTATAGAAACTCTTCCTGAAAAGATCATTCTATGATGTCAGCATAACTTTAATATCAAAACCTAAAGGGATATTATAATAGAACTATTTTCTCTGGAACATTGAACAGAATATTAGTGAATTATGTCACTGTTAAATTCAAATCATAAATAACAGGCAGTATTATTACAGTACTTTTCAGTTATTAGTGGCTTGACTCAATTTTAGTGCTACTTTATTAATGACATTTGTGAAAATTTAAAAATTATACAAATTTTGGAGTGTAAAACCTGTGATATGAATTATAATTTTGAGTTTTGCATACTTTTACAGGTATTTTAGAAGTTCTTTGACAGTTTAAATGCATGATTTACTGTTCTCAGCAAACATCCTTCATTGTGTGAATAATTTTTCAATATAGTTTTTATTGGAGGTTCATTAAATAATTTATCCATTACTAATTTCTTATTGTCTAATAGACCTAAGTTATACTCTGTGTTTTGATATACTCCTCTTTTGACTTCATTTATTTCAAATTTTTAAAAAACTTGCATAATAGTGTTTTTCTTAGCCATTTTATTAGGTTAATGAGTTATTAATGGCCTAAGTTTTAAGCAGTATTTCTTCCCATAAGGAAGCTTTCAAAGAAGGGCATTTTTCTCTAAAAAGTATTAATAGTGGTTGAGGATCCGGTGTTGTTACTGCTGTGCTTCGGGTTTGATCCCTGGTCCAGGAATTTCTGTGTGTTACGGGTATAGCAAGTATTAAATCATAGTCCTCCGGTGAGGGTGAGCCAGTTGAATATCTGGAATCAGAAATCTTTTGTCGGAGTTCCCTTCGTGGCTCAGTGGTTAATGAATCCAACTAAGAACCGTGAGGTTGCGGGTTTGATCCCTGGCCTTGCTCAGTGGGTTAAGGATCCGGCGTTGCCGTGAGCTGTGGTGTAGGTTGCAGATGTGGCTCGGATCCCGCGTTGCTGTGACTGTGGCAAAGGCCGGCAGCTGCAGCTCCTGTTAGACCCCTAACCTGGGAACCTCCATATGCCGTGGGTGCGGCTCTAAATAAAAAAGGCAAAAAAGACAAAAAAAAAAAGAAATCTTTTGTCAAACTTAATAATTTAGTTGTATTTTTCTTTTGGTATGTGTGGTTTTTATAAGGTTGATTTTATAATTTTTAAAAATTATGTAGTATAGAGCATAAATATATAACATTATATACCAAATTTTTAAAGAGTTAAACGTGAATGAAAATTGAATACAAACTAGAAAGTATATGATTTAAGGTGTTCTTAGTAATTTTGTTGGTTACCTTAATGATATTGTTATATTTTTAAAAATTCCATTAAAGGCATACTGAATGTCTACAGGAGTAATAATATGTCTAGGATTTGCTATAGAATATTTCAGAAAAAACAATAGATGAGGGGAATAGATAAAATAAGAGTGGCAGAATGTTGATGATTATTTTTTATTTTAATTTTTTGTCTTTTTAGGGCTGCACCCATGGCATATGGAAGGCCCCAGGCTAGGGGTTGAATTGGATCTGCAACTGCCAGCCTGTACCACAGCCACAGCAGTGCTTTATCTGAGCCACATCTGTTACCTATACCACAGCTTGCAGCAACACCCACTGAGTGAGGCCAGGGATCAGACCTGCATCTTTGTGGGTACTGTTTGGGTTCATTACCACTGAGCCACAATGGGAACTCCTGGAATGTTGATGATTATTGAAGCTGGATTATTGTATCATGGGGTTCATAACACTGTTTTCTCTATATTGTGTATTTGAAAATCTTTATAATAAAAAGACTATAAATATAATAGTAAAAATTAATAATAGGATATAATAAAATAATAAAAATAAGTTTAAAATAATATTTTAAAAATACTACAAAACAAATTTAGGAATAGTTTCCCCTTGCAGATTTCAAAGTCCAGACTTTTGAAGTAAAAGATTTCATGTTCTGTCTTACCTTTATTAAACTTTTTTTTCGTTTTTTTTTGTATGAAAGTTCCCAGGCTAGGAGTCAAGTTGGAGCTGTAGCTGAGGCCTACACCACAGCTGTAGCATGGATCCAAGCCACATCTGCAAACTCTGCTGTAGCTTGCTGCAATGCCAGATCCTTAACCTGCTGAGCAAGGCCAGGGGTAGAACCCACATCATCATGGAGACTACTTCGGGTTCTTAACCTGCTAAGCCACGATGAGACCTTTTTTTTTAATTTTGGCTTTCTGGATTTCTTAGTTTCTTGAATGCATAGTTTTATGTTTTTGACTAAGTTTGGGAAGTTTTCGGTCATTCTTTCCTTAAATACTTTTTTCAGTCCTACATTCTCTCTCCTCTCCTGGAATCCAGTAACACAAGTGTTAACCTCTTTTGTTATTGGTTTACAGATACCTTATACCCTAGTTAAGGTATGACACCTTTCTAGCAAATTTGGAGCACCAACTTTCACCACTTTCTTAGCTCTTACTGGTAGTTTAAGCTCAGTTCTCTGCTGGGCCCCAATGACACAAGGGAGAGGGAAAGTGAAGGGAGGACTGACTCAAACCATCTCATTTCTGTAGGGTGGAGTGGATTTTTAGCTCCCTGCTGGGCTCTGCTGACATTGCAAAGGGAAGGGAGATCTATGTGTTAAGTACATCTGTTTTCTAACACTTTGCTTTGTGGCCTTGATGCTGGTGAGATTGGACCTGCTGACACAAGGGAAGAGGAGATCAGAATATTGACTAGTCCTAGGAGTTCCCACTGTGGTTCAGTGGGTTACAAATCCAACTAGTATCCACAAAGATGTGGGTTCGATCCCTGGCGTTGCTCAGTAGGTTAAGGATCCAGAGTTGCCATGAGCTGTGGTGTCGCAGACATGGCTCGGATCCCGCATTGCTGTGGCTGTAGTGTAGGCCGGCAGCTGCAGCTCTAATTTGACCTCTAGCCTGGGAACTCCCAAATGCCATGGGCACAGCCCAAAAAAGCAAAGGAAAAAAAAAAAGAATATTGACTAGTCCTATTTCACATTGTGTCTCTGATGCTGAATGGAGGTGGAGGTTGTGCTCATCGTCGTGCCCTGCTATGAGGGTAAGGAGGACCAGTGTCTATCAGTTCTAACTCTCACTGATGTGAGAGTTAGAACTCTAACACTAGGGATGGGAGAAGGTGGAGTACTAAGTAACTCCAGTTCCCTTTGCCTTGTTCAGTCTTATTTGAAAGTTGAGGCTCAGCTCAGCATTCAGCTTTGCTGACACTGTTTAGACCACCATCTCCTTCTGCTAGATTGACAGTGGAAGTTCAGCTCTCTGCTTACCCCTATTGAAACCATGGATTGTGAGGTTTCCACTGAAGTTTGCTTGGGATAGAGTGAATATTGCCAAAATGATTTTCCTTTTTCTTAGGTCATCCTTTTCTTTGTCCTTCGGGTTGGCAAAATAGGTTTTGCTAATGCCTGTTTTGTTCATGTCATTTGGTTCTTCAGGGTTGGGGGCTTTTACAAAGCATTAAGGAAATATAGAACTCACTTCTGTGCTGCATTTCAGCTCCCAGGGTCCCTAGGCAGTCTGCCTACTTCTGTCTGTCTTTTAAAATATTCTTGTGCTTATTTTTATGTTTTTCTAGGGTTTTTAGTTGTAAGAAGGAGGACCTGGAGATGAAGGTGAGGCTACTCTGTCTTGGCCAGAACTGGAAGTCTTTGTAATAATTTTGACAGACTGTAGTTAGCTATAAAACTTGAAAAATTGTGGCTATCACTATGTACATATATATCTCAGATTGTGACATTTTGAAACATTTTAGTGGGCATTCTTAATTATTTTAGGCTATTTTGTTATTTGTCTTTGGACATAGGCCCTCATTTCCTTATGTATATGGTGAAATACTGGACTAGATCCTTGTAGTTTCCTTTAGTTAATATTTAACAATCTTATGATCTTACTTTACCTTTATTAGGTGTGTGACCTTGGGTAAGTTATTTAATCTCTATTTGTCTCAGTTTCCACATTGATAAAATGGAACTGATAGTACTGATCTTTAGAGAGTTGTTGTGAAGATTAAAAGAGTTATGTGTAAAGCATTTATAATGAGTGCCAGCACGTAGTATACACTGTTAACACTTAGAATAATGCTAGCATGTAGTATATACTTTCTGACAATGGGACCTTAGCTCAGTCTTAAAATGAATCTCAGTTTTATCATTTATATGATTGGGATAATTATACCTACCCTACAGTGTGGTTGTAGAGATTGGAGAATACACAGACATGCATACACACTACACTTTGCCTGGTAATTAGTGTCATGTTTTTATATTATGTTTAATGGGAATTAGATTGGAAAATGTTTTTGTTTTATAGGTTTTAGAGAATTTTTATCATCTAAAGAAATCTTGATTCATTTTTCTCCCCTCATTGCATAGAACGGAAAGATGCTGAAGGATGGGAAACTGTTCAGAGAGGAAGGCCTATTCGTTCACGATCAACAGCAGTGATGCCAAAAGTTTCATTAGCAGCAGAAGCATTAAGGTCAAAGGATGACAGTGATAAAGAAAATGTATGTCTTTTACCTGACGAAAGCATACAAAAAGGTGAATTTGTTGGAGATGGACCTTCCAATACTATAGAATCTCGGCCCAAAGACTCATTACACTCATGTGATCATCCTCTTGCAGAAAGAACCCAGGTAGTACATTCTGAAAATTCTTCTACTGCTTTTTTTTTAATAAGGATAGATGTCTGTTGGAATGTCTTAATTTTTCTACTTCATTTTTTTTCTTTTTATTGTGAAAAAGTTCAGATCTATAGAAAAGTTGCAGGAATAGAATAATGAACCCTCTTTTACCCTTTTCTTATATTCAGAGATTAACATTTTGCCATATTTTTACTTTTCTCTGTATTTCCATGTTATACACTCATATTGAATGCTGAATATTTGAGAGTAATGTGCAAACATCATAACCATACACCATTAAATGCTATACCATGTATCTCCAGAGAAGGAAGAAACTCTTTTACATAGCCACACAAAGTTGGGAATTTGACTTTTATGTAATATTGTTATCTAATTTATAGCCCGTATTTAAAAATTTCCAGTTGTCCAGTAGTTTCTTCTCAGAATTTCTTCCTCCTGACTCATGATCCAATCGAGAATCACAATTTATATTTAGGTTTGCTTCTTTACTATCTTTTACCAGGGACAATTACTCAGCCTGTCTTTGTCTTTCATTATATTAATATTTTCGTAATCTACATTGTGGGTTTCTCTGTAAGTATCCTTCAGTTTGTTTATTCATGATTCCATTTAGCTTATGCATTTTGACAGGAATAAAGTGATTGTTATTAGCCTCACATTTAAAGGCATATCATATTAATTTGCCCAGATTTGGGTTAACTTTGATTACGTGGTTAAAGTGATGTCTAACCACTTCACTTGGAGTGTTATTTAAAATGGTGGAGACTGCAGCAAGATGGCAGAGGAGTAAGAGGTCGCACTCACCCTCTCCCACAAATACATCAAAAAATGCATCTAAATATAAAACAACTTGGGCAAATCATCATCTGAATGCTGATTAATTTAAACCTCCAAAAACTGCAAGAAACCCTTGAAATGACTGGGTAGAACAACAGAAGGAAAAAAGAAAGGTGAGAGAGAGAAAAGCAATTAGGACGGTAGCCAGCACCCCAGGGAGGGAGCTGTGAAAAAGAAAAGTTTCCTGGGAAGAAACCTAAACAATGATCAATGGATCAATGACCAACAGAACTAGAGGGACATCAAAGCCTGAGAAAAACGCAGCAGCTGGATTGAGATAGGAAAATCGGAGATAGAGACTCAGACAGAGGTCCTGAATACCGGCCCAGACACCACAGCTTGAGGCACCGGGCGGTGCCTGGGAGCTAAGACACAGGTTCCTAAGGTTAGTCCCTGCGAGAGGGCGGAGGTTGGTGGCCGCGGCGGTTGTGGGAATAGGACAAGGAACAGTGATAGTCCATGATTTGTGGAGAGCAACACCAGGATTGAGGGAACCGAGGAAGTCTGGTCCGGCAGGGCAGGTAAGCCTCCATTGTTAGGGAAGAGGAGAGGAGGAGGGGCTGACTGCCATAGGAAGCAACTTGAACTAGCGCGCAGGGCGGGGCGACGGTGACCCGCCAAAGAGAGCGGAAGTGGGGAGGAGCCAGTGGAGGCTGCAGCTGCGGCAGCGGGAGCGGAGCCCATGCCTTGAAGCTAGTGGGCGGAGCACTGTGCCAGGTTGTGGACCCAGACGCCTGTGCCAGCCAGCATCGGCGGGGGTGGCGGGGCCCTGGGCCGGTCCACGGACCTAGGCGACTGCGTCAGCCCACAGAGTTGGTAGCTCTGGTGGGTGGAAGAGTACGCGACCACACGGAGCTAGCTTTCGCAGAGGAGCGGGGCCAGCGCCAACCGCTGCCGCCGGGAAACCGCACCATCTGACGAGAAAGCATCAGCGGAAGGGTGGAACAATGCCAGCCTGCTGAGCCAGCCTCTGACGGGTACCTCTTGTGGTTCCAGTCACCTCAAAGAGGACTTTGCAATCAAACACTAGTTTCCCGTGGCTCTCACTCCTGGGGGAAATCATACTTCCTGCTGCTGCTATTGCCAAATGCTTAAGACACCTGGTAGATCTGCCTAGAGCTCGCGACCACGTCCCAGGGCTGGGCAACTAGGAATGGACAGTGCCACCTTCCTGCAATTGAGAGCGTAGAGACTAGGCTCCCACTGTCGACTTTAGCCATTCATTCCTACACTCTCACAGAGGACACTCAGAGTACCACTGAGATAACAGCCTGCTCATTCCAAAGAAATAGACATCAAATAGTCAAACTCCTACACCAAAAATAAATAGTAACCCCACCAAAAAATACAAAGGGGAGCTCCTCCCTAGAAGTAGCCTTCCAAGTCTACAGCGTGGCCTCCCCAAACTCACAGA
>PVHT021183629.1:19808015-19818978 GCA_004024745.2 Catagonus wagneri
TATCCAGACAAAAATTTCCTGGAGAAAGACACTTGCACACGCATGTTCACTGCAGCACTATTCACAATAGCCAAGACATGGAAACAACCCAAATGTCCATCGACAGATGACTGGATTAGGAAGATGTGGTATATATACACGATGGAATACTATTCAGCCATAAAAAAGGATAAAATAATGTCATTCACAGCAACATGGACGGAATTAGAAACCCTCATACTGAGTGAAGCAAGTCAGAAGGAGAAAGACAGATGTCATATGAAATCGCTTATAACTGGAGTCTAAAACACTGCACAAATGAACATCTCAACAGAAAAGAAAATCACGAACTTGGGGAACAGACCTGTGGTTGCCAAGGGGGTGGGGGAGGGGTGGGGGAGGGGTGGGAGGGAATGGGGATAACTAGTGCTTTAATGATGGAATAGCAAGGAGCTCCAACTGTATTGCACGGGGAACTATATCTAATTACATGTGACAAATCCATATATGTACATGTAACCGGGTCACCACGTGGTGCAGTTGGAAAATCTGACAGGAATCTGTAAACCAGCTATAATGCAAAAAAATAAAATAAAATGTTGATAAACCTCAATATAATAAAACCATATATGAAGAACCCACAGCTAATAACATCATTCTCAATGGTGAAACATTGAAAACATTTCCACTAAGATCAGGAACAAGACAAGGATGTGCACTCTCACCACTGTTATTCAACATAGTTTTGGAAGTCCTAGCCACAGCCATCAGAGAAGGAAAAGAAAATAAAAGGAATCCAAATTACGAAAGAAGAAGTAAAACTATCACTATTTGCAGATGACTTGACACTTTACCTAGAAAACCCTAAAGACAGCACCAGAAAACGGTTAAACTCATCAGTGAATTTGGCAAAGTTGCAGGCTACGAAATTAATGCACAGAAATCAATTGTATTTCTATATCCTAATAATGAAAGATCAGAAAGTGAAATTAGAGAAACCATCCCATTTACAATTGCCTAAAAGAGAATAAAATACCTGGGAGTAAACCTACTTAAAGAGACAAAAGACCTATACTCTGAAAACTATAAAACGTTGATGAAAGAAATCAAAGGTAACACAAACCAGTGGAAGATACACCATGCTCTTGGATCGGAAGAATCAATATTGTCAAAATGACTATACTACCCAAGGCAATCTACAGATTCAATGCAATATCTATCAAATTACCAAAGACATTCTTCACAGAACTAGAAAAGAGTATTTTAAAATTTGTATGGGAACACAAGAGACCCCAAATACCCAAAGCAATATTGAAAAAGAGAAACAAAAATGGAGGAATCAAACTTCCTGACGAGACAGTACTACAGAGCTACAGTCATTAAAGCAATGTGATACTGGCACAAAGATAGAAATCAGAACAGTGGAACAGGATAAAAAGCCCAGAAATAAACCAAGTACATATATGATCAACCAATCTATGACAAAGGAGGACAGAACATACAGTGGAAGAAAGATAGTCTCTTCAATAAATGGTGCTGAGAAAACTGGAAGGCTACATGTAAAAGAATGAAAGTAGAACACTATCTAATACCATATATAAAACTAAAATGGCTTAAAGGCCTAAATGTAAGGCCAGATACTATAAAACTCCTAGAGGAAAATATAGGCAGAACACTCTTTGACATAAATCATGGCAGCATCTTGTTTGATCCACCTCCTAGTGCTCACTTCGGCAGCACATATACTAAAATTGTTTGATCCACCTCCTAGAATAATGATTAGAAAGACAGAAATAAACCAGTGGGGGCTAATCAAACTCAAAAGCTTTTGCACAGAAAATTAAACAATTAAAAAAGTGAAAAGACAACCCATAGAATGGGAGAAAATCTTTGCCAACAATGCAACAGACAAGGGCCTAATCTCCAGAATGTACAAACAACTCATGCAACTCAACAATAACAAAAAGACAACCCACTTGAAAAATGGGGAGAAGACCTAAATAGACATTTCTCCAAATAAGACATATGGATGGCCAACAGGCATATGAAAAATGTTCAGTATATCTAATTATTAGAGAAATGCAAATGAAAACTACAGTGAGTTACTACATCACACCAGTCAGTATGGCCATCATCAACAAGTCAACAAAAGACAGAGGCTGGAGAGGTTGTCGAGGGTATTCTCCTCCGGTATTGGTAGGAATGTAAATTGGTACAACCACTATGGAAAACAGTTTGGAGGTTCCTCAGAAAACTGAATATAGAGCTACGATATGATCCAGCAATTCCACTGCTGGGCATATATCTGGACAAAAGTTTCATTGGAAAAGATACATGTACCCCTGTGATGATTGCAGCTCTATTCACAATAGCCAAGACATGGAAACAACCTAAAATGTCCATCAGCAGATGAATGGTTTAAGAAGATATGGTACATATATACAGTGGAATATTACTCGGCCATAAGAAAAGACAAACTAATGCCATTTGCAGTAATATGTATGGAACTAGAGATTCTCATACTAAGTGAAGTAAACCAGAAAGAAAAAGACAAATACCATATGATATCATTTATTTGTGGAATCTAAAATATGGAACAGATGACCCTATCTAAAACAGAACAAAACAAAACAACAAACAGAAACAGATCACGGCCAAGGAGAGCAGACTTGGGGTTTCCAAGGGGAAAGGGGAGGGAGTGGGTTGGATGGGCATTTTGGGGTTTTTTTATATTTGGAATGGATGGACTGTGGGACCCTACTGTGCAGCACAGGGAAATGGATCACTTTGCTGTACAACAGAACTTGATGAAACATTGTAAATCAACTATGCTTTAATAATAAAAATAAAATGGTGATGAAAGTAAGAATCATTTTTCATTTACTCTTTTACTTCATACAGTTTTACTTCCTACAGTTTACTTCATACAATAGAATAATTTTCTAATAGTTAAAATAATTCTTTCATTTCTTTTTTCTTTTTATGGTCACAACTGTGGCATGTGGAAGTTTCAGGCCAGGGGTTAAACTGGAACTGTACCTACAGGCCTGCACCACAGCCATGGCAACACCAAATCAAGCTGCATCTGTGACATATGCCCCACTTGCAGCAACATCAGAGCCTTAATCCACTGAGCGAGGCTAGGTATCAAACCCTCATACTCACAGATACTGTGTCAGGTTCTTAACCTGCTGAGACATAATGGGAACTCCTAAAATTATTCTTTTTTTTTTTTTTTTTGCCTTTTGTCGTTTTTTAGGGCCGTACCCGCAACATGTGGAGGTTCCCAGGCTAGGGGTCTAATCGGAGCTGTCGCCGCCGGCCTATGCCACAGCCACAGCAATGTAGGATCCCAGCCTCGTCTGCAACCTACACCACAGCTCACGGCAACACCGGATCCTTACCCCACTGAGCAAGGCCAGGGATCGAACCCACAACCTCGTGGTTCCTAGTCAGATTCGTTAACTGCTGTGCCACGACAGGAATTCCCTAAAATTATTCTTTAGAGTTAATATTCCTAGTACTGCTTCTTTTAGTCCATTTGAAGTTTACTTTTTGGGTAAAGGAGTGAATTTTTAAAAGGTATTTACAGTAAGATTTATGTTCAAATAGTATAATTTTATGTAAAATGACTAAGGAAATGTGAGAGATAGTCTTTGAAGTAGTACAAGGACTATGTAAAAAAAGTTGTCATATAGTGGTAGTATTTCTCAGTCTAGAACAGCATCTGCATTTTAAAATTCTCTCCTTTTACCTGTAGGATATTAACTGTACTCAACTTTCATGTTTTTTTTTTTTAACATAGTGGTAATAATGGCTCTAAATCCTGCATTGTCCCTGATGTTTTATAACTCGTTGCTGAATGTATGTTTTATGCCCATATAAGATTGAAAGCTTCTTGTGGGAAGTAGCTTATGATGCTTTTTAATTTCCTACAAGGTGGAACAAAGTCCCAGACACATAGGAAGTAACCAGTACATAGCTTTTGGCTGAAACTTTCAGAAACATTTAAGTATAGGTAAATTTAATGAAGAAACCAATTTTTATATCACCTAACCAACATTTGGCATTTTTCCTAACATGTATTTTAACTGGAAAATTTAACAGTATTAAAATTATACTTTAAAAAAAATTTTTTGCATTATAGGGCCGCACTCGCGACATATGGAGGTTCCCAGGCTGGGGGTCGAATCGGAGCTACAGCTGCCAGCCTACGCGACAGCCACAGCAGCGCCAGGTCAGAGCTGCGTCTGCAATCTACATCACAGCTCACGGCAACGCCTAATCCTCAACCCACTGAGCAAGGCCCAGGAATCAAACCCGCAACCTCATGGTTCCTAGTTGGATTCGTTAACTGTTTCGCCACCACAAGAACTCCAAAATCATGCTGGTTTATGTAGTGAATAAACTTATATGATTATGAGATTTCAAAAATAATCTACACATAGAACTTTTGTGTGATTACTTTTAAATTACTTTAGTATGAAAGTTCACTACTGGTGATGGCCAAGATAATATTAATAACTGTTTTCTCCACTGTCATTCTGAAAATGGCATAAACATATTTCTGTATTTTTCAACATTATAGTTTAGCTTTGAGTTTTTAAATTGGTATTGATTTTTTTAATAACAGTGTTGACTATATTGTAAAGATCAGTAATGCTAATATAAATATTGTCAAGAAGATTATAAACCATGGTGACTGATACATGGATAACGTTGATAACAATATAAACATTGTGATGCAATTTGAATAATGCTTATGTTAAAATCAACACTTTGGGACACTTTAAAGTTCTAACCAATAGTAGAATTTTTAAAGTAGTTTATAAGACTTCGCCAAGTTTAATATTTGTATAAATAATGTATCAAACTGGGATTTTTCTGGCCAGTGCAATGTTTATCTGATGTTTGTTCAAGTAGTTTATTTAAATAGTGGTGTGAGTGAGTTTTAAATTCACAATTGTAGATTTTAGTTCTTGTCCTTGGAGTTCATTACTCCAACTGGAAAACATAATGCCATTCTTTCTGTACTCTGTTAGAAACTGAAAATAAAGGCTTGTTCCTATTCGGTAAACTAGAGAGCTTTTAATAAGTGAATATACGTTTGCACAAACAAAAGTTGTATTTGTTTTAGATGGTTTTCACATTTTTGCTGGTGATGTGTTAAATATTCCTAAAGGGGAATGGAGAGGCTTTGGAATTCTGAAGAATATGAATTGCATAAAGATGTGTGCTGAGATATACTATACTTTTTATGGTGTATTTCTCTTTTAGATCTTTGTATTGGTATTATGTGCTATGTGGGTCTACATGAAAGGTACTTTAAAGTTGTGTTAATGTTTTCTAAAGAGAGCAAGTTTAATGTTTTTGAGTAAAATGCCCTTGAAGTATGTATTTTAGTGAAAAGTGCCTTCATTTGATATTAGTCTTCATAAAAAGCATGTAAATAGCTTTAGTTATTTGAATATAAGACAGAGTATTATACTTACGACTAGATTTCTTTTGTGAGGCATAAAGAGTACTCATCAGGAATCGGACTAACAAAATAAAGCTAATTATAGTACATATTACTTAATTTCTTAAAGTGCTTCAGACAGTGTCCTAAACAATAGATGAGCAAATGAAATTTGTGGCTGTTTAATGGTTTCTTTTCTAACACTTGGAACATGCCAAAAAATGAGTAAGTCATCTGTCAGCCAGTCAGCTACAACCTCACAGTTGATAGGTCAGGCAAAATCAGCTTTCCTAGAAGTAGTTGGTGAATATTTTTTGTTACCTCTAATTCATTCTATAATATATTTTGTTAGTTTACAGTGAGTACATTGGATGATGTCAAGAACTCTGGCAGTAATTTCTTACAAGACAATTCTGGACAAACTCCTGAAATACCTGCTGTTCACATCGATACAGAGTGTGTTTCAATTACTCAGCAAGCTGACACAGCTCCTTTGCAAGCAAATGAGGATAAATTTTCAGCAGAGAAAGTAAGAATAGAAAATGAAATGGATCCTTCAGATATTTCAAATGTGAGTGCTGCTAACTTGGTAAGAACAACTTATCAGAATTCTGAGTAAATATATTAAAGAAGCATAAACCCCAATAATTAAAAAATTGTATATTTCTTTACATTTGATGAAGCACTTTTTAACATACCATTTTATATATGTTATTTCATTTTAATATAGCAACTTTTTGATAATGGTTAAGGTTTTTCTTATTTTGTAGAAGAAACACTGTGAGAGTTAACTTGCTCAAAAATCATTTGCATTATTTGATTTGATCAGATGTTCTTTAGCATTAAGAAGCTGTCACAATATTTACTGTGCATGGGAAATGGTGCCTAATGGACTTAGTTTTAAAAATTCTCATAGGAGTTCCCGTTATGGCTCAGTGGTTAACGTATCCGACTAGGAACCATGAGGTTGCGGGTTCGATCCCTGGCCTTGCTCAGTGGGTTAAGGATCCGGCGTTGCCGTGAGTTGTGGTGTAGGTCGCAGACGCGGCTCGGATCCCGCGTTGCTGTGGCTGTGGCGAAGGCCGGCAGCTATAGCTACTGTTAGACCCCTAGCCTGGGAACCTCCACATGCCGCGGGTGCGGCCCTAGATAAGGGAAAAAGACAAATAAAAAAAAATTCTCATAATGGAGTACTTTAGACAATTATTATCATTTACTTGGAGTTAGTCTTTAAGATGAAATTTGTTTACTATATCTAATACAGAATCTTTAAAAATACATTGACTTGAAATTATTTATAGGATTATGTTTTTGGATGACTGCTTAATTCTGCTCATGTTTTCCTCTTTCCCATTTTAGTATTAAGATACTTGGCCTGAGGATGATCCAGAATAGATCATGCTGGCTTTGTTTAAAAAGCAACTTTCAAGAGGAATAGGAAACTAACTTTCCAAAGGAGTATGGGCATCTAAAAAGTTGTTGAGAAAAATCATTCAAATTTTAGTTTTTAAATGGCCACTGGATACTATGATTTCTTTTTAAACTTAATGCCTTATCATGCTGAAAGATGGTATCAACAGGTGGTTTTTAGGCCAAATTATTCATCTTATAGAGAGAATAATACTAGATGTAGATGAAACTTGATATGGATTAAGGGAAAAAATAAGTTATAATAATAAGAAAAGTATTTAGATTCCTTTATAAAGAAATAAAGATCAGTTTGTTTTATAACTCAGATCTTTTAGTGTAAATTTTTTTTTTGTCTTTTTTGCCTTATCTAGGGCCGCCCCCACAGCATACGGAGGTTCCCAGGCTAGGGGTCTAACAGGAGCTGTAGCTGCCAGCCTTCACCACAGCCACAGCAACGCCGGATGCGAGCCGCGTCTGCAACCTACACCACAGCTTACGGCAACACAGGATCCTTAACCCACTGAGCAAGGCCAGGGATTGAACCCGCAACCTCATCGTTCCTAGTCGGATTCATTAACCACTGAGCCACGACGGGAACTCCTAGTGTAAATGTTTTTAAAGTTAAATATAATTATGGTCAAGTAAGTTGTGGGTTTAATGTATGGGGTAGAAATTGTTTATGTTTATATATTTTTTCATAGCTATATATCATAATTAAATTATTTTGCATATTGATTCTGTGAGAATCAAATTTCAAAAGAGGAAAAAGATCTTATATTAAATAAGCACAAAATAACAATTTAAAATTCTTCTATCATTTAAGTTTTTTTTCATTTTTTAAAGTTTGAACTTATAGTTGATTTTCTGCTGTACAGCTAAGTGACATAGTCATACGTATATATACATTCCCTTTTTTTATTGTCTTCCATCATGGTCTATCCCAAGAGACTGGATATAGTTCCCTGTGCTATACAGTGGGACCTAATTGCTTACCCATTCTAAGTGTAATAGTTTGAATCTACTAACCCTAGACTCCCAGTCCATCCCACTCTCTCTCGTTCATCATTTTAATTTTGATCACATATACAAAATAAACTTTGGTAGAATATTAAAAAACTTTGGTTGTTGTGAGAGCGAATGTTACATGTTTAAAAGAAAGTAAGTTCTGCTTTAGATGTGAATATTGGTATATCAGAGGTTTTAGAGGAATTTTAACTAAAGATTTAAAAAAATTTTTTTATTCTCTTATTTATCTTGGCAGAGATACTTCTATGGGTTGCTCTAGGTAAGCCGGTCATTGTTTAGGTTCTAAGCGGAGGATTATAGAGACTTGCTACAATGATGAGAACACTATTTTCTCTTTTTCCCTTAATATAGTATTGTCACATGGATGGTTAATGTAAAAAAAAAAAAGTTAGTTTTCTTATTTAACAGAAGTCTAAGCAAAAACTTAGTGTGAGAACCTTTATGTTTAAAGTATACTTTTGCCAACATTGTAAAAATGTGCTGATAGAAATCCTCGCTACCTTGGATCTATTTATTTAGATTTACTGATATTCCAAACTTTAATGAAAATTAAGAAATTTTTCAAGTGATGATGTATGCAGACATTTATTTGAATTTCACAGTGTGAAAATAGTGGAAGTTGTATATAGATGACTGAGTCATTATTTCATCCATAGGCTCTGTTACTGTTAAAATCTTTTCAGGTCTTCAGTGACAAAACAAATGTTCTCTAGTCAAGACAAAGTTGAGAGGTAAATAGGCTCATGTGAGAACTTACTTTCTTGATAGGTTTTTTTTGCTTTTTTTTAGAGTTGCACCCATGGCATAAGGAAGTTCCCAGGCTAGGGGTCGAATTGGAGCTACAGCTGCGAGCCTACACCACAGGCACAGCAACACTGGAATCTGAGGTGCGTCTGCCACTTACACCATAGCTCTTGGCAACACCAGATCCTTAACCCAGTGAGTGAGACCAGGGCTCAAACCCGTATCCTCATGGATACTGGTTGGATTCGTCTCCCCTGCTCCACAATGGAAACTCCAGTTTTATTTTTTATTTTTATTTTTATTTTTGCTTTTTAGGGCTGCACCTGCAGAATATGGAGGTTCCCAGGGTAGGAGTAAAATCAGAGCTGCAGCTGCCAGCCTATACCACAGCTATAGCAACTTGGGATCTGAGTAGCCTCTAGGCTAGGAGTTGAGCCTGCACAACAGCAGCCACCTGAGCCACAGCAGTGACAACACCAGATTGTTAACCCACTGAGCCACGGAGAAACTTCTCAGTATAATTATTTTGAGAGTCAGCCAAAATTATTTTGAGAGTCAGCAGTTGTGTATAATAATAGTTCTTTTATTGTCTTTCGAGTACTCTGTTGTACGAATGTATCACAGTGTCTTCATCCACTCAGTTGTTTCTGGTTTCTCTGTTATGAATATGGCATTGTGAACATTTTTCTTTGTTTTGAACATATGTTGTCATATCTCTTGGGAAAATATGTAGATCAGTTTTTTTGATAATACTGTTCATGTCTCCTTTGTCAATTTTCTGTGCTTGTTCTATCAACTGAGAGAGGGGTGTTAAAATCTCTGCATATATCTGTGGAACTACTTTTTTAAAACCAACTTTATTGTGATATAATTTATATCACATACAATTTATCCATTTTAAGTTTACAATTCAGTATTTTTTAAGTATATTCACAGTCGTGCAAATATCACCATAATTAGTTTTAGAACACTTTCATCACTACAAAAAGAAAACCAGTACCCATTAGCAGTCACTCCCTTTCACCCCACCCTCCCAGTCTAATACAACCACTAATCTGCCATTTGCCTCTATAGATTTGCCTGTCCTGGACAGTTCATAGAAGTGAAATACAATATGTGGTTTTTGTGACTTGTGTCTTTCACTCAGCAGATTTCTTTGTGTTTTGTTTTAGCCTGTATCAGTATTTCATTCCTTTTTATGCCTAAGTAATATTCCAATGTTTGGAAAATGTGGTGGACTATATCACACTTAGTCCATTCATCAGTTGATGGACATTTAGGTTTCCTGTGCTTTTTGGCATTTATGAATAATGCTGCTTTAAATATTTGTGTACAAGTTCTTACCTGGATATATCCATTTGTCCTGCATATACATCTAGAAGTGGAATTGTTGAGTCATGATAATTTTATATTTAACCTTTGTGAGAGACTATCAGACTGTTTTCCAGAGTTCCTGCACCTTTTTACATTCCCATTAAATTTATTTTCTTTTGCAATTCTATCAGTTTTTGCTTTTTTTATTTTGAAGATCTGTTATTAAGTTCATAAAAGTTTAGGATTGTCTTCTTGATGAATTAACTCTAAATCATTATGAAATGACCTGCTTTATCCCTCATCATGTTTTTTTGCTTTGGAAATTATTTGAAAATAATCTGGAAGTTTGATACTAATACTTTACCTTTTTTTTTGGATTAGTGTCAATACGGTAGCTCTTTTATTTGTTATCTAATTATATGCTCATAGTATTTAAATTAAGTTTCTTATGGCCAACATGTGGTTTGGGGTCTTTTTATCCAGTTTGACAGTCTTTATTAATTGAGGCATTTAGATTTTTTGCATGTAGTGTGATTATTAATATGGTTCTTTTATTTATTTATTTATTTTTGAAAATTGATTTGGAGCTCTTTATTACATTTTTGAAGATACTTGGAATAATCTAAAAGCTGAACACCTACACAGCAATTCAGAGCTATTGCTGAGTTAGCAGCCAAAACAAAGATGAGGCGAAAAGAAGGGTATGTCATCACTGTATGGGTCCAAGCCCCTCACTGGAGAAACAAATTTTTTTTTTTAATTTATTTTTCTTTTTTTATTTTTGCATTATAGCTGGTTTACAGATTCCTGTCAGATTTTCCAACTGCACCACATGGTGACCCGGTTACATGTACATATATGGATTTGTCACATGTAATTAGATATAGTTCCCCGTGCAATACAGTTGGAGCTCCTTGCTATTCCATCATTAAAGCACTAGTTATCCCCATTCCCTCCCACCCCTCCCCCACCCCTCCCCCGCCCCCTTGGCAACCACAAGTCTGTTCCCCAAGTTCGTGATTTTCTTTTCTG
>PVHT021183629.1:19819978-19867978 GCA_004024745.2 Catagonus wagneri
CCTTTTCTTGATGAGTCTTGCCAGAGGTTTGTCCATCTTGTTTACCTTTTCAAAGAACCAGCTCTTGGACTTATTAATTTTTTCTATTGTTTTTTGAATTTCTATTTTATTGATTTCCTCTCTGGCCTTAATGATTTCCTTCCTTCTGCTGACTTTAGGGTGTTTTTGTTCCTCTTTTTCTAATTCATTTAGGTGATGGGTTAGGTTATCGATTTAATATGGTTCTTTTAAATCTGCCATCTTACTATTTGTTTTCTTCTTGACCCATTGTCCTTCACCCCCTTTTTTCTTTTTCTTTCCTCTTTTGGATTAAATGTATTTTATAACTTATTTCCTTCATTGGCTTAGTAGCCATAAAACTTTATTTCTTTGTTTGCTTTAAGGTTTATAGTACACATGTTGCGCTTGTGGTATTTATTAATTAATGATTCTCATGCATATTATTTGTATTACATACTTTTAATACATAATTCTAATGCATAATTTTAACTTAGACATATGTGTGTCATCACTATTACAGCATATTTTTTTTATGTTCCTTAAAAATATAATGTTTTTCTTTGTTTTTGAGATATTTGATCTGTAACTGTTTTACATTTTGGTTCACAAATGAAATTCACACCTTATCATTAATAACAATACCTATTGTTATGTAAATTAACAGTTTATCATACACAGCAGTCTGGTAAGGAAGGTAAGTCATGGATTATTTTACCATTTTATGGAATAGAAAGTAGGCTCTTGCTTTTAAGAAATTTCCAAGTCATGCAAATGGATCCCAAGTTTTATAATTCTAGATCAGTGCTGATTTTATGTATGCTATTGAGTGTGTGATTACAACATAAAGAAATGACTTTATAACTTTCTAGTCAACTGATGATTCTTCTTTTTGTTTTTAACTTTACAGTCTATGGCAGAAGTTCTTGCTAAAAAAGAAGAGCTAGCAGATCGTTTAGAGAAGGCCAATGAAGAAGCCATTGCTAGTGCTATTGCTGAAGAGGAACAGTTAACTAGAGAAATTGAGGCTGAAGAAAATAATGATATCAACATTGAAACTGACAATGACAGTGATTTTTCTGTGAGCTTTAGAATTTTTATTCTCTTTGTGATTGAGACTGATATGTCTTTTTAATAATAATAGCACTTTACCATTATTAAGTATTTTTATAGATAAATGACAAGTTGGAAGTTGTTTTTTTATTTTACAAATCAACTCAGAATAAGTAAATATGCAGCATTTCTCAGATTGTAATTGTAAAGATTGAAGAAGAATCTAAGGTATCTTACTTTTTCTGTTCTGTTAATAAAAAGCAAATTATACATTGCTTTGCTGGCACTAAATGCTCAGGACATATATGTTGTTGAGAGGGATTTCTTAAAGGATAAAAGTAACCGTGAGTGTTTCAGATGTTTTTCTATTCAATTTTAGTGCCCAACAGATACTCTTGAGCTTTTCTGATGTGTGCTCTGAATATGTCAGAGTTTGTATAGTAATAAATGCCAGTACTTTTCTTTTAAATTCACTTGATTTTTCTCTGCTGTTAATGGCGAGTAGATTAGTCTTCCTCTCAAAATGTATAGGCTGTGGTATTTTTAACTTGGTGTTATTGTGACTCTAAGAGTATGTAGCTTTTTTCTGGTTTTAGACTATTCACTAAATGAAATGTATGAGCAAAAGGTAGGAAAATTTCATATATAGTTAATTTTTTCAGGTTATAATTGTGTTCAAATTTTTTTTTCAATTTTTCTTTTTACATTTTAGGCCAGCATGGGCAGTGGGAGTGTATCTTTCTGTGGTATGTCTATGGACTGGAACGATGTCCTTGCAGATTATGAAGGTATTATATGTGTATGTTTATGTGTGTGTTGTGTGTATAGGTTGAGGGGTATAAAATTATTATTACATGGGGTTTCTGTGTAAATAATTTAGAGTGAGATATCTTTTAAAAGTCTTTTTGCAAATGTTGGTTTTATAGAATTATGTGGTTAAGCAATAACAGTGGCTTTTTTTTTTTTTTTTTTTGACCAGCTCGTGAGTCTTGGCGCCAAAATACATCCTGGGGGGATATTGTGGAGGAAGAACCTGCTAGACCTCCAGGACATGGAATTCATATGCATGAAAAACTTTCCTCACCATCACGTAAAAGGTCTGGCCTTTGAAAATTTATTTGAAATGTTTCACAGGAGGGAAACTAGTCACTGTTAAATAGCGTTGCTTCATAATATTTTAAGGCACCTTATTTAGGACAGTTCCAGATCCTTTGAAAAGTGACAATGTTTTCCTGAAATGTTAGGCCAGAATTAGTTTTGTATATTTTTTGTATTTATTTTAAGAACTTTGAAGACTAAAGAAAATATTTTTGGCTATATCATGTAAACATTCTTGTCTCTTGTCCATTTGTTTGTATTAATAGAACAATTGCAGAATCTAAGAAGAAACATGAAGAAAAACAAATGAAAGCACAGCAGCTAAGGGAAAAGTTACGTGAAGAGAAAACACTAAAGCTTCAAAAATTGTTAGAGAGGGTAAGTTTTTAATTTTTAGGAAATTATGATCACTTTAAATTGATGGGCTCATTTTCAACTTTACTTTTTCTTCTGGTTTGAGAGAAACTAAAAATACTATAAAAATAAACTTAGAAACAAAAAGCATTTCTAGCTATTGAAGTGCATACAGAAGATTGTTTTTGAAAAAAAGGAAGAAAAGAATTTGTCATCCCTAAAAAAGCTAGTCAGTTTTTTTTGCTGGCATGGATTATTAAAGCTGTACTTTGACTTTTGCCACTTTCATTGGGGATTTCCTTGCAGAATCTTGTGCAAAGTGTTCAGTGAATTGGTAGGATGGCTTTGATCCTGAGATTATCAGATTTGAGTAAGTGGAGCACTAATTAGATTTGTAGAAGAGATTCTTGGAGTATTTAGAGCTGTATAAAGTCTGGTCAGTGTGGTGTAGTGGGAAGAACATGGGCTCTGGAGAAATCCTGGTTTTACCACAGAATAAGATTTGATACCCTGGGCAAGTTACTTAACAGTGTTGCATTTAAGTATCTTTATCTATAAAATGACAGTTATAATTATTAACCTGTTGTGATGATAAATGTGGCAAGTATTTAGAACAGTAGCATAGTGCTAGCATGACTGTTGCTCAGTAAGTGGTCATTCTTATTGTTGGTTACACATGGCAGCTGAGTACTGTGTTAGTTATGTGTGCTGTGTGACAAAGGACCTCACAACTTAGCAGCTTAAAACACCATACATTTGTTAGCTTAATTCTCTGGGCATGGAAACCAGGAGCGGCTTGTGTTATGATTTTTATTCAGGGTCTCTCCTGAGGTTGCAGTCAAGCTATTGATTAGGGCAGCAGTCATTCGGAGGTGAAGAATCTACTTCCAGCCTCACTCATATGTTTATTGACAGGCCTCGAGTCCTCTTTAGCAGTTGACTATGGTCCTCGGTTTTTTGCCACGTGGGTCTTTCCACAGCCTGATGTCTTCATGATGTGGCTGTTGGCTTCCTCACAAAAAGTAATCTGAAAGAGAATGAACAAGTGGGCTGCCAGAATGGAATCTGCACTGTCTTTATAACCTAATCTGGGAAGTGATATACCATTGTATATCTGAATTGCATTGGTCACAATCCTGATACAATATGGGATGGAAATACACAAGGGTCTGAATACCAGATGACTGGGATCATTTGAAGCCATCTTGGAGTCTGTGTAGCTCAAATGCCTAGTATCGTCTGATAGAAGATATGTGACCATTATAGTACAGGTGAACTCCTATGTTACATCCCAGTACCAGAAAGGAGGACTGATATGCTTAGGTAAAAAAGAGTTACATTACTCATGTGTATTTTAACATTGGGAGAGATAATTGGACCAAATAGTGTTTATTTATTAATCCATTTGTTTGTTTGTTTATTTATTTGCATTTTTAGGGCCACACCTGTGGAATGGTAGTTCCCAAGCTGGAGGTCAAATCTGAGCTGCAGCCACAGCAATTCAGGATTCAATCTGAGTCTGCAACCTACACCGCAGCTCATAACACCACCAGATCCTTAACCCACTGAGTGAAGTCAGGAATTGAACCTGCATCCTCATGAGTTTGTAACCCACTGAGCCACAGTGGGAGCTCTTGTTTGCATTTCTGTTCAGTGACTGTGTGTACTGAAATTAATGGTGTCATAATTCATTGCATAAAGGAGAAAGATGTCCGAAAGTGGAAAGAAGAGTTACTAGATCAGCGACGTAGGATGATGGAAGAGAAATTACTTCATGCTGAATTTAAACGAGAGGTGCAATTACAAGCAATTGTTAAAAAAGCACAAGAGGAAGAAGCTAAGGTATATATTAGGTGTTTTGATCATTGAATTGGTTATTAGTATTATCAATACTTTTTCAATTTTTACATAAGAAGCTAATGTTTATCAAATGTATATTCTATGCCAGAGTGACAGCATTTTTACAGGCTTATTTAAAACTTACTATGTGCAGTATCTTACTCTTACAATAATCCTCTGATATAGAATCCTTTGATATATATGTAGAATTTTTTTTACAGCTTTATTGAGGTATAGTTCACAGACAATAAATAGCACATATGTGAAGCATCAGTTTGATGAGTTTTGACATATATGTTCTTGAAACCATCAGTACAATGAAAATAATCAACAGTTCCATCACTCTCAAAAGTTTCTTCATGTCTCTTTGTAATTCATTCCTTTCTCCAACTCCCTCATATGTAGTTGCTGATCTGCTTTTTGTCACTATGGATGTTAGCATTTTCTAGATTTTTATTTGAATGGAATCAGAATATGTATTATTTCCTCTGATGTCTTTCACTCAGCATAGTTATTTTGAATTTTATCCATGCTATTGTGTATATCATTTCCTTTTCATTGCTGAGAAGTATACCATTGTATAGAAATACCATAGTTTGTTAATTTAGTCATTTGTTGATTGACATTTGTTTTCATTCCATTTTTTAGCTATTATAGATATAGCTTCTGTGTATATTCACGTACAAGTCTTTGTGCAGATGTGTGCTTTCATTATCTCAAGCAAATACCCAAGAGTGAATTGGCAGAATCTTATGATAGGTTTAACTTCCATTTTTTTTTCTGCTTTTTAGGGCCACACCCAAGGCATATGGAGGTTCCCAGACTAGGGCTCGAATCATAGCTGTAGCTGCCGGCCTCCACCATAGCCACAGCACCGTGGGATTCGAGCCGTGTCTGTGACCTATGCTACAGCTCATGGTAGTGCCAGATCCTTAACCCACTGAGCGAGGCCAGGGATCGAACCTGTATCCTCATGGATACTAGTCGGGTTTGTTAACCGCTGAGCCACGATGGTAACTGCAGGTTTAAGTTTTAAAGAAATAGTTTATATACTCTTACCAGCAGTGGATGAGAGTTCTAGTTATCCACATTCTCACCAATACTTGACATGGTTACAGATTGTAATTCTAACCATTCCATATTAGTATGTATGTATAGTGTCTCCTGTGGTTTTGATTTTCATTTTGAACTTCTTTTCATGTGTATATTTCCTATCTGCAGTGTTTGTTCACATATCTTGTTCATTTTTAAAATTGGATTGTTTTGTTATTCAGTTCTTTTTTCCAGCTTTTTTTTTTGAGAAATAATTGGCAAATGAAATAGTAAGGTATTTACAACATGATGAGTTTTTTATAAATAATGTGAAAGATTCCCCTCATCTAGTTAATCTGTTACCTCACATATTTACTTTTGTGTTTATATGTATGTGTGAACACGTAAGTTCTACTCTCTTAGCATTTTTCACTTACACAGTACAGTGTTATCAATATAGTTATGTTATACATAAGAGGCACAGATCTTATTCATCTTATAACTGAAAGTTTGTACACTTTTGCCAACTTATCACTATTCTTGCCTCCCCACCCCAACCCCCTGGCCCAGCCCATGGCAACTACTTTTTTATACTCTCTTTGGGTTTTTTTTTTAAATTGAAGTACAGTTGATTTACAATATTATATTAGTTTCAGGTGTTCAGCATGGCTGTTCAGTATTTTTACAGATTGTGTTCCATTAAAAGTTATCATGGAATAACAGCTATTAATCCCTGTAATAACAATATGTCCTTGTTGCTTATCTGTTTTATATGTAGTAGTTTGTATAATTCCATACCCTAATCTGCCCTTCCTCCTTCCCTCTTCGTTTTGGTTACCACTTCCTTGTTTTCTGTCTAATGAGTCTTTTTCTATTTTGCATATAATTCATTTGTGTAATTTTTTAGATTCCACATATAAGTGATATCATACAACATTTGTGTTTGTCTGACTTATATCACTAATCATATTGTTCTTTAGGTCTGTCTATGTTGCTGCAAGTGGAGAATTTCATTCTTTTTTTAATGACTGAGTAATGTTCCATTGTGTGTGTGTGTGTGTATACATATATAACACATCTTCTTTATCCTTTGGTCTGTTGACAGGCTGTGGGTTGCTTCCATGTCTGGACAGAAAATCAATAAGGAAATGATGGTCTTAAATGATGTAGTTGGACTTAATAGATATTTACAGGACATTATATTAAAAGGACATTATATTAAAAAAGTGGAATATTCATTCTTGATGTAATTCCTTTTATTTTTGGCTGTGCCTGCAGCATGTGGGAGTTCCTGGGCCAGGGACTGAACACGCAGTACAGTAGTTACTCAAGCTGCTGCAGTGACAACGCCAGATCTTAACTTGCTGTGCCACAGAAGAACTCCTGTTTCTGATGTTCTATTCTGTTACATATATCTTTACATCAGTACTGTTTTATCCTAATCACCATACTTTACAATGAGTCATGAAATCAGGAAGTATAAATCCATAAGCTTTGTTCTTTTTTGAAGCTGTCGTGTCTGTTTAGGTTCTTTGCATTTCCATGTAATTTGAAGGCTCAGTTTATGAACTTCTCCCCCACCAAAAAGAGTCCTGCCAGAATTCTGATTGGAATTGCCTTGAGTGAATAATCTGGGGGAGACCTGCAATTTTAATAATATGGAGTATACTGATCCATTATACTCCATTTATATATAAGTAGATATATATTTGCATAAGCAAGGCATATATCTCCATTATTTTGGTCTTTGTCTTTAGATGTATTTTATGAAATTTATCTGCAGTTCCTGTTTTTAATGCTGTAGTCAGTAGTATTTTGTTTGAAGTTTTTTCTAATTGTTTGCTGCCAACTTATACAGTTGCTTTTAGTGTATTACTTTATACCCTGCCACCTTACTAAACTCGCTAGTTCTGGTTTTATTTCTTCATTTCCTGTGTATTTTTATTTTTTTAACCTCCCTTTATCACAGTGACCAGTATTAGTACAGTGCTGACTAGTTGTGATGAGCGCTTAACATCATTACTTTGCTCCCAGTTTTAGGAAGAAAATGTTGTCTTTCACAATTAGTATGGTATTACCTGTAGATTTTTTATAGCTTTTCTACATCAGATTGAGGCAGTTCCTTTCTATTCCTACTTTACTGAAAAATTTTTCCCATGGACTTTGATTTGGTCATTTGCGTCTTCTGCATTTGTTGAGATACTATGTGTTTTTTTAAAAAACTCAAAATGGTGACTTTAACTACTTGATTTTTTTTTCAGCTTTTCTGGGTTTTTTATTTTCAAGCATTCAGCAAAACAAGGCATTGTATTATTTTTTTTAAATGATTTTTATTTTTTCCATTATAGCTGGTTTACAGTGTTCTGTCAATTTTCTACTGTACAGCAAGGTGATGCAGTCACACATTTATATGTACATTCTTTTTCTCACATTATCATGCTCCATCTTAAATGACTAGATATAGTTCCCAGTACTATACAGCAGGATCTCATTGCTTATCCATTCCAAAGGCAATAGTTTGCATCTATTAATTCCAAACTCCCAGTCCATCCCACTCCCACCCCCTCCCACTTGGCAACCACAGGTCTGTTCTCCAAGTCCATGATTTTCTTTTCTGTGGAAAGGTTCATTTGTGCTATGTATTAGATTCCAGATATAAGTGATATCATATGGTATTTATCTTTCTCTTTCTGACTTACTTCACTTAGTATGAGAGTCTCTGCTTCCATCCAGGTTGCTGCAATTGGCATTATTTTGTTCTTTTTTATAGCTGAGTAGTAGTCCATTGTATATATATACCATATCTTCTAAATCCATTCATCTGTTGATGGATATTTTGGTTGTTTCCATGTCTTGGCTATTGTGAATAGTGCTACAGTGAGCACAAGGGTGCATGTATCTTTTTCAGGGAAATTTTTGTCTGGATATATGCCCAAGACTGGGATTTCTGGGTCATATCGTAGTTCTATATTTAGTTTTCTGTGGTATTTCCATACTGTTTTCCATAGTGGTTGTACCAGTTTACTTTCCCACCAACAGTGTAGGAGGGTTTGCTTTTCTCCACACCCTCTCCAGCATTTATTTGTGGACTTATTAATGATGGCCATTCTGACTGGTGTGTGAGATGGTATCTCATTGTATTTTTTTTTTAACTCAGTGAATTTTGTTACATTTATAGTTGCACAACTATCATCACAACCCAGTTTTATAGCATTTCCATCCCAAACTCCCAGCCCATCCCCCCGAACCAACCTTTCTTTGTATAAGTATCTTAAAATTTGGTGTGAAACATTGCCTCTTACTTTTATCCCCAGACATTTTAATCTGTGAGGCAAAACTCCCCCTGCTTTGGTTTTATCTCATGCCAGTATCTCCCATTCTTCCCTGATCATATCAGTCATCTGAGCTGTTAAAAAGATTTCTAAACTTTTCAGGTTTTTTTTTTCCCAGTAATGCTGGAGTGGCACCTGAAGAGCTTAATATTTTTTTTTTTTTTAAAGTCCTACAGGTGATTTTTATGATCAGGAAATTTGGCGTATGTCGAAGAAAAATGATTTGTTTTAAGTTTTGTTGTTTTCAACTCATTCAGAATAATTTACATACCTATTTATTTTAATTTTAATTTTATTTATTTACTTATTTTTGATCTTTTTCTAGGACTGCACCCGCAGCATATGGCGGTTCCCAGGCTAGGGAGTCTAATCAGAACTATAGCTGCTGGCCTATGCCAGAGACACTGCAACGCACTATCTGAGCTACGTCTGCGACCTGCACCACAGCTCACGGGAATGCTGGATCCTTAACGCACTGAGCGAGGCCAGGGATCGAACGAGCAACCTCATGGTTCCTATTAGGATTTGTTAAGCACTAACAGGAATGCCTGTACATACCTGTTTAAGTCTGAATATAATTTGTATAATTGCAAATTACCGTGGTATTAAGTAAAACTTTATGGAACAGTTTCTTTAAGAATCTCACATTGTCTCTCAAAAGTTTCAATGGCAGAGTTTTATTTACTCTAAATCATTTCTTACTAAGGTCTATGGATTTGTCATGTACATTGGATTATTCTCCACTTCTGGAATATTATTGAAAGAAAAGACTATAAGCCATTCATTTTTTATTCCCTGCCTTACCACTGGGTTTTATTATTATATAAAGATTAAGTTTCTTATTTTTGTCATGTGCCTTAGAATTAAATTGATTTGAAACTCACTTTCTCTGTTTTTTAATTAAAGGTAAATGAAATTGCCTTTATAAATACCCTTGAAGCACAGAACAAGCGCCATGATGTTTTATCAAAATTGAAGGAATATGAGCAGAGGCTTAATGAGTTACAGGAAGAGCGTCAGCGAAGACAGGAAGAAAAGCAAGCACGTGATGAAGCTGTTCAGGTAGAATTTTACTTAGCAGGCATTTATTGAGCACCTTCCATTTCCTATGGTCTGAATTAGTTGCTGAAGATAGAAAAAGGAGTAAGACCTAACATCTTTCCCAAGGGTGTATGATTTAGTTTGGAAATGTTAAGTCTCATTGCCAAAACAGTGTGTACTCTTTTAGGTAAGGTTATCAGTGTTTTTTTCAGTTGGAATCTCTAGTCTCAACCAGATTGAAGGACTAAATTGCTCTGGACCGATTATTACCTATTCTTTCCAAATTGGGTTGGGCAAGAATATGTTCTTTTCTGAGATGAAAAATGAATTGTTTCAACCAGTGTGAATAGCCTTAAAGAACTGGGCAATCTTTATGCTTATGGCAAGGAGCACCTGTCATATATTGAATGTTGTCACCAGGTACTTTAACCTCTGTAGCATATCCTTAGTTATCGTTTTCAAGATGGGAAGAAAGATGGACACTAGTGATGTTTTAAAACTATTTTTAGATCTTCCTCAGAAGAAACTGCTTTAGATCTGCCTTGCCGATAAGATAAGACTCTCTTAGGACCTACATTTTTGATGTAGAGAACAAAATTTGTGATATTCAAATATAAATGTAGATATACTTTATCTATTATGATTAATATTCATTTAGTGGTCATTTATTGAGTTACTACTATAATTCATATGTTGTGCTCTGCTCAAGGAGATGAAAAAGATATATCCTTGTTTTCAATGGGGAGACATAAATGTAAACAAAACTTAACCCATTAGGATAAATGTAATAAAGGTATTTTGGAAAACACAAAGGAGAACACCTTTCTCAAACTGAGAGTGCCAAAGACATGAGAGAGTCAGGAAAAGTGTCCAGAGGAGGTGATGCCTTGACTAAGTTTTGAAAAATGAGACAGACGCACACGGTGAAAAATAGGCATTCTCTGCAGAAGGAGATAATGAGTAAGTACTGCATGCAGTTGGGGATCTGACCATGAGGGGCTTCATTGTTATGTTAAAAAGTAGGGATGTTATTAATATTTCATGCTTTTCATGTCACTGGTAGTTTTAGGAAATTAGAGTAACAATACATTTTTAGAGTTTATTGGTTACTTTATGCTATTTTTGTGCACCAGCAGCCAATCCCATATACACCCCAATATCTGTTTGATTAGAGTTCAGGGTCTTGTTTTAATCTGAGTGCCAAGCTAACTTAATGTTTAAAAATACAGGATGCTACTGTTAGGGAAATTTGAGCTTTATCTCTCAAAGGAACGGTAAAAAATTTCATTTTTATCATTTAAAAATTATTCTCTAAGTCATATTCTTTTTTTTTTTTTTTTGCCTTTTTGCCTTTATGTAGAGCTGCACCTGTGGCAAATGGAGGTTCCCAGGCTAGGGATCTAACAGGAGCTGTAGCTGCCGGCCTTCGCCACAGCCACAGCAACGCGGGATCCGAGCCACGTCTGCAGCCTTCACCACAGCTCACGGCAACGCCGGATCCTTAACCCACTGAGCAAGGCCAGGGATCGAACCCGCAACCTCATGGTTCTTAGTCGGATTTGTTAACCACTGAGCCACGAAGGGAACTCCCTCTAACTCATATTCTTAAATGAGTGTATGAAATAGGATATTTGTATTTTTATCTTGAGCCATTCCTTCAGCTTTACTGCTGTTTCTTTTTCCATAGTGGAACCGTTTTTATAAAAATAATTTTTTCAAGAGTTCCTGCCATGGCACAGTAGGTTAAGAATCTGACTTCAGTGGCTTGGGTTCCTGGGGAGGTATGGATTCAATCCTCTGCCCTGTGCAGTGGGATAAAGGATCTGGCATTGCTATAACTGTGGCATAGGTCTCGCCTATGGCTCATATCCTGTCCCTGGCCTGGGAATTTTCATATGTCACAGGTGCAGCTAAAAAAAAAAGGAAAAAAACTTTCAAAAATTGTGTGTTACTTTTGAACAATCGACAGACATCGATTATTCAGAGATAAATAAAACAGGATATTTGCCGTTATGGCAAATAATACTACACAGTGTGAAAGTGTAATAGAAACCAATATAAACTACAGGGCTCTCACAGGGGAGGGGGCAGTTAGCTTGTTGGTGGGAGGGGAATGTCAGGGAAAGTTCTCCGGAAGAGAGGAACTTTCTTACTAGGTTTTTTTTTTTTTGGAAATACATGAGTAATAGTGTATATTTTTGAATAGACATCTTTAGTTAATTTTTCTGCATTTATTTTACAGATTTGAAGATTTGAAATATAGTAGTTATCTTCTGTTTAAAAATGATGACTCATTGCAAAATTTTGAAAATTTATTAAGGCTTAAAAGAAAGCAGTTCTTTTCTGAAAGTAGTAGGAAGTTTTCTGTACTCACTAACCCTTAAAAATTGTTTCGACTACTCATAATTATTTTTCTTTTAAAAATGTGGAAATTTCCTATGGATTTAATTTTCAACGAAAAATTTAAAACCTATGTATATATAATATTTGAGGTATACTGATAGTAGAAAAAAATTCATTGGCCGTACATAACATATATAAAACTAAAAAGAATTTTAAACATAACAGTTATTACTAGATGTACAAGGCACTAATGCCAAGCATTCTGTAAATACAGTGATAGTAAGATCCTAACTTAGAGTTCGAAGGCACTCCATCTGCTTTACTTTTACTCTTGAAACATTCCCATAAATTAGTTGTTAAAGGCAACTGTGATCCTTGTTTTTTGTAAGTGAAATACTAAGTTAATGTTGCCATCGTATATTCTCTTTGCCGTTTTTGTTATGTAAACTATTGATGGGTTGGTTTTAAGCTCAGTTTCCTTAGGGTAGTCTGCCTCGTCCTGTTACCCTAATCTTTTATTTTGTAGGCATAAAGGGGGGGGTTGCAGAATCCTTTCTTAGGCGGCCATAAATACAACACTGACTTTGAAACAAAGTGCATGGGAGACTGAGAGGTTTCAGATGGCCTGAAAATTAGATGATCTTTCCAGTTCTTTTGCTGTAGGTTTATATTTTTATTTGTAAGCAAATAGCTTTATAATGAATATTGTTTTATAGAATTATGCTTCATTCATTTAACAGACGGTTATTTATCTGTACAAGATGCTGTGGTGGGGTACAAAGTTTCCTATCTTTAGGAAACTTAAATTAGAAAGGAAAATACTAATGGAGTTTACTAATTTTGCTTCTTAGCCATACAGTTACTGATCTTCTTTTCTACTCATTAAAAACAGAAATTAGAAGACTGGATATTTTTTGAAATCCAGTTTCTATAATTTTGGAACGTTTCTTACATCCATAAAAATAATCAGCAAGATGACATATTTATACATACAACTTAGCTACATTTCACGTATACATAATTATTTTTATGTAATATTAATATATTTCACTTTTAAGATCAATTTATAATTTTTAAAAGTACATTCTTCAGGATTTTGGTTTTAGAAATATGAAATGAAAAGTTCTGGCTTAATTCTTCATGTTTAATGCCTAAGCCTTTTGCATTTTATTCTGAGCCTTTATGTTTTCAGACATAATATAGATTTTTTTAACACTTCAAATAAATTTGAGTTTAGAACTCCTTTGTTTATATTTTTTATTAGAGAAAATTCCTATATCAGATTCGATTGTTTTTTTTAACCCTTGAGTTTTTGAGATATTATATAGCTAAACAAGTTAACTGCATATTATACTTAACTTAGCAATAAGTAGCTATAACCAGTTCATGAATGGTATGTCAGAAAGTAAAGACTATATTTAGTCTTTTAAAACATTTCTGCCTTAGGAACGTAAGAGAGCCCTAGAAGCAGAACGGCAGGCCCGTGTAGAAGAATTATTAATGAAGAGGAAAGAGCAAGAAGCCCGGATTGAACAACAGAGGCAAGAAAAGGAAAAAGCCCGTGAAGATGCAGCCCGGGAAAGAGCTAGGTACTTCACTTTTTTATTTTGATCTTGATGAATATTTTGCATCAAGCACATGTTCCTATCAAGTCTTTCTTTCCTTTTTTTTTTTTCTCTTTATAGGGCTGCACCCAAAGCATATGGAGGTTCCCAGGATAGGAGTTGAATTGGAGCTACAGCTGCCAGTCTGTGCCACAGCCACAGCAGTGTGGGCTCCAAGCCATGTCTGTGACCTACGCCACAGCTCATGGCAATGCCAAATAGCTGACCCATTGAGTGAGGCCAGGGATTGAACCCACATCCTCATGGATTCTAGTTGGATTTGTTTCTTCTGTGCCACAATAGGAACTCCCTCAAATCAAGTCTTAAAGCCATTTGTTGCCATGTAGATTTTTTTTAAGAAATAGTCAGATATGCAGAAATGTTGTACTAAATTTTGATTTCCAGGAATTAAGACATTGTACAAAAATGGAAGCCTTTTGAACATTTCTGTTGGATGGGAAACTTGATATTTCAATACATTTTGGTTGCAAGAAAGAGAATTTGATTCTGACCAAGTTAAGCAAAGTAAATTTTAAGGAAAACGAGGCTTGGTCATGGTCATGCATCAAGGGCTATGTCACAAGAGCTACCATGGTAGTCTGTTGATTGAAAGAGTCTGAGAGTCAGCCTGTTGCCGCTCTGATTATGATCAATGATACTGAGCCATACCTACCTTTTAAAATCATTTGTTTAAGATTCAGAGACCCAGGAAAAAAAATTTACCAAGCCCACGTCCCTTTTGGTTGGTGTACACATGCTGACATGTGATTTTTTTCTGGCTTCTTAACTGTGTGGCAGTTGTGATGGATGTGAGAAGATACCTCTTTGTAGTTTTCCTTTGCTTTTCTACTTGTCCACATTTAATGGTAAGGCTAAGCAACTTTTGCATGCTTATCAGCTACTCAGGTTTTTTTTTCATGTAAAGTACCTATTCGAGTTTTTTGTCCATTTCTTTATTGGGATCTTTATTTCTTTAATGTTTATGAATTATTTTACTAGATGGTAATTATCAATCAGATACATATATTACAGATATTTCTCTAGGGTGTGGCTTGCCTTTTCACTCTGTTTAGGATCTGTTTTCATTAACATAACTCTTGATTGTGGTGTAGAAAAACTGAATAAACTTTGTGATTTGTGCTTTTTGATCTTGTTTAGGAAATCCTTTCATATCCTGTGTCATAAGATATCCTTCAAAATGTTATAGTTTTTTTCAATAGTGAAGTCTTTATCTACTTAAAATTGATTTTATTGTATGATTTGAGGTAGGAATCCAATTTCATTTTTTTTCCATGCGGATACCCTATTGTTCTAACACACTTCATTGCAATTTTCTTACTGAAAAGTGCAGTAAGAAACCACAAATCTTTTACAGATTACTTACTGATCTATAAAGCTTTCCAGTACAAGTCAAGTTTCAATGTATGTGTGTCTGTCTCTGTCTTCTTGTCCAGTGGTCACTTTTTGTATCCTCTGCCTTAATTACCAAAGTTTTAGAAAATTCATGGTAATCCCTAACTTTATTTTTTATTAGGACTTTCTTGGCCCTTTTGTGCATCAACCTTAGTTTTAGTATTAGCTTGCTCGATTCTATATAAAAAAGCAACTGTCAAGAATTTTGCCTGGTATTGCGTTGAATCTATTATGTGGGGAGATGGATATTTTTGAAATTGAGTCTTCCAATTTATGAACATATTACTAAATTTTTTCCCACTTATTTAGGTGTTTATAACTGTCTATATAAAGTTTGTAAGTTTGTTCTGTAAACAACTTTTATATGTATTTCTTTCTATTGTGGTAAAATACTCTTAGCATAAAAATTTACCATTTTAACCATTTTTAAGTTTTATAGTTCATTGGCATTAAGTATATTCACATTGTTGTACTACGGTCAACACCATCCATATCCAGAACTCTTTTATCTTGCAAAACTGAAACTCTGTATCCATTAGATACATTCCTTCCTTTCCTCCAGAGATTGATGTCTGGCATTGACCATTTTGTCTGTCTATAAATTTGATTACTCTAATTAATTTAAGTGGAATCATGCACTGTTTTTCTTTTGTGACTGGCTTATTTCACTTAGCATAGTGTTTTTAAGGTCATCCATGTTACAGCATATGTCAGAATTTCCTTTTCAAAGCTAAATAATATTTCATTGTGTGTATATACTGTATTTTGCTTATCTCTTCATCTTTTGATCGACACTTGGATTTCTTCCACTTTTTGGCTATTGTGAATAATGCTGCTTATGTAAACACAGGTGTACAAATATTTGCTCAGGTTCCTGCTCTTAATTCTTTTAAGTATATAGATAGCTAGAAGTAGAATTGCTAAATCACATGGTAAATTTATTTTCAATATTTTGAAGAATGTTGCACTTTTTTCCATAGCAGCTGCTCCATTTTACATTCTTCACTAACAGTGTAAAAGTTCCAGTTTCTCCACATTCCCAGCAGTGCTTGTTTTTTTTAAAATATGTGTGCTCGCTGTGGCAGCACATATACTAAAATTGGAATAGTACAGAGAAGATTAACGTGGCCCCTGCACAAGGATGACACGCAAATTCATGAACATTCTATATTTTTGGGGAACTATATCTAGTCACTTGTGATGGAGCATGATAGAGGATAATGTGAGAAAAAGAATGTATATATGTATGTGTGACTGGGTCACTTTGCTGTACAATATAAAATTGACAGAGCACTGTAAACCAATTATAATGGTAAAAATAAAAATCACTTAAAAAATAAAAGAGTTCTGATGACCAAAAAAATTTTTTTTTAATTTTAAAAAATATGTAATAGCCACCCTAATGGGTATGAAGTGGTATCTTAGTAAGGTTTTGATTTGCATTTCCCTAATGATTAGTTATACTGAGAATCTTATATTTTTCTTTCTTTTTTAGAGCTGCACCCATGGCATATGGAAGTTCCGAGGCTAGGGGTCAAATTGGAGCTGCAGGTGCTGGCCTACACAACAGCCACAGCAATGTGGGATCTGAGCCTTGTCTGCGACCCACACCACAGCTCACAGCAATACAGGATCCTTAACCCACTGAGTGAGGCCAGGGCTCAAACCCATGTCCTCATGGATTCTAGTTGAATTTGTTACTGTTGAGCCATGATAGGAACTCCGAGAATCTTATTGTTGGTCATTGTATATATTCTTTGGAGAAATGTTTATATAAATCCTTTGCCCATTTTTAAATCATATTTTTTTTCTCGTTGCCGAATTGTAGCAGACTCTATATATTTTGGATGTGACCCTTATCAGATATTTGATTTGCATGTATTTTCTCCCATTCTATGGGTTGCCTTTTCACTCTGTTAATAGTCTTCAAAAATTTTTAATGTTGATGTAGTCCAGTGTATCTGTTTTCTTTTGTTGCTTATACTTTTGGTGATGTATCCAAGACATTATTGTCAAATCCAGTGTTGTAAATCTTTCTCCACATTGTCTAAGAGTTTTACTTTTAGATCTTATGTTTAGGTTTTAGATCCATTTTGAGTTAATATTTGTATTTAGTATAAGATAATGGTCTAACTTCAGTCTTTTCCACATGAATTTTAGGATAGGTTTTTCTTTTTTCCATTTCATCAGAAAAAAAACCCTTGAAACTGATGAGATTACATTGAATCTGTAGCTCTCTAAGGTGGTATTGACATCTTAACAATATGAAATTCTCCCTATTCATGAATATGGGTTGTCTATTCAATTTTCTGTGTCTTCAGTTTCTTTAAGCAAAAATTTGTAATTTTCAGTTTACAAGTCTTTTGCCTCCTTAGTTATTTTTATTTTGAATTATTTTTACACATTTTATGAAACTTAGTTTTAGTTATTATATTTATTTTGCTATTGTAAATGCAGTCTCTTTTAAAAGTTTTTTTTTAAAACTTGTGTGTTGCTTGTATTTAGAAATACCACTGATTTTGTTTTCAGCAAACTTGAGAAACTTTGCTGAAAATTGCAATAATTTATTTATGTAGTCTTCAGGATTTTTTGTATAAGTAACCACATTACCTATAAAAATCATTTTGTGTTTTCTTTTCTAATCTTTATTTCATTTATTTCTTTAATGGATACCTTATAAGGAATACTTTCAGCAGTTAACCATGTATCCTTGCTTTAGGTTTTATAGATGTCCTTTATTAGGTTAAAGACACTGCCTTATAATCAGAAATAGGAGTTGAGTTTTACTGATTGCTTTAGGGATCATATAAAATTTCTCCTCTAATCTGACCTGTTAATGTGATAATAATTAATTTATTCTCTAATGTTTCGTCAAATTTGTATTTCTGGCATAAACTCAGCTTTGTTTTGGTGAATTACAGGAATTTACTTATGTAAGTTTTCACTGAATTTGGTTAACTGATTCCTAATGGTTTTGACCTGAGGAGTGAGATAACCATATATTAAATTAATAAATGTTTTTACAAACTGTAGCATAAACAGAATAATTTACAAATGAGTAAGTCCATAGATTGGTGAATTATCACCATACCCATGTAACTACCAACCTGGTCAAGATATAAAACATCCCAAAAGCCCCCCCGAGTACCTGCAAAGTCACTGCCCCTCTTCCTACCTCAACAGACATCATTATTTACGCTTCTGGCACTGTAGCCTAGTTAATGGAGTTTATGCCTAGGAATGGAATTGCTGGTCCCTAGAGTATGAAAATGTTCAGCTTTCATAGACACTGCCAAACTGTTTAGCAGTGTAGTTGTATCAGTTTACATTTTCGTTAGCATTTTGAGTGTTTTAGATGTTCTACACTCTTATCTAAAATTGGAATTCATAGTCCTAAAGGTTTTTTCACAATTTTATTGTGGTATAATTGACATACTTATAAAACAGTGCATTTATTAAAGTGTATAATTTCATGAGTTTTCACGTATGTAATCTCTGTGTTACCATCAGCACAAGGAGACAGATGGCTGGGTGGTTATAGGGTAGATGGATGTTTAACCTTTTAGTTAACTCTTTAAGGAACTACCAAAAAAATTTTTTTTAAACCGTTATATCATTTTACATACTCACCAGTAGTAAACTGAGTTTGTTTCTTCAAACCTGTGATAGCTCTTGTGGATCAGTGTTTTAAATGTATGCTTTTCTAGTGGGTGAGTAATGCTGTCTTGTGATTTCAGCTTGCATTTCTCTGATGACTCTTTTTATTGAACAGTTTTTCATGTGCTTATCATTAACCAGTCATATTAGCTTCTTTGGTGAAACATCTACCCACATCTTTAGCCTCTTTTTCAAGTGAGTCTTTTTATTTTTGAGTTGTAAGAGTTCTTTTTATATTCTGGTTGCACATCCTTTTCAGGTAATTGACTTTCCATCTGAGGGCTATCTTTTCATTTGAAGAATGAAAGTTTTAAATTTCAATAAAATTCAATATATCAATTTTTTGTTTTATGTATAATAGTTTTGTTGTCATATCTAAGAAACCTTGCTTAACCCCAAATCATAAAGATTTTTTTTCTTATGTTTCCTTCAAGGAATTTTTTAGTTTGACAGACATTTAGGTTTTAATTTTTTTTTTTTTTTTGATGATGGAGAATGCAGTCATCGATCCCGCCACCTCTCACATGCCACGGTTTTAATTTTTTTAAAGATAACTTTTATATAGGGTGTGAAACAAAAAAATCCAAATGTATTTATTTTCATATAGATATTCATTTATCACAGCACTGTTTGTTGAAGAGACCAGCTTTTAACCATTGAATTGCCTTGCTGCATGTTCATAGTCAGTTAATCATAGATGTAAGGACTTATTTCTGGATTCTATCCCATTCTGTTGATATCTTTAGGTCTGTTCTTACTCCATCATCACTGTTGTTAACTGCTATAGCTTTTAGCAGGGTTTGATATCAAGTTCTCTAATGTTATTATTCTCTTAAAATTGCCTTCCAAATAGTTTTTAGGGTAGGCTTGCCAGTTTCTTCAAAAAAAAAAAGATTTGCAAGCATTTTTATAGAAATTGCCTGGAATCTATAGATCATTATGGGGAGAATCACCATCTTTAAAATATTGTGTATTATTATCCATGAATATTGTGTGTCTCTCTTTTTATATACTTTTATTTCTCTCAACAATATTTGGTAGTTTTTAGAAAATGGGTCTTGCATTTCTTTTCTTAAATTTCTTCCTAAGTACTCTTTTTGAAGCCATTGTGAGTGAAATTATTTTCTTTATTTCATTTTCATAGTATTTTTTGCTAGTATATAGAAATAGTTAATTTTTATATATTTTTTATTTTACAATTTTTATGACCTTTCCCAAGTTTCCTGTTAGTATTTTCCTATTAGTGTTTTCTTTTTTTGCTGTAGTTGTGCCTTAGGATATTTCGCATAAAGCTTGTATCATCTCAAATTGAAATTATTTTACTTCTTGCTTTTCTAATATGGATTCCTTTCTTTTTCTTGCCTTATCATACTGGATAGATCCTACAATATAAATATTAATAAAAGTTGTGACATTATATATCCTTGTTTTGTTCTTGATATTAAGGGGAGAGCATTCAGTCTTTCACTATTACCTACGATGTACTTTTTTGTGTAAATCCCCATTTTTAGGTTGAATAAGTTCTGTTTCTAGTTTATTGAGTTTTTTTTTAACATGAGTGGACTGAGAATTTGTTTAAATGTATCTTTTTGGGCATTCATTGAGAAGATCATGTAAGTCTTTATTCTTTATTAATATGGTTTATTAATTGATTTTTGGATATTAAACCAACCTTATATTCCTGGGTTAATTCCCACATGGTCAAGGAGTATAACCGTTTTTATATGTTGTTGAATTCTTGTTAATTAAAGATGTCTTCAAGAAATATATTGGTTTGTAGTTTTCTTGTGGTGTATTTGTCTGGCTTTCACGTTATGGCAATACTAGCCCCATAGAATGTGATGGGGAGTGTTTTTTCCTGCACTGTTTATGGAAACTGTTTTGGTAGAATTGATTTTATTTCCTGCTAAATGATTTAATTTTTCAGTGAAGCCATCCAGGCTTGGATTTTTCTTTTGGAGAAGATTTTAAATTACCAATTCAGTTTTTTTTTTTATTTTATGATTTTTATTTTTTGTATTATAGCTGGTTTACAATGCCAGTTCAATTTTTTAATATGTTATTGATCTGTTGGAAGTTTTCTGTTTCTTACTAAGTCACCTTTGGTAATTTGTATCTTTCTAGGAATTTGTTCTTTTCATGTAAGTTATGTATTTTTATAGAGTTGTTAATAGTTCCTTATAAGGATTTTAATTTTAGTATCATATATAGTGATTTTAATTTTCATTCCTAATTTGGTAATTTGTGTCTCTCCTCTCTCTCTCTCTCTCTCTCTCTCTCTCTCTCTCTCTCAGATTAGTCTAGCTAAAGGTTATACATTTTCTTGATCTTTCCAAAGAAGCAAATTTTAGTCTCTTGAGTTCCCATGTTATGTTTCTGTTTTCTATTTTGTTGATATCTACTTTATACTTATCATTTCTTTCCTTTGGCTTCCTCTGGGTTTGATTAGCTTTGTTTTTTTCTACTTTTATGAAGGCAGAGCTTAGTTGATTAATTTTAGATATTTCTGCATTGCTAATATAAGCATTTGAAGTTTCCTTCTTAGCACCTCTTTAACTTCATCTCATAAATTTTGATTTTTTTTGTCTTTTTTTTTTTTTAAAGGGCTGTACCTGTGGCAAATGTAACTTCCCAGGCTAGGGGCTGGTCAGGGCTGCAGCTGCCAGCCTGTGCCACAGCCATAGCAATGCTGGATCCCAGCCACATCTACCACCTATACCACAGCTCATAGAAACCCCAGATCCTTTACCCACTGAGCAAGGCCGGGAATTAAACTCTCATCCTCATGGATACTAGTTGGGTTTGTAACCCACTGAGCCACAATAGGAACTCCAGATATGTCATATTTTTATTTGCATTCAAGATTTATTCTAGTATTTCTTATGATTTTCCGATCCATGAGTTATTCAGAACCATGCCATTTAGTTTCCAAATTTTTTTCTCATTTTCCAGTTAAATATTGTGGTTGAAGAATTTTTTTTTGGTATGATTTCAGACCTTTTAAATTTACTGACAATAGGGTGTAGGCTATCGTAGAGAATGTTCTATGTGCTCTTGGAAAATGTATTTATTCTGCTGTTTTGAATGGAGTGTTCTTTAGATGTCAGTTACATTGTCGATAGTGTCATTTAGTCTGCTGTATACTTACTGATTTTCTGTCAGGTTATATTAATTCCTGTCCAGCTATTAATATATTCCTGTGATAGGATTATTGAAATCTCAAATAATTGTTGAACTATTTTTCTTTACATTTTGACAATTTTTTTTCATGTGTTTTGTTGCCTTAGTGTTAGGAGCATGTAATTTTTAATTATTATATCTTCTTGGGATGTCGACCCTTTCATCATTATGAAATATCCGTCTTCGGGTTTTTTTAAAATATTTATTCTCTTACAGTCATTTTTTTTCTGTTTTAAATATTATCATGTTTATTGTCTATTGATGAGTGTTCTTCTGTCTAAAAGGAGCCTTTTTTATGTCTTTGTGTCTAAAGTATGTCTCTTAAAGATTATATGTAGTTGGAGTTTCTTTTTCTATCTGGACTTCTCATTTCTGTCTTTTGAAGTATTTAGTCCATTCTCATTAATGAAATTTATTGATATTACTGAACTTAATGTCTATCATTTAGACACTTATTTTCCATATGTCTCAATTTTTTTTACTTCCTTATTGTCCTCTTTTTTTTGCTAAACCAATACTTTTTAGTGCATCATTTAAATTTTTCTCTTGATTTTAAAAACTGTTATTTTAATTATTGGCTTACTGGTTGCCTTATTTATTACAACATTCATCATGGCTTATCCCAACTACTTCAGGTTAAACTTAATTTTGGTGAAACAGAACAATTTTATTATAATATAGCACTATGTCTTTTTCTTTTATTGTTATTATCACATATATCTTTATATGACATAAACTCAACAATACAGTGTTATGATTATTTATGCAGTCCCACATCTTTCAAAGAAATTATAATAAGAAAATATGTTTGTACTTTTTTATATTTATCCACATATTTATCATTTCTAGTATATTTCTGTGGATTCAAGTTACCTTTTGGCCTTATTTCTTTTTAGCTAGATGGACTTCTTTCAGTATTTCTTGTAATGGAGGTTTGCTTTCATTAAGTTATCTCGATACTTCCTTATCTGGGGATATTTTTATTTTGCATTTATTTTGAATGGTAGTTGTGATGGATATAAAGTTCTTGGTTTTTCTTTTAGTACTTTTAGTCTTCTTACTTCTGTTGTTTCTGATGAAAAATTGGCCATTAATCATACTGTTTTTCCTCTGTATATGTTGAGTTGTTTTTTTCCTGTTTTCAGAATTTTCTTTTTGTCTTTGTGTTTCACCAGTTTGACTGTGAATTGTCCAGGTAGATTCTCTTCATGATTATCCTACTCTGTTCATTGTTTTTCATCTAATTTGGAAAGTGTTTGACCATTATTTCTTCAGATATTTAATTGTCATTTCTCTTCACATTTTTCTGAGTTGAGACAGTTTCTCATAGTTTCCATAGTTTTGATGATGTTGACAGTTTTGAGTAGCGGTCAGGTATTTTTTAAACTTTTCCTTATTTGGGATTTGTATCTTGTTTTTCTCGTGGTTAGATCGATAAGCTTATGGGTTTGGGGAGGCAAACCACAGAGGTGGATATGAATTACCATTTTTAAAGTGTCTAAGGTTCATACTATCGTTTTGACTTATCACTGATATTGTTAACTTTGATCACCTAGCTAAGTAGTATTTGTCAACTTTCTTTACTGTATAATAGAAGAATTCCCTATGCTGTCTCCTTTGGAAGCAAACCACTAAGCATAGACTATGCTAAAGATATGGGAAGTTATTCTCCACCTCCTTGAGAGAAGAATTCCTAAATAAATTATGGTTCTTCTGTAAATACATAAAACCATTTATTAAATACCTTTTTTGTGTTAACATGGACTCATTTATATTTGTTTTATACTTTGCGTTTTCAAACTAGTATTATGGTATTTATTTTTTTGCTCAGATTGTTTCAGCTTTGGACATTGGGAACTTTTTCATTTGACCTCTTTTTCCTTTTGACATACTTGATTATTTTGTTTTTTTGAGTACATCCTTACTTTTTGGCACTACAAGATGCTTCAGATCCATCTCATATTTTCCATGCTCCACCCCTAGAATCAGCCATTTGTTTAAGGATTTCTAGTTTGTTTTGTTGGAAAGTTTTTAAAAAGTTGTTCCTCTTTCTCTGTTGAGATTTCTTATTTGTTGAATTCTTGTGATATTTTCCCTTATTTTGGCGAAATTTATTTTAGTTCTTATATTTATAATACTGTTTTGTAGTCCTTGTCTACTAAATCCAACATATGGCCTCATTCAGTCATAGTTTCAGCTGTCTGCTTTTTTCCTAAGCATGGTCATCCTTCTTTGTATGTCTCATAGTTTGTGATATTTTCCCATCCTATTCTCTTTGTCTTTGTGAATTTTTGCCTTTTCTATTCCATTCATGTTGTTTTATAGGTTTTTTTTAGAAGGGAAAAGAGATAAATGCATGTTTTCAACCTGCAATATTTAAATGACAGTCCCAGAGCTAGTATTTAAACCCATTCCTGGGTCTAGAAACCTATTTGTATACCTAATAATGCCTGTTGCTTCTTAAACATTTAATGAGCGGTAATATAGCCGAGACATATTAGACACTATGAAAAGATAATTTTACCCCACCTCTTTATTTTTGCTTTTTAGGGCCGCGTCTGTGACATATGGAAGTTCCCAGTCTAAGGGTCAAATCAGAACTACAGCTGCTGGCCTACGCCACAGCCACAGCCACACAGAACCTGAGCCATAACTGTGACCTATACCACAGGTCACGGCAATGCTGGATCCTTAACCTACTGAACGAGGCCAGGGATCGAACCCACATCCTCTGGACACTAGTCAGGTTCTTGACTCACAGAGCCATAACAGGAACTCTTAAAAAAAAATTCTTTAGCCTGTGTTTTCTAATTGTATTTTTAACTTCATGAAAGTGGTTACCTCAAGCTGTTGAGTTTATAATTTTTACTGTCTTCTTACAGAGACAGGGAAGAACGTTTGGCAGCACTCACAGCTGCTCAACAAGAAGCTATGGAAGAGTTACAGAAAAAAATTCAACTCAAAGTAGGACTATTATATATTTTAATTTGAAATTTTAGAGCTATTTTAATGTAGCATGAGATTAAAATTTTATCTATTTAATTAATTACATAAAATTGAAGTAATTTACATCTTTAATATACATAATAATGACGTGGTTTGGCTATGATCATTTCCAACTAAACTGACTGAAAATTGAAATTATTTTAATAAAATAAAGCAATTGAGGGAAAAATATGAAAGACTTTTAGCATCTCTTGGTTTTACTAAGCAATTTGTTAATGACCTGAAGACATTACTGCTGGGCTCCTGATATTCATAGACTTTTAATTATTTAGAAATAAACTAAAAGATGATTACTTCAGTGCTTACAGATTTCACAGTTGCTCAATTGTAGCTTGGGAGATTATGATGAATTGATATTTTCTAGAAAATCTTTACCATTAGTACTTTAGTTTATAGCAGTACAAATGTTTCACAGTGTGTCATAACTATTATTATATGTGTTGGCTTTTCACAGAGATAGTAAATTCCATAGGGTAGAGAACTACGTTTTACTATTTATATAGTCCTAGAACTTTATAATTTATTAAACTTCATGCAGCAAATACTTACTGAGCCTTGTGGTAGACATGAGGATACATAGATGAGTAGTACATGGTTCTGAGTATTTCAAGAAACTCACAATCTAGTGTGAGATAGTTTCCCTATGGATGGAGGTATACTTGGAGTGCTATGGAGGTACAGAGGAGGATACTAAGTCTAACATGAAGGGTTTCAGAGTCAGGGAAATAATTTTAGAGGGTAAAGTCTGAGCTGAATCTCAAAAGACGAGTTGAATAGGTATATGGGTGGGATGGCATCAAGCCATATTAAATGGTATGAGCATGAAGTCAGAAATCTGAAATAGTGTTTTTTGGTTGATTTATTTTTTTTGTTTTCTGGAAAGTCACTGGAGTTGATGTGGGTAGAGGTCTGTGTCATTATGGGCCTTGTCTGCTATAAGGATAAGTTTGTTTTTTACCTGTGGGTCAACATTTCCCATAGTGTGTTTCAGGAAGTGCTTCTCAGAAGTATGTTATATTCAAACAAGTATGTAGAATATCACTTAGTATAAGCTAGGTTTAATGAAGTAAAGTGCACAGTGACAAGCTAGAGGCTTTGTAATCATCTGGGTTAAAAATCTGTTTAGCTTTAACTTGATATTTTCCAAATTTATTTTGGAACCAACTTTAACTTACAATTTTCCAAATTCATTAAAGAACCTCTTCCACAAAACACTCATTAATATTCCACAGTGTAATTCCATGGAGCACACTTTAGGAAATGTTATTATGCATGCAGGGATATAGAAGGGTTTTATGTAAATTCTTGTCCTCATTGTCCAAGTTAATATTGAAATAAGACATTCTATTATTTTAGAAAGTTTAATATAAATATTCCTTTTTCATGTTTTCAGTATAACTTTAATAAATATCTGTGTTTTCACACTTTGACTTCATTTACAGCATGATGAAAGTATTCGAAGGCACATGGAACAGATTGAACAGAGAAAAGAAAAAGCTGCTGAGTTAAGCAGTGGACGACATGCAAATACTGATTATGCCCCCAAATTGACCCCTTATGAAAGAAAGAAGCAGTGTTCTCTCTGCAGTGTCCTGGTAGGTTGTCAGTATCAGTATTGTGATGATACATTATAATTTATTACTGAAATTTATTGAACTTTCAGTCTTCTAAAGTCATGATAAGGCATCTGCTAATTACTATGGATGTCTTTCATTGTTTTTATGCAAAGTAAGTAGTACAAAAGTAATACCAGCATTTTAGGCAGTGCAAAGGGCCAAAGCATACAGGTGCCGCTAAAATGGGTATATACCTGCTTAATGATAGCCCAAATCAGTATTTTGGAGTATTAACAACAAGAACAGCAAAAGAAGCATTTTCAGTGTTGAAACTTGAGCTCTGATACTTAGAAGAGATGATATCCTGTTAACGCTGGCTTTGATGACGTGGCTTTTTAAACCATGTATCTTCTAGAGGATTCTCTGAATTGTGTTTTAAAAAAAAGTGTTTTATTTTTTTTAATTAAAAAAAATTTTTCCATTATAGCTGGTTTACAGTTTTCTGTCAATTTTCCAACTGTGCAGTGTGGTGACCCGGTTACACACATATGTATAGATTTGTCACAAGTGATTAGACATAGCTCCTGGTGCTATACAGCAGGATCTCTTTCTTTTCCATCCCAAAGGCAATAGTCTACAACTATTAACCCCAGACTACCATACCATCCCACTCCCTCCCCTACCCTCTTGGCAACCACAAGTCTGTTCTCCAAGTCCTTGATTTTCTTTTCTATGGAAAGGTTCATTTATGCAGTATATTACAGATATAGTGATATCATATGGTGTTTGCCTTTCTCTTTCTGACTCACTTTACTCAGTATGAGGGTCTCTAATTCCATCCGTGTTGCTGCAAATGGCATTATTTTGTCCTTTTTTATGGCTGAGTAGTTTCCATTTTGTATATATACCACATCTTCCTAATCCAATTATCTGTTGATGGACATTTGGGTTGTTTCCATGTCTTGGCTATTGTGAATAGTACTGCAGTGAACTTGCGTGTGAAAGTGTCTTTTTCAAGTAAAGCTTTGTCCGGATATATGCCCAAGAGTGGGATTGCTGGGTCATATGGTAGTTCTATGTATAGTTTTCTAAGCACCTTCATACTGTTTTCCTAAAAAAATATTTTTAAGCCTCAAGTGTAAATGCTAGAGTGATCGCAACTTGCATGTAGTATACTGGATAGAATATGTAATATTTAAGGTTAGATATAGTTATATTTTCATGTAACTACTTTGATTTTATGCTTTTAGATCGCTTCAGAGGTGTATCTTTTTAGCCACATTAAGGGGAAAAAACACCAGCAAGCTGTGAGAGAGAATAGCAGCATCCAAGGGCGGGAACTTTCTGATGAAGAAGTGGTAGGCTTTACTTTTGTTCATTTACATGTATTTATTGAGTACCTGTTATGTTGTCTTTTATTATGAAGAAATCCATATACATATTCATTGATTATTTAAAGCTGTGTTTAATACTTAGTAACTACTACAGTATATAAAATACAGATGTATTGTTTTGATATATATTTAATAAGACATAGAAATAAGAATTTAATACTGTTTATGTAATTTGAGTGCAAAAAGTTAAGGGTATTTTGATATTTTAATAGCAAGAATTATTTAGTGATGCTCTATATTTCTTGAAAAACAATAAAAATATAAAAGTTATATATATATATTTTTTTCTGTCTTTTGTCTTTTTAGGGCTGCACCCATGGCATGTGGTGGTTCCCAGGCTAGGGGTTGAATTAGAGCTGTAGCTGCTGGCCCACACCATAGCCACAGTGTGGGATCTGAGCCGTGTCTGCGACCTAGGCCACAGCTCACGGCAACGCCATTCCTTAACCCACTGAGCAAGGCCAGGGATTGATCCTGTGTCCTCATGGATGCTAATCAGATTTGTTTACACTGAGCCATGATGGGAACTTCCATAAATTATATAAACTGATATTTTTGTATCAGTACAGTATTTAGAAGTTTGGGGGAATGCATTATAATTGCTGCTTACATGGAATTTAGGTTTGTATCAGTATTTTCATAAAATATATCTCATTTACCTGTTATTGACATGTGGGTAACATTACTAATCTATGAATTTGTTGGTTCTGTTTATAATAGCAAATTTCTAAAAGTACCCAATGATGAGAAATTCATTTTTGTTAAGCATCTCTTAAAATGTCCAGGAAAGGCTGTTGTGGTTCTCTGAGAGCAGTACTTGTGTAGAGGTGCATGTGGGTGATTAACTCTTTTTTTTTTTTCCTTTTTAGGGCTGCACCTGAGGCATATGGAAGTTCCCAAGTTAGGGGTTGAATTAGACCTAAAGCTTCCAGCCTATGCCACAGCCACAGCAACACAGTATCTAAGCCACGTCTGCGACTCACACTACCACTCACGGCAACACTGGATCCTTAACCCACTGAGCAAGGCCAGGGATCGAAACCGTGTCCTCATGGATGCTAATCAGGTTGTTACTGCTGAACCACAACGGGAACTCTTTTTTTTTTTTTTTTTTTTTGAGTATAGTATATATTGACGGAATATACAAATTTAAAGTATTTTGCTCGATGAATTTTTACAACTATTTCATTTATATCAGGACATAGATCATTTTTGTATCCCAGAAGGTTCCCTCATGCACTGTCTCAGTCATGCTCCCAAAAGGTAACTAGTCTCTGCCTACTACCCATCATCAATTAGACTTGCCTGTCATGGACTTCTTATAAATAATGTTATACAGTATGTACCTTTTGTGTCTGGCTTCTTTCACTCATCCTTAACTCTAGGAGATTGATCCCTAATGCTTACCTGAAGCTATAGTTCATTCTTTTTCTTAGCTTTTTGTCAGTGCCCTCCAGACAAAGACCATCAAGGAACACAACTACAGTTGAATAAATTAGGTTTATTGATCTGTTAAAGGAAGGGAAAACACAAACAACGGGAAGTTATGGGGTTTCTCAGTAAGTTGTTAGAAAGGACTTGGGCCTTTGCTGGGTAATTTTGGAGAGGAGTCTTTAAGGTTGTAGAGTTTGCTCTGGGTTGGATGCTTTCAGGCAGCAGGGGTATCTGGTTGATACTTAATAAATCTTAGCTGGGAGGAGAAACAAAGCTGCTGTTTTGAATATGATCAATGCTTGAGGGAAATTGCAGATGGTTAATTTGGCTCACTTTATGATTACGTCCTTTTAAGGATTTTTGCCCCTCAAGTTCCAACTACTTTGACAGCCCTAAACCAGATTTTATCTCCTCAGCTCAGGAAGAATTCCACTTTCAGCTTGCACTGTTATCCTATGCCAAAAATTGGCATAAGCACTTAGGAAAAGATCCAGAGTGAATGTGGAGCTCACCTCATGTGTTTCCGTCCTTTTAAGGATCATGGTCTCTCAAGTCTTGGCTGTGTTGGCTGCTCTTTAATGCCTTCGAGTAGATGTTTTGTGTTTTATATATTTTGTGCAACTTTTGGGGGACGATTAATCCAGGATAAGCTGATTCACTGTGGCTGGAATTGCAAGTCTTCAGATGTTTACTTTCTGTATATCCTTTTTTGACAATACTTGCCATGTGGTAAGGTATTTAATAAAAACTGCTTGAGTTGAGTTGAATTGAAAGGTTATACAGAATGGCTTTAGGTATGATTAATAAAAGTGAAATGCGAAATGGAACTAATCACCTATTTAGTTTACCTGAAATAATTTTTTACCTTTTACTCAAAATGTATGAGTATTTTAAGACAGAGTAGAACAATTTTTTTTTTTTTTACTTGAGTCATTCATGTGATTCTCTACTTAAGGTTGTTGTATAGAACTAGTCATGTATATGTATGTTTCACTTTGGGAAAAATCCTAAATTGCTTTATTAATTAGAATTTAATTATTCTCATTATAAAGGAAATTCTTCCACTTATAAAAATTATTTGTAACTAGGTTTTCTTAATTTAAAAAAGTTTATTTAATTTACAAAAATTATTTTAAAATTTTGTGGAACACTACTGTTATATAAACTGAAATCTAAATTTTATGCATTTTTATCTCAAAGAAAAGTTAAAAAGGAAAGGATATTTAATTCTTGTACTTTGGTTGAAAAATGTGTAATATCAGCTAACTTTGGTAACTATCAAAGTATGGTTTGCTGTTTAGCTGTTGTGGTTTAAGATTTGATTTATGTATTCATTTTGTGTACTGTTTAAAGTTCTCACTTAATTCATGTAGCTATTCTTGGTTATAGCCTTTTCTTCCTGAAAACACTTGTGCAATATAACATATGAGTTGTGTGATACGAAAAGGCAATTTTATACCTACTCACTCAGATATTTCATTTTTAATCAGCAAAGGTACCTATAGTAAACATACTTGTTCTACTTAAAGTTATTACTTGTCATCTGTGATGCCTTTATATTATATACACCTTATCTGTGACCCTTCTTTTTTGACATACAAGATTTTATTTATACCACCTCTGACCTAATAAAATTGGACCTCTGACCTTATGCACTTGACATATCAGATAACTTACTCTTGATCTCTGACACATTTTGTTTTAAGCCTGTTAAACATAATAGGTAGCTGCCTAGCAAGAAAGGTTTAATGTTTTGTATTTAATGTTTTGTGTTCTTAACGAGAAAACGTTTCTTGTATTTCTTAAGATTTAACAAAAAAAATCTGCTGTATCTTTGATTTTTTTTTCTATCATCATTTTAGACTCCAAATGCTAAAAGTGCATGATTTTTTAAAGGTCAAAAGAAACTGGTACTAGTTTAAATTCATTCCAAAATTTAATTTTTTAACACATTATTAGAGAAATAGTAAGTTATTAGTTTTAATTAAAACTCTAATTTCTTTTGTAGTTCTGTTTTCACACTATCTGAAGAAGCCAATACTGATTTTTGTGGCACTTGAATGAAGTACATTTAATTCTATATGGAGAATGAAACTTAAAAGGTTTAAAAAATTTTTAATTCATATATTTTTGTGGTTGTGAGACTCCTTGGCTTTGAAAGCATATAAATTATACCTGCTGTTAACCCATGTACTTAAATATAGAGAAATAATAGTTTATTTTCATTTGATTCATGGAAAGTATGAAACGAACTTTTATGAAGGATTTTAAATTAATTATTGAATGTTTACAAGCAAGTATGATTTTACAAATACCAATTTGGTATTTTAGTTTGGAAAATTATGCTAATTAGGTGATAGAGGGAAAAATGAACATATTAACTGTTAAAAACATAAAGACATCACTGTATTTAATGGACTATAAGCCGATCTTTTTGGCTAGAGTGTGTCTGGCCTTTATGTGGAAAAACTAGTAGATGTTTCCCAGACTTTATGACAGACTGAGAAATAATAGATAACCCCATAATTCCTAATAGAGTCATTGTTTTCTTTATCTTGGTTACATTTGTAGAAGCAGAAGTATTTACTCTCTTTTTATAATTATGTTTGGAAAATATCCTCTTTGCTTTTCAAAGGAAAATCAAGTCAAATTCAAAAAACTTGAACTCATTTAGAATGGACCTTAATTTCCCCCCAATACTTCAATATAGGACATTTTAGGTTATTTTGAGAACCTTTTCTTATAGGAATTAGTTTCCATTGCTTTCATTTTCTCTTTAATAGGATGGGAAAATTTTTATAGTTGTTTATGTATATAATTCATACACACATACAGCTGATTGTTAATTTATGTATTTCTTCTAACTTTAGGAATTCTTATGGTGGTAAATTCACTCACATTGTTACGTAGGGTGTGCAAAGAATATGTAGCTGTCATTTCTAACTGAGTTAGTCTTTTTTGTTGGTTCAAACCTTAGTTTGATCCAGTAATTTAGTTTCCCTAGTTAGTACCCAGCCCCTTTTATAACAATCCTTGGTCTCCATCCTTTTGCCTGTCCCCTTAAGATGGCATCTGTGCATATCAGAGTAAGAGTATGGCTTATGTAACCCCATGTTACGAGGACAAGTTGAGACTTTACTACATAATATCTTCCATCTTTTCTGATTTACAGTGTAAGTCCCTGGTTTACCTGTTTACTTAGTGTAGTCAGGGCCACCAGTCCTGAATAGTGGCTGGTGAACTCCTGATCTGTTCTTTCCTCTTGGACAGCGTTCCAGTAGAACATCAGCCATTTATTTGCCTCTTCCCCATCAGTTCTCTCTACCTGCAAATCTCTAAGACTTTACCATAACCTCCATTCTGACCCCTGGCATCTCTCCTTGTTTCTTCCACATATGAACTATGGGCATTTGGGGAAAACTAAACCACAGGACCTCTTCCTGACCATGTAGCATGGATGTATTAATGGACCACACCCTAACTGGTGCCAGAGACATCTGGAGAGACAATTTCTTTTGAGAATGAGAATAACTCATTTGGCATTTCTCTGACTTTGCTAACAAGCCTATCTCCCTTGGGATACATTTTCCCCCCTCCTTTCATCTCCAAGTATTTTTGGCTAGAAAGAAGTAAAATTAACTTTAACCTCTCTTTCCTCCTATTTGAACCAAGTAACTAAGTCTTAAGGTTGCAAAAGGGAGCTTTCTCCTAGCTCTGGAGTAAATGCTACAGGAATCCCCCCAGGTTTGGCTATTATCGACACGCTAAAGGGCAAGGTAAATAAATTTATTAAATCTCAGGATATTAGCTTGGCTTAGAAACCTCTAGTCTTGCTGCATATATCTGTTTTTGAATATCTAAAGTTGCTTATTATAGAGTGCTTTCTTGTAGTTACTTTGGAACAAATTCTAATCACCTCTGTAGCTGGGTTGAGGTGGGCAAAGGCTATGTGCTAAGAGAGATAAAATAAATAATCTCATTAATAATTTTGAAGTGCTACTCCAGTGATACCTGTTTCTCATGTTTATTATGTTACATGAACATTGTGCTTTCACTGCTAATAATCATAGTTTCTATTCCATATTGATTTTCTTTTACTCAGAATTCAGGTTTGGAGATATTGTTCATTAATCAGTGATTCAGGACCAGAACATGAAGAACTGTAATTTTCTTATATTTATCTTAATATTTTTTTTTGCAAAGTCTGTGTTATTGGGTTTGTAAATTACAGCTACAACAATTTTTCTTTTACTGATCTTTGCTTTTAAACTGTTGTTTAAAACTGCTTTTATAAAATGTGATTTTAAATAGGTAACAAATACCTGCATTTAGAAACTTTTAAGGTGTTCAGTTTTTGATAAAATTTTGTTGTGACTGCTGGATAGGTCTCAAAATACTCTTAACCTGTACAGATGTGAAAAGCCATTTCTGACATATTTCCCTACATGAGTCTTCGGAGCATATCTACTGTAACATATGCTACTTTTCATTTGCATCATGATGGTTGCCAGATTTTATAGTTTACTTAAGCTCATTAAGTCTGTTTTTTCCTTTTGGCATCTGTTTGAGGATTAGAATGGAGTGCTTCTAGCTGATATTTTGCGGGTTAAATATTACATTTTTATCAGATATTTGTGGCAGATATACATTGCCTTTAAGAAGTTAATTACACATTTGAACACTGTCATTTTGTAAAAAGACAACTCAGACTTCTTAAGCGTTTATTCCAGGTTATGGTAGCTTGGAATAAATAGAACTGTGGCTAGTTCTATACCTCCACAGAGCGTAGGCTGATACTTTTCCATCTGGCTCTTCACTGTCAGTTGCAGGGAGCTGCAGAATTGTGGCCATGGGTGATATTAATAGATGGGAGCAACTGTGATCACTATTTCACAGCCACCCTCTTTCAGTTGGATGATGGAGGATCAGAAATGGTAGAGGCGAATTTATACAACTAAAGCTACTTCTACTTGAATACACTCTCACGTTTTGTAATATGTACATATTTATATAGAAATTTTCTGCTTGAGTAATCTTGAAATCCATAGTATGACAATTTCATATGGGAGAAATAAAGGATATGAAAGATTTATTGATAGGCATTTATGAGAGGGAACATCCCAGCCTTGATGAGGTTAGATGACAAATTTAGCATTTTACATGCCTAATTTAGGTAATTCTCCTAATCTAATTTTCCTTAATTATTGATTATAAATGCTTTTAATTTAATTTAGACTTTATTAATATTCTTCATCTGAAATTCAATGGCCTATATTTTAGTTCCAAAGTAGATATTTATAGAGGAGCAGGGAATGCTTTATCTCTGTTCAAAGTTATTGAGTTTTAGTACTAGTTATTCTTTCAGTTTTGCTCCTCTTGCGATTGGCAGAGTAGGCATATGTGCTGTGTCAGGAAAATCATAAAGCTATAAAAACAATTTTCACAGTCATATAATTTGGTTCTCTTGCTCAAAAAAAAGTTTTTTTAGATTATGAAGTATTTCAACATCAGAAAATAATATGGTAAACCCCATATTCCTGCCACCTAAAAAATCAGGTGATAGCATTCTTTTTTCTTTGTATTTGGAAGAATGGAGGAATACAAAGTGTAGGTGATAGGGACAGGAGTAGAGCTTAAATCCTAATGTTCCACAATGAAGAGTCAACAAAACCTAAAACTGAAAAATGAAGAAGTAGCAGCACAAAATATATTAAGGACTGTAGAGAGAAAAGATAATCAGCTAAAATCATTGCCTCTGGATTGGGGAAAGAAGTTGGGGAGTCAGTCGTAAACTACTTTCTTTAAACTACTGACTGTAAAAATTATGTGATGGATAACTTTGGGTAAAGCAAGAGCATTTTTAAAAAATTAAAGAAGAAATGGAAGATGGAGATTGTCCATTCTGCTCAGGAGTCTTCTGTACTTTCCTTTTTTTTTCTTTTTTTTTCCTGGTTCAATGTTAAAAGTAGATAATTGGAAGCTTCTGCAACCATAAAAGGCCATATAGTGAAGCTGGGTGTTTTGGTCAGTTACACCCTTAATTCTTTTTTAATTTTTAAAATTATAGTTAATCTGAAGTGCTCTGTCAATTTCTGCTGCACAGCAAAGTGACCCAGTTACACACACACACACATGCACATATACACACATACATTCTTTTTCTCATATTATCCTCTATCATGTTCCATCACAAGTGATTAGATATTGTCTGTGCTATACAGCAGTATCTCATTGTTTATCTACTCCAGATGCAGTAGTTTGCATCTACTAGCCCTAAACTCTCAATCCATCCCCCTGCTACCCCTCCCCCTCCCCCTTGACAGCAGGAGTCTGTTCTCTACATCTGTTAGTTTGTTTCTTTTCTGTATATATTTCATTTATGCCATATATTGGATTCCACATATAAGCGATATCATATGGTATCTGTCTTTCTCTTTCTGACTTCACTTAGTATGAGAATCTCTAGTTCCATCTGTGTTGCTGCAAATAGCATTATCTCGGTCTTTTTTATGGCTGAGTAGTATTCCATTGTGTACATGTACCACATCTTCTTAATCCACTCTTCTGGACATTAAGGTTGTTTCCATGTCTTGGCTATTGTGAATAGTGCTGCAATGAAAATATGGGAACCTGTATCTCTTCCAGTAAAGTTTTGTCTGGATATATGCCCAGGAGTAGTATTCCTGGATCTTGTGATATCTATATCTAGTTTTCTGAGGTACCTCCCTACTGTTTTCCGTAGTGGCTGTACTAGTTTATATTCCCACCAACAGTGTTGGAGGGTTCCTTTTCTCCACACCCTCTCCAGCATTTATCTGTAGACTTACTAATGATAGCCATTCCGACTGGTGTGAAGTGGTACCTCATTGTAGTTTTGATTGGCATTTCTTTAATAGTTAGTGATGTTGAGTGTTTTTCATGTGCCTGTTGGCCATCTGTATGTCTTTTGTGGTGAGATGTCAGTTCAGGTCTTTTGCCCATTTTTCAATTGTGTTGTTTGTTTTTTGCTGTTGAGTTGTATTAGTTGTTTGTATATTTTGGCAATAACACCCTTGTTAGTTGCATTGTTTGAAACATTTTCTCCCATTCCGTAAGTTATCTTTTTTTTTTTTTAATGGTTTCTTTTGCTCTGCAAAAGCTTTTAAGTTTGATTAGGTCCCGTTGGTTTATTTTTGTTTTTATTTCTATTGCTTTGAGAGACTGACTCAAGAAAACATTTGTATAGTTGATGTCAGAGAATGTTTTGTCTATGTTCTCTGCTAGGAGTTTTATGGTGCCTTGTCTTATGTTTAAGTCTTTAAGCCATTTAGTGTTTATTTTTGTGCATAGTGTGAGGGTGCGTCCTAGTTTCATGGATTGACATACATCTCTCTGGTTTTCCCAGCACCACTTTCTACAGAGACTATGTTTTTCCCATTTTATATTCTTGCCTCTTTTGTTGAAGATTAATTGACCATCGGTTTATTTCTGTGTTCTCTGGTCTGCCCCATTGCTCTGTATGTCTGTTTTTATACCAGTACCATGCTGTCTTGATTCCTTTAGCTTTGTCATATTGTCTGATACCTGGGATAGATGTGCCTCCTGCTTCATTTTTGTTCCTCAGGATTACTTTGGCAATTTTGGGTCTTTTATGGTTCCATATAAATTTTTGGGTTATCCTTAATTATTTTTTTAAATTGTTGCAATATTCTTTGATGCCATTAATTCTTTGATATCATTAATTTGGATATATACCCAGAAGTAGTAGAATTTTGGATCGTATTGTAATTCTACTTGTAATTTTTTTTTGGTGTCAAATCTTTAATAAAGAAATGTCAAAAAATACATACTTCACATCAGGGAAACCCAAAGTTTTCCTGCTGTCAGGACTGTCTCAGAGCACAGGTGTCTGGGATCAGCCAGTCCCTGAAGGCATGACTCAGTAAAAATGGCCACTGAAAAACATGGTGCCGTATATATATGACAACTACCTTTTCCCAAACCTCTACTGATGATTCCTTTGAACAAGCTTTTCCCTCTCCCCCAGAAATTGATTTTCCCCTTTTCCAGACTCAGGCTTTTCCCCTCATTCATTCCAGCCTTGGAGAAGGAAAGCTACAATCCTGAGTGTTAAACCATAAAGGACAGGTGTCACACACACTCTAGGCGTACCTTCCTTTCACTGTGGAAGAACCCTGGGAATGGACTGCCTCTCAGGTCACATGTCAGAGACACCTAGGTCTCATCGAGGCTAGCAAGAGGTCTGCTGTGGAGAACTTGGCAAAGGTCACATCCCTACTTCTTTTCTTTTTTCTACTTTTAATTTTTTGAGGAACACACCTTTTTCCCATAATAAATGCACCATTTTACTTTCTTAACAACAGCTCAGGGTTACCAATTTCTTCAAGTCCATTCCAACATTGTTACTTTATGTTTTCTTGATAGTAGCTATCCTTTATAAGTTGGTCAGGTTTTTAAATTAGCAATTATATATTTAAGTGTATTTTGATTTTTTTAATGATTTACTGCATCTGTTTTGATAAATTTTCATTTACTAGGAAATTATATAAAGTTTTCAAAGGTTTTGACAAAACCCCTTTCATGGTATTCTTTGTGCTTTTAGAGACATCTTTGTCTCCTTTTTCATTTCTATCATTTAAAATTGGTGCCTGTATGTTTTTTTGTTGAGCGTTCTTGCTCTTCAGTTTGTCTATTTTATTGATTTTTGGTTTTGTTAATCCTATCTATTGCTTCTTTGTTTTTTATTCAAAATGTGATTTCTTGGTTTTGTTATTTCCTTTTTACTTCTTTCTCTGAGTTTGCCATTATTTTTCTGACTCCCGAAGGTGAATGCTTGGCTCTTAATTTTTGGCCTTTTTTTCTAACATAAGTACTTCAAGATATTAATTTTAAAGCCTACTTTGATACAAAGTATTTTCATTATTACTTCTAAATATTTTCTAATTTACTTCAGAATTTTTTCTTTTATCTGTTGGTTTTTTAGAAGATTGCCTTGAAATTTCCAAACATAGTTTTGTCTATTGATTTCTGTCTTAATTGCAGTAAGATCAGAAAATGTAGTCTTTGAAAGTCTTTGAAATCTGGCATAGCATATAGCATGTGGTAGGATTTTGTAAATGTTCTGTGCCTGAAGAGAAATTGTATTTTCTGTTTATTTACTCTATCAAGCATATTAATCATGATATGAAAAAAATATATTGATTTTTGTCTACTTTCAATTATTGATTGATATTAAAAATCTCACTATGATGATAAATTTATTTCTTGTTCATTAATTTATGTTCATATATTTTGAGTCTAGGTTATTAAGAGTATACAAGTTTAGAATTGTATATCTTTTTTAATGAATTCAGCCTTTTACTGTGAAATGGCTTTATAGTATAAATAATGCTGTTGGTGAAATTTTCCTTTTTTCTGCAGTTGATTTTGAGTTTTAACATCAAGTTCATAAAGTCTTATTTTGTTTGAGAGTAATATAGATATACTAGATTTCATTTATTTAGTATTTTCATGGTGCATCTTTTTCTACTTTTAAATAATATTGTGAAATTTATTATATAACAGAATAGTACAAAGATGTACATGTACTATTTGTAGAGTAACAATAAAACAACTTCCTTTGTGTCTGCCACTCACGTTAGAATCTGCCAGTAAGTAATTTAGTTTTTGTGTTTTTATGAAAGACATTTTTACTGAGTAGAAATTTGTAGCCTTACAATTATTTTTTCTAAGAATTGAGTAGGTCTTATTTGTTGTCATCTTAATTTGTTGGTTCTTAATAAAGTCAGTTTGTTCCTCTTTATTTCTTTTCAAAATTACCTTTATTCTTCTGCTTTTCTGTTTCTACATAACCTTCACAATTAACTTGTTAAGCTAAGAAAATCCTGTTTGCATTTTGACTGAGATTGCATGAAATAAGAGCAGACATCTTTTTAATTCTTTTAAATATTCTTTCTTTCCATCTAGGCTATATGTTTGTCTACTCATGTATTGCATTTGTGTGTGTATGTATCATTTAGTAAAATATATGGTTTTCTTCATTTTTGTCTTACTGGGCATTTTTTACTGGACTTACTTTGTTTCTAAGTAATTAATGAGTTTTACAAGTATTTTGAATTTTAGTTTTTATTTTGTTTTAAACAAAGAGGGTTTCCAGGGTTATAGATTAGAGTGGTAGCAATGCCTTTGCTTTATTTTAGGAGTATGAGTGTGTGAATGAAGTGATTCATAGATTTGACTGTCAGACATTTTGCATAGGGGCCGGGCTAATCTTCTGTGCATTGCTTTATTTTAAAATATGTAATGCCAAATGAGCACTATTCTTTGTCTTAAATTTCAGCATTTATTTCATTATGGTCATAGATTATGGCTTTATAGGTTCTACTTTGGAAAGTTTGTTGATTTTCTTTATAGTTTGATACATTGTAAAATTTTAAGAAGAATATGTTTTTTTCCTCTGGGTGAGTATGTTACATCACATTTCTTCATGTTGTGCACTTACTTTAACTTTTTAAAATTATTTTTTGTGCTCATTAATGTCCTTTTCTTAAAAATGAGACGACTGCCAATATGGTATTGCTATTTATTCATGCCTCCTTGTATTCCTAAAATCAATTTTTACAACATATATATATATATATATATATGTATCAAAGTTTTATTGTAGTCTTAACTATTTACACATTTTTCATCTTACTGATGAATTTTACCTTTTAAGAATATGAAACATCGTTCTTTCTTCTTTAGTGCCTCTCATTTTGAAATATTTTTTTGTATTGTATTATTATTGCAAGCCTAGTTTTGTTTAGATTTTTGGTATGTCCTTTTATATTCTTCCTCTTTCCTCCTTTCTCCCATTTCTTTCCTGGCCCCTTCATAGTTTTATTTTGCATCTAGATCTGTTACTAAGAACTATGCTTTTATTTTAGTTGTTTTCTGCTCTATAAAAAAGTACTATGCTTTATGTGATCTTTTGGACTTATCTTTTTTCCGCTAAGTATTATAATGCCTAGATTCATACAAATTGGAAATTTATTGTTGTTTTTAAGCACTTTGAGGTATAACTGTTATATATTAAACCAAACTTTTAAGTTTACAATTTAATACTTTTTGGCATATTCATAAACCAATGAAATCATCACTGTAATCAAGATGGTGAACGTAATTGTCACCTCAGGAAGTTTCATCATCTGCTTTATCCTTGCTGATTTTCTGCCTGCTTTTGCTCTATCGATTATTGAGAGAGGGATATAGAAATCTTTTAATTGTTAATTTTTCTATTTCTTTTTAACAATGCAGTCACTTTTTGCTTCATGTAGTTCAAAGCTGTGTTACTAGATTTGTAAATGTAAATGCTAATCATTGTTATGTTTCTTGATTAATTGACACCTTTTTATTATGAAATGACCTTCTTTATTCCTAATAATATTTTTGCTACCTTGTCTAATATTGACATAGCCACTTCGGTTTCTTTTATCTAGTGTTAGAGTAATATATCCTTTTCTATCCTTTTACATTTAACCTATGCATTTATATTCTTGCATGTATCTTTTTCTTAAATATTTAAAAGTTAATAGACCTAAAGGGAATGTTTATTCTAGTGCTGTTGACTATGATGTGAAGCTGCTGACCCTCACAAGCCCTTGTCACCCAGGGCTGTGAGAACCACTCACGGCTGGGGAGTTTGAACTCTGTCTCTGAGCATTATTGTCTCTTTAATTTTGTATTGAAAGGGTCTTGTTATTTGTTATCTCTGGAAATAATTGTTACTGGGATATTACTGAAATGATTTCTAAGGATGTAAGCCTGATACTAATCTAACTTGCTATATTTGAAATCTGAGATTTCTTTGAAGAGACCTTTCATTACAAGGCTTGGTGCAATACAACTGGAACATTCCCTATTGTAGTATTGAGTTCAGACCCTCTTCATCTTCACAGCATGATAAATTAATAAGCTTGTTGAACTCTGGGCTTTTCTTTGAGTCATCTGTTAAACCTCAGATTAGATCAGAAAGGAACATCAGAATCTAAAAAAGAAGTCTTTACCTCATTTATCATCTCCACCTACCAGAAAACTGATGGAGTGTTTGTAATTGTCACTGAGTGGCAGGGGGACAGATGGTGGACTATCATTCTATCAGAAGATGGCCTTTTCTTTTTTACATGGTTTCTGTTTCACGGTATTTCATTAGCTTCATTTTTCTCAGCTGTCACTTTAAACAATGTAATACATAGATTGTAATGGATAAAAACATAAGTGTATCCTACCTGTAGAAAGGGACCTTGGCAGAGTTGAATCTCTTGTATAATTAAAACAACCTATCAAGTTTTAAAAGTTGTCCTCGTCATATGTGTTTCATTTTTCAAAGTGTTGCTATCACAAAAGATATTGTTTAGATAAAAGGCATTAAATATCAGATTTCCTTAAATTTGCTGTTTGACTAAATTTAACATTTTATTTAGACATAATGGAACTCAAACTTTCTATGTTTTTAAGCATTTCTTCAGCACCTGCTTGTGCATTATGCACTAGTCCTGGCACCAGGGCAACACAAGTAAAAATTGCCACATGAGCCTATCTCTTCATTTTATTCTATCTCTGATAAATTTCACAGTTTCATGAATCTCTAAACACACTCATTTGAATGTAAATGAACTAATTTTTATATATGGTGCTTTCACTTTTAAATAGTTTGTTTGGATGATAATATCTATATGTGCTCTATTTGATAGGGCTAATGCCACCTAACAAATCAGTAATTAAAGTTCGCTTTCTTCTGAAATCTTTCAGGGGAATAATCTGCTGGAATAATTTAATGGCAGAGTGATACTAATCAAGATAATAACTTACTACAGATTCTTTTGGTCTTGTTCTGAGTAAAACTCTCTTTAACTTAAGCAGTTAGCATAAGCCCTTGGCACTTAGTATTGAATTAAATATTAGTAAATTAAATATTTGTTTTTGAGGTTGAAAAGCATACATTTATTAAACAGTCAATAGGAGTGATGTAAGAATTTCCAGAAGTTTTATTCTAATTCACTGATTCATTTTTAGGCTGTTTTCAGTCTGGGACCCACTAAATCTTAAATCTTAATGAGCTAACCTATCATTTATTTTCAGTATACTAAATCTTTGAGGGTGGTATTGAAAATATATGTAAATTATTGTCTAAAAATTCCACACTGTTTGTAGTTGAGTGTTTCTTTATTTCTTCCCTTCATTCTTCTGCTTCTCTTTTTCTCCTGATTTTCCTTCTTCTTCCCTCCCTAGATTCTCCACTCACCCCTCACTTTTTTTTTTTTTTTTACCATCGTCATCCAGAGAAACAAGAAAAACAAGTTCAAATCCCCCAAGCCCCCACCCTTTTCCAGTTTTTGTGGAAGATGGTGAAGAAATGTTATAAAGTTTAGCCTCCTGTTTATCTTACTTGTTGCTGTGCTAGGCAGGCTTAAACGGGTAGAATGCCTCATAATATTTTTAAGAATTTAAGAGAAAACATTATTTGGTTCTGGAATTGATTAATATTATCGGATTTTAGACTCGAGTTCAGAAGGTACAGGATGAGGTTGAGAGAAGAATGTTGTTTTTCTGAACAAAATGTGAAAGCCCTTGCATTAATTTCTCATGTGTTTTGTAACTTGGCATCCACCCTGCTCTTGAAAGTAAACTTTTGATTCCAGAGAAATATGCTTCTTGAGCATGACATTGGATTTCTATTAAAAAAAAAAACCACAATTTTCAGGTAAAAATACATTTGTGTTGCTGTAAAGAAAGTTTGGTCCTCTTTATTCAAAAGACACCTATTTCAACTCTTTTGATATGGGAAGAATAATAACTTCCTTAAAAATTCTCACTTTTGTATTATTTTTAAATAATGGGAAGCAGATTATTTTCTTCCGTGTATCATGTTTTATGAAAAGTGTTTATTGTGAGATAACACTTGCAAGACCTCTAAAATTTGTAGTTGTATAAAATCCTGTGTTGTTTTATTTATATCTTCCTGCTTCTCTTTCTCAAACCTCATGAACCTATCTACAGCTTAATTTTTTCCTGTCTCCTTTAAAAAATAAAGAACCGTGAGAACCTTTAGGACGAGTCTGATAGAATATCAAGGTCATAAACTTCAATATGAATTACTTCACTGAATATAGTAAATTATATTAGAAAGGCCAGAGCTTTGGTCTAGTATGCCATAAAAGGTAATTAAAAGAATAAGGGTATAAACCTTGATGAGATCATCTATATAGGTATTAGTTTCCTTATGTGCATTACTAGTATTTCATATTGTAGCAATGTTGTTTAAAAAAGAAGTCACAATTGTGACTTTAAAACTGGATTTAGATTTTGTCTGTATGTGTATGGAGTTAACCATCATTAACTTTTGGGCTCAATACATTGTTTTTTAGAATGTTAGAAATTGAAGGACTTTCAGAGTTCCTATTGTGGCTCAGCAGTTAATGAACCCGACTAGTATCCATGAGGTTGCGGGTTTGATCCCTGACCTCACTCAGTGGGTTAAGGATCTGGCGTTGCCATGAGCTGTGGTGTAGTTCGCAGATTGCGGCTGGGATCCTGTGTTGCTTTGGCTCTGGCGAAATTGAAAGACTTTAGAATTTAATGTGTGAGGCCCAGAGAGGTCACTCAGCCGTGAGCTGCAGAATTTATCCTGGTGTAACTGTCTTTCCACTGCATCAGTTTGCTTTTCTGTTCCTAGGAGAAGCAGTGTCTCCTGTTGATGTGTATTTAGAGTTAACAGTGTCAAATAGTGAGAATGGCCAATGAAGACTCTTTCCAGACTTATTAGTAGTGGAGTAATACTTGCACTAAGCACGATTTCATGAAAGTAGGAATTGTATTTTTTTCAGTTCTTTAAGGAAAGAAGGAGATCCAGGGACCTTTGGATGGTTTTGGGTCGTGATTAATTCATAGTTTGCAAATAAGTCAGTAAATCATAGACATTGTGTCTCAAAGAGTATACTTTACTTTCCTTGTGCCTGTAGCATAACAATTAGGATTGTGAATAGATGCAAAAAGATGAGTGTATTTTTACATAGTTACATTCATTCTTCTGTAGCACAAATGAACCTATTGCAACTGTAACCTTATGCAAATCAACCCTCTTTTAAGAATCTTGCTTTTTTTCTTGCATTTTCTTATTAGCATTAACTTTCTAATAGTTAAAATATTAATGTGTATCAGTTGTGGAAAATATGAGAAAAAATAAGTTTGCTTACTTGTTAATTTAACATTTTGATCTAATTTTCTGCTCTTTATATATGAATATCTTAATGTCTGTTGAATTTTATTTTGTCTTTTTAGGGCTGTACCTTGGCATATGGAGGTTTCCCAAGCTAGGGGTTGACCTGGAGCTACAGCTGTTGGCCGTGTTATACCCACAGCCATGGCAACACCAGATCTGAGCTGCATTTGTGACCTACCACAGCTCACAGCAATGCCGGATCCTTAACCCACTGAGCGAGGCCAGGGATTGAACCTGCGTTTTCATGGATGTTAGGTTCATTTCTGTGCAGAGCCATGCCTTAATGTTATTTATATATAAATTGCGTTGTATAGATTTGAATCCTGAATTTTTATTTACCATCGTGCAATGAATGTTTTTAATAACATTACTGTTTAAAACATAACAAATGTGTATAGTATCATATTAATGCATGTGCCATAATTTATGTGATCAGTGCTCTGCTCTTGATATTTTTCTCACTGCGGTGAATTATATTTACAGAGAAATACTGTTACACATTTTTTTCCTAAGGAAATTAGAAATACTTCTGGTAATTTTGCAGAAGTAAATTATTCATATAATGCCTGATTATCTTTTTGTGGTATTGAAGTATTAGCTACTGATGCTATTAGTTTTTGATGCTATTAGCTTCTCATTAATAAATACCTAGACCCATTCATTCATGGATATATTCCAATTCTACATTTCATTTTCATTTATTTTTGGGGATACATTTATAAAGAGAGACGTTCCCTCATCTACTATTTGGTTACTGAGTGGCAGGTTAAAATTTTGATCATTTATCAGTTTTCTGGATAACTTGGTTTCCTATTATCCTTCAAATATGTCCATAATTAGTTTTTAAAATGCATAAATTCTGGATTCAAACACTTTTGATATGTTTCAGTCATTTGAAAATTTTCTTTTTGAAGCTCAAATTATGCTATCTTTTGGTCAGTTGGAACCTCTTAAAATTTGCTCTCAAGTTCTTTTGACATGAGCATAGTTGAATTTGTTAATTAGCTTACTTCTTGGTATGGCAAGATGTTTCATTGTGATTAGCTGTTTCACCAAGAAGCCCTGGTTACTTTTACAGAGAAATGGTATTTCAGGAGCATAATCAAGAATGATCATTACTACTGGGTGGATCATTATAAACAGAATTAGAAAATAAAGAAGTAAAATGGATATATTGTGTGTGAATATGTATTCATACATGCTCAATATATATGTGTTTATATACATGTATTATTTAATGATGACGGACTCATGAACTATTGCAGTTCAGATTCAGGACCACAAGTGTTTTACTTAACCTGCTCTGTATTGTCTGTGTATCTCTTTACTCCCATACCAAGCATTCAGTTATAAAGGACACAGGAGATGATAGAACTATTATACCTAAAGTCTCCTTTACTTTATCCCACATTATATACATAACAGTATTAGAATCCCATTACTATTATTCCTACCATCAATGTAATTACTGAGAAGAGTTCAAAATTTTTTTCATGTTTTCCCCATTCTCATGTTTTATTAGTAATTATGTGAAAAGTTGGACATACAGCCATTATGTAAGTATATTCTTTAGCTTTCAGTCACTATTTAGTCCTAGTTCTGTAAATGGATGTGTAATGATCACCACTAGTCCTTATGTCTTTGTCACTCTAGTCTTGTGGGTTTTTCTGATTCTTGTTGTATGGTAGATGCTTCAGGAAAGCCTTAGGAGAATAATATTCTCTGAAGGCTTTTTTGTGTTGATAACAGTTTATCTGTGCTTTTTATACTTGAAAGTTGGTTTTATTAGATATAAAGCCCTCAACTTACGTTTCTTTCTTGAAAATACTAAGTACATTACAGCAGTGCCCCTTCATCCTTAGAGGATATGTTCCAGGACCCCAGTGGATGTCTGAACTCCTGGGTAGTACCAAAACCTGTATATACCATTAACTCTTAAAATAGATTAGATAGAACTATGCAAGTCCACTTATGTGTGGATTATTTTTGATAAATACTGCAGTACTAACACTACTTATTGAAGAGACTGCCTTTCCTCTACTATTACATTCTTGCCTCCTTTGTCATAGATTAGTTGACCATAGGTGTTTTGGTTTGTTTCTGGGCTTTCTTTCCTCCTCCACTGATACGTATTTCTGTTTTTTTGTCTGTTCCATTCTGTTTTGTTGATTGTAGCTTTATAGTATAGTCTCAAATCAGGGAGCCTGATTCCTTCAGTCAGTTCTGATTTATTTTTTTTTTTTTCAGTATTGCTTTGGCTATTCGGAATATTTTGTGTTTCCATACAAATTTTAAAATATTTTGTTCCAATTCTGTAAAAAATGTCATTGGTAGCTTGATAGAGATTGCATTGAATTTGTAAATCGCCTTGGGTAGAATAGTCATTTTGACAATATTGATTCTTCCAAACCAGAAGCATGGTATATCTTTCCATCTGTTTGTGTCATCTTTAATTTCTTCCATCAGTGTCCTATAGTTTTCAGAGTAAAGGTCTTTTTGTCTGTTTAGGTAGGTTTATTCCTAGATATTTTACTCTTTTTGATGCCATAGTAAATGGAGTGGTTTCCCTAATTTCTCTTTATGGTCTTTCACTGTTAGTGTACAGAAATGCGGTAGATTTCTTCTGCCTAGAGAAGTTCCTTATCTGCTTATCTGTAAAGGTTTTGATTTCTCCTTCAAATCTGAGTGAGAGCCTTGTTGGGTAAAGTAATCTTGGCTGGAAGTTTTTTCCTTTCATCACGGTAAGTATATCATGCCACACCATGTGGCTTGCATAGTTTCAGCTGAAAAATCTGCTGATAACCTTATTAGGGTTCCCTTGTATGGTATTCGTTTCTTTTCCCTAGCTGCTTTCAATATTTTCTCTTTGTCTTTAATTGTGGTCATTTTGATTAATATGTGTCTTGGGGTGTTCCTTCTTGGGTTTATTTTATATGGTACTCGCACTTCCTGGATTTGAGTGAGCGGTTCCTTTCCCATGTTAGGGAAGTTTTCAGCTAATATCTCTTTGAATATTTTTTCTGTCGCCTTCTCTCTCTCTTCTCCCCTCTGGCACCCCTATAATACGGACGTTGGTGCATTTAACATTATCTCAGAGTTCTCTGAGACTCTCATTTCCCTTCAGTCTTTTATCTCTTTTCTCTTCCACATGAGTGATTTCCACTAATCTGCCGTCCACCTCGCTGATTCGTTCTTCTGCCTCCTGTATTCTACTGAGGCAGAAGAGTTTTTTATTTCATTTATTGTATTTTGCATCTCTTCTTGTTTAATTTTTACATCTTGTATTTCTTTGCTTGGTGTTTCCCATAAATTATCCATCTTTTCCTCCAGTTTATTTCCAGTGTCTTGCATCATCTTCAGCATCAACAGTCTAAAGTCTCTTTCTGGGAGGCTGATTATCTCATT
>PVHT021183629.1:19876761-19979580 GCA_004024745.2 Catagonus wagneri
TCTTCCAGGAGTTTAATAGTGTCTTGTCTTATATTTAAGTCTTTAAACCATTTAGAGTTTATTTTTGTGTATGGTGTGAGAGTGTGCTCTAGTTTCATTGATTTACATGCAGCTGTCCAAGTTTCCCAGCAAAGCTTACTGAAAAGACTTTCTTTTTCCCATTTGAAGTTCTTGCCACCTTTGTCAAAGATCAATTGGGCATAGGTGTCTGGGTTTATTTCTGGGGTCTCTATTCTGTTCCATTGGTCCGTATGTCTGTCTTGGTACCAGTACCATGCTGTCTTGATTATTGTGGCCCTGTAATATTGCCTGAAGTCTGGGAGAGTTATGCCTCCTGCTTGGTTTTTGTTCCTCAGGATTGCTTTGGCAATTCTGGGTCTTTTGTAGTTCCATATAAATTTTTGGATTGTTTGTTTCAGTTCTGTGAAAAATGTCATGGGTAATTTGATTTGGATTGCACTGAATCTGTAGACTGCTTTGTGTAGTATCACCATTTTTACAATATTAATTTTTCCGGCCCATGAGCATGGAATATCTTTCCATTTCTTTGTATCTTCTTTGATCTCCTTGATTAATGTTTTGTAGTTCTCTGCATATAGGTCTTTCACCTCCTTGGTCAGGTTTATTCCCAGGTATTTGATTTTTTGGGAGAAAAGGCTTTTTTGATTATATTTTTTGTTTCTGAGGTTTCTAAAAACAGTTTCACAGTTGATACACTTCAAGGTATTACTGACCTTCATTACTCATTTATGCTAAGAACTTGCTGACTTCTTGACACAAAAATGTTATCGAGTCCATTCTTTGGACATTTCCTTTTTTTTTCCTTTTCCCCTCTATGTACATGTTGCCCTTAGTGCGTTCATGCAGTCCCATGGTTTTAAATATTTTTTACTTTGGATGACTGACAATTTTGTATATTTAGTTTCACTCACACTTAGTATGTCCAAAACAAGCTCCTGCTTTTTCCTCCATACTTCCCCCCTGAAAAACCCTCTTCCTTGTCCCATAGTCCTCTCTGTCTTATTACTCTATTCTAGTTGTGGGTGTGCCAGAACCCTTAAAGCTGTCCTTGACATTTTTCTTTCTCCCCCACCTGTCATCCAGTCTAACTGCAAAGAATGTTAACTTCGATTTGAAATACCTTCAGAATTTGACTGTCATTCTCTAACTTAACTACTCCCCCTCGCCATCAAGCCTCCATCTTCTCTTACCTGGATTATTATAGTACTCCTCTGACCATCTCTGTTTCTGTACACGTCTCCTTGCAGTCTACTCTACATACTCGGGCCAGAGAGAACCTATAAAAAATGCCAGATCGAGTCAGAAGGAGAAAGACAGAGACCATGTGATATCGCTAATAACTGGAATCTAATATACTGCACAAATGAACCGTTATGCAGAAAAGAAAATCAAGGACTTGGAGAACAGACTTGTGGTTGTCAAAAGGATGGGGGAGGGAATGGGATGGTAGGGGGATCTGGGGTTAATAGTTATAGACTGTTGCCTCTAGGCTGCAAAAGCAAGGAGATCCTACTGTATAGCACTGGGAACTATGTCTAGCCACTTGTGATAAATCCATATATGTATGTGTAACCCTGTCACCACGCTGTGCAGCTGGGTATAATGGGAAAAAAAAAATGCCAAGTCATGTCACTTTTCTCAAACTTCAAGGCTTTTACACTTCAGGCTCCTTTTCCTAGATAGCTCTTTCCACATATATCCATAGAGCTTAGCTTTCTTACCTCCTTCAGGTCTCTGCCCAAATGTCACCTTTTCAGTGAGGCTGTCTTTCACATCTATATCTATATCTATATATCTATATATCTATCTAGTAATGCTAGTTTAATAAGGTAATCTTTAAATTTAGGGAAAAATTCTTTTTTTTTTTTTGCCTTTTTGTCATTTTATGGCCGCACCCGCGGCATGTGGAGGTTCCCAGTCTAGGGGTCTGATCAGAGCTGTAGCCACTGGCCTGCGCCGCAGCCACAGCAACACAGGATCCGAGCCGCGTCTGCAACCTACACCACAGCTCACGGCAACGCCGGATCGTTAACCCACTGAGCAAGGGCAGGGATCAAACCCGCAACCTCGTGGTTCCTAGTCGGATTCGTTAACCACTGCGCCACGATGGGAACTCCAAATTTAGGGAAAAATTCTGATGCTACTAATATTTTTATTTATGTATTTATTTATTTAGTCTTTTTAGGACTGTACCTGTGGCATACGGAGGTTTCCAGGGTAGGGGTCGAATCAGAGCTGCAGCTGCTGGCCTACACCACAGCCACAGCAATGCGGGATCTGAGCCGTGTCTGCAACTTACACCACAGGTCATGGCAACTCCAGATCCTTACCCCACTGAGGGAGGCCAGGGATTGAGCCCACATCCTCATGGATACTAGTCAGGTTTGTTAACCACTGAACCACCACAGGAACTCCTAATGCTACTGATACTTTAGCATAGATATCCTTTTTATGCATATATATCTCTATACTTTTTTTCATTGTGGTATGATTTACTTAAAAGAAGGTAGAGATCTCTAATGTACAGTTGTTGGGTTTTGTCAAATCTAGATACTCATGTAATCTGCAACCCCTATCAAAATTTAGAACATCTCCATTCCTCCGCGGAGTTTCCTTGTTCTTCTTTCTAGTCATTCTTCTACCGCCCCTGACCCTTGGTAGCCACTGATGTGCTTTCTATCATTGTAGATTAGTTTTTCCTGTTCTAGAAGTACATACAAAGGTAATCACATTCCTTTTTGGCTGGCTTCTTTTACGGAGTACAGTTGACCCTTGAACAATGAAGGGGTTAGGGGCAGTAACTCTCCATGCGTTTAGAAATCCACATATAACTTATATAGTTGGACCCCCATATCTATAGTTCCTCCATATCCATGATTCTGCATCCACAGATTCAACCAGCTGAGGATTGTGTAGTATTATAGTTTTTATTGTTGAAAACAATCCATGTATAAGTAGACTCACACAGTCAAACACATATTCAGGTGTCGACTGTATACTCTTTTTGAGATTTATCTGTATTGTTGCATGTACATAATTTGTTTCTTTTCATTGTTGAATGTGTTCGTTTTGTGCATATTTCACACATTTTTATCTATTCATCTGTTGCTAGACATTTGGGTTTCCAGTTTTTGGCATTTGTAAATTAAACTCATATCAAGTTTTTGGGTGTATATATTTTTATTTCTCTTGAGTGAATACTTAGAAGTGGGATACTACCCTGTTTTCCATAGTGTTTGTGCTATTTTACACCCTCTTCAGCCAACTATGGGAGTTCAAGTTGCTCCACAGTCTCGCCCCATACTTGGTATTGTTAGTTTTTAAAAATTTTATCTAGTTTCAGTGTGAGCATAGTGGTTTCTCATTGTGATTCTAATTTGCATTTCTCTAGTGACTAATGGTATATATTGAGTATGTTTCCATGTGCTTTTTAACTATTCATTATCTTCCTTTATGATGAATTTGCTGAAGAATTTTGTCCATTTAAAAAATTGAGTTGTCACTTGTTTTGTGTTGTTTAGACATTCTAACCATAAGTTCTTTGTCAGATATATATCTTATGAATTTTTTCTCTCAGTCTGGAGCTTGCCTGTACATTTTGTTAGTGATAACTTTTAATAAGGAAGAGTTTTTTTCTTTTTTATTAAAGTATAGCTGATATACAGTGTTGTGCTAATTTCTGCCATATAGCAAAGTAAGAGCTTTTAAATGTGATGATGTCTGTTCTATCAGTATTTTCTTTTTAGGTTTTGTGCTTTCTTTCTGAGTTCTAAGAGGTTTATCTGACCAAAGGTTGAAAAGGCTCCATTTTTTTTCGTAGAAGCTTTGTAAGTTTATCTTTTGCATTTAGACTTACAACCCATCTCAGATGAATTAATGGGTGTGATATGAAGCATAGGTCCATGTTTATTTTTCCATATAGATAGCCAGTTCTTTTCAGCACTATATGCTGAAAAGGTTTCCTCTCCCATTATACTATTTTTTTAATTTAAAAAACTTTTATTGAAGGATAGTCGATTGACAAGGTTGTGACAATTTCTACTGTACAGCAGAGTGATTCAGTCATACATATACACATATCCATTTTCTTTCAGATTCTTTTTCCACACGGATTATCACAGAATACTGGGTAGAGTTCTCTGTTCTATACAGCAGGTCCCCATTGGCCAGTCATTCCATGTACCTCAGTGTGCAGATGCCAGTCCCAAACCCCAGTCTATTCTGACCCCCACCTCCCACCTGTCCGCTTTGGTAACCATAAGTTTTCCAAAGTCTGTGAATCTGTTTCTGTTCTGCAAATAAGTTCATTTGTATCCTTTTTTAGACTGTACATGTAAGTGATATCATATGATTGTCTTTCACTGTCTAATTTGTCTTATTATGATAGTTTCTAGGTCCATCCATGTTGCTACAAATGGCATTATTTCATTCTTTTTTATGGCTGAGTAATATTCCATTGTGTATGTGTATCACATCTTATTAATCCATTCCTCTCTTGATGGACATTCAGGTTGTGTCTATGTCTTGGCTATTGTGAATAGTGCTGCAGTGAATATTGGGGTGCACGTATCTTTTCAAATTAGGGTTTTCTCCAGATAGATGCCCAGGGATGGGATTCCTGGATCATATGGTAGTTCTATTTTTAGTTTTTGGGGTTTTTTTTTTTGTTTGTTTTGTTTTGTTCTTGCTTTTCAGGGCTTCATTTCGTGGCATATGGAGGTTCCCAGGCTAGGGGTCTAATCAGAGCTACAGCTGCCAGCCTGTTCTGCAGCAACAGCAATGCCAAATCTGAACCACATCTCCACCTACGCCACAGCTCACGGCAACGCCGGATTCTTAACCCAGTGAGCAAGGCCAGGGATCGAACCTGCAATCCCATGGTTCCTAGTTTGGTTCATTTTCTCTGTGCCACGACAGGAACTCCCTATTTTTTAGTTTCTTGAGGAACCTCCATACTGTTGTCTGTTATCATTGCACCCATTTATATTCCCACCATTAGGGTTCCCTTTTCTCTGCACCCTCTCCAGCATTTATTGTTTGTAGACTTTAAAAAAAAATTGTATTATATCAATTTACATTGTTCTGTCAATTTCTGCTATACAGCAAACTGACCCAGTCATTCATATATATATATATATATATATATATATATACACACACACACACACACGTACACACATTCTTTTTCTCACATTATCCTCCATCATGCTCCATCACAAGTGATTAGATATATAGTTTCTTGTGCTCTACAGTAGGACTTCATTGCCTGTCTACTCCAAATGTAAGAGTTTTCATCTACTAACCCCAGACTCCCAATCCATTCCACTCCCTCCTCTTCAACCCCTGGGAACACGAGTCTGTCCTACATGTCCATGATCTTTTCTGTTTTATAGATAAATCATTTTGCAATATTTTAGACTCCACATATAAGTGATATCATGTCTTATATCACTTATATCAGTGGTATCTGTCTTTCTCTTTCTGACTTACTTCACTCAATATGAGTGTCTCTAGTTCCATCCATGTTTCTACGAATGGCAATATTTCGTCCTTTTTTATGACTGAGTAGTACTCCGATGCATATATATATATATATATATATATATATATATATATATATACACACATATACACACACACACACCACATCTTCCTAATCCATTCATCCATTGTTAGGCATTTAGGTTGTTTCCACGTCTTGGCTATTGTGAGTAGTGTTGCGATGAATGTATGGGTGCAGGCATCTTTTCAGTGGAATTTTTTCTGGATATATGCCCAAGAGTGGGATTGCTGGGTCATATGGTAGTTCTATGTATAGTTTTCTGAGGTACCTCCATACTGTTTTCCATAGTGGTTGTATCAATTTACATTCCCTCTAACAGTGTAGGAGGGTTCCCTTTTCTCCACACCCTTTCCAGCATTTGTTATGTGTTGACTTTTTTTTTTTGGTCTTTTGTCATTTTAGGGCCATACCTAAGGCATGTGGAGGTTCCCAGGCTAGGGGTCTAATAGGAGCTATAGCTGCCGGCCTTTGCCAGAGCCACAGCAACGCTGGATCCGAGCTGCGTCTGCAGCCTACACCACAGCTCACGTCAATGCCAGATCCTTAACCCAGTGAGCAAGGCCAGGGATCGAACCTGCAACCTCATGGTTCCTAGTCGGATTTGTTTCCGCTGAGCCACAACAGGAACTCCTGTTATGCTGACTTGTTAATGATGGCCACTCTAAATGGTGTGAGGTGGTACGTCATTGTAATTTTGATTTGCATTTCTCTAATAATTAGTGATATTGAGCATTTTTTTTTCATGTGCCTGGTGGCCATCTGTATGTCTTCTTTGGTGAAATAGCTATTTAGGTCTTCTGCCCGGTTTTCAGTTGGGTTGTTTGGGTTTTTATTTTGTTGTTGTTCTTGAGTTATGTGAGTTATTTGTATATTTTGGAGATTAAACTTTGTTAGTGGAGTCATTTGCAAAAATTTTCTCCCATTCTGTGGGTTTTTTCTTTTTTTTTAATGGTTTCCTTTGCTATGCAGAAGGTTTCGAATTTAATCAGGTCCCTTTGGTTTATTTCTGCTTTATTGTCGTTATCCTAGAAGGTGGATCAAACAAGATGTTGCTGTGGTTTATATCAAAGAGCATTCTGCCTATGTTTTCCTCTAGGAGTTTTATAGCATCTGGTCTTGTATTTAGGTCTTTAATCCATTTTGAGTTTATATTTGTATATGGTATTAGTGCTCTAATTTCATTCTCTTGCATGCAGTTGTCCAGTTTTCCCAGCAACATTTATTGAAAAGAGTATCTCCTTCACTGTATGTTCTTATCTCCTTTGTCATAGATTAATTGACCGTAGGTGTTTGGTTATATTCCTGGGCTTTCTATCCTGTTCCATTGATCTGCATTTCTGTTTTTGTGCCAGTATTACACCATCTTGATGACTGTAGCTTTGTACTAGAGTCTGAAGTCAGGGAGCCTGATTCCTCCAGTTCTGTTTTTTTCTTTTCAATATTGATCTGGCTATTCAAGGTCTTTTGTGTTTCCGTTCAAATTTGAAAATATTTTGTTCTAGTTCTGTAAAGAGTGTCATTGGAGAGTTTCCATCGTGGTTCAGTGGTTAATGAACCCAACTGGTATCCATGAGGACATGGGTTCAATCCCTAGCCTCGCTTAGTGGGTTAAGGATCCAGCATTGCCTTGAGCTGTGGTGTAGGTTGCAGACATGGCTTGGATCCCATGTTGCTATGGCTGTGGCATAGGCCGGTGGCTACAACTCCAATTAGCATTATACTGTTTTAATACTTCAGTTTTTTAAAAAAATCTTCCCTATGTGTGTGAGTCTGTTTCTGGACTATTCTGTTCTATTCTACCCTATCCTGTCCTATCCTCTCTATTCTATTTTCCTATCTTGACACCTTAAAAATACATAAATCAGCCCATAAAGTGTAAATGTAGTTCTTCACTCTCTGGCACATTCTATTCCATTGTCATTTTATAAATCCTCACAGTGTCTTGATTACTGTAGCTTTATGGAAAGTCTTGAAATAAAGCAGTAGAAGTTTTCAGCTTTTTTTTTTCGAGGTTGTTTTGGTTTTCCAGTGTCTTTTGCATTTTCACATAAATATTAGGATCAGGTGTTTGTTTTTTTTGTTTTTTTTTTGTTTTTTTGTCTTTTTAGGGTCTCACCCACAGCATATGCAGGTTCCCAGGCTAGGGGTCAGATTGGAGCTGCATCCACTGGCCTGTGCCACACCCACAGCAATGCCAGATCCAAGCTGCATCTGCGACTTATACCACAGTTCACAGCAACGCCAGATCCTTAACCCACTGAGCAAGGCCAGGGATTGAACCTGTGTCCTCATGGATGCTAGTCCGATTCATTTCCATTGAGCCGTGACAGGAACTCCTTTAATTTATTTAGTAAAGTATTATAATTTTTATCATAAAAGCTTTACAAATATTTTATTAAATTTATTCCTAATATTTTCAGTTTTTTTATGCAGTTGAAAATATTATATTTGAAGCTCCCTAGTGGCCTAGCATGTTAAGGATCTGGTGTTGTCACTGCTGTGTCTTGGTTCACTGCTATGATGCTAGTTCAATCCCTGACTTGGGAACTTCCACATACTGTGAGCATGGCCAAAAAAAGGAAAAAGGAAATGATATTTTTATTATACTTCTTGTTGTTAACATATTAACCTTATATACTGGGACCTTTCCAATTTGTCTTATGAGCTCTAATAGTTTTGTAAATTTATAAGATTTCTTTATGTATATAAACATGATATCTGAAAGTACAATCAGATTTTTTATTTCCATTCAGTATACTGTTTACTTTTTGTTGTTGTTTGTTGCACTGCAGTGCACCTTCAGCAAAATTTGGAACAGGAGCTTTGGGCCAGATCTCAGGGAGAAAGCATTCAGTTTTTTAAACATGATGTTAGCTACGTTTCTTTTGAGGAAAATTTTTTTTTTTTTGTCTTTTTGCCTTTATCTAGAGCCGCACCTGCGGCATATGGAGGTTCCCAGGCTAGGGGTCTAACAGGAGCTGTAGCCGCCGGCCTTCGCCACAGCCACAGCAACGCGGGATCCGAGCCGCGTCTGCAACCTACACCACAGTTCACGGCAACGCCGGATCCTTAACCCACTGAGCAAGGCCAGGGATTAAACCCACAACCTCATGGTTCTTAGTCGGATTCGTTAACCACTGAGCCACGAAGGGAACTCCTCTTTTGAGGAAATTTTTTTTTCTTAGTTTCCTGAGCCTTTTTTCTTAGATTGCTGTTCAGTGTTCTCAAATACCTTTCCTGCATCTGTTGAAATGTACTGTTTAATTTTATCAATTTAGACTTGGTATGACAACTTTATTGAGATGTAATTTACATCCTTTACCCATATAAGGTATTTAACTCTATATTGATCGCTAAATATTAAATCAACTTATATTCTTAGAATAAACTCCAGTTCCTCACTATATGTTATCTTTTTTATATATTGTTGGGTTAAATTTACTGACTTTTCATTAAGGATTGATACAGTTATGCTCACAGTGTATACTGATCTGTAGTTACCTTGCAGTGTGTTCGTGTGGTTTTTGTGTCAAGAGAATGTTGCCCTCATTAAGTGAGTTGAGAACCCTTTCCTTCTCTGTTTTATACAGGAGTTTCTTTAGGATTGGACTGATTTCTTATTTAATTTAAAGAAATTTTTTTTTTTTTTGTCTTTTAGGGCCATACCTGCGGCATATATGGAAGTTCCCAGGTTAGCGATCAAATTGGAGCTGCAGTTGCCGGCTTACACCACAGCCACAGCAACACTGGATCCTTAAGCCACTGAGCGAGGCCAGGGATCGAACCCACATCCTCATGGATTTTAGTCAGGTTTCTAACACAGTAAGCTACAATAGAAACTCCTAGATTACTTTTTTCTCGTTTGGCCTATTGTAATTTACATCTTTCAGGTGTTTTATGAAGCAGTTTTTATTTTTTCACTTGTCATTGCTACATTGGTGTACATTGTGACTTATAGGCCAGTGGACTAATACTTTGAGACTAGAATCCTTTGGGTGAATGGTTAGAATTTAAATTAGCCTGTTGCTACTTTTCTTCCAAAAAGATAAATTGGCAAATTAAGTTTTAGTTTTTTCTCATTTTATGTATTTTATTTTTATTTATTCTTTTTGATTGCCTTATTTCCTTTTTTCTAAAATTGAAGTATCATTGATTTACAGTGTTGTCAGAATTTCTGCTGTATAGCAGAATGAGTCAGCTATATATATGTGTGTATGTGTGTGTATATTCTTTTTTATATTCTTTTCCGTGATGGTCTATCCCAGGAGATTGTATGTAATTCCTGGTGTTTATCATTCTAAATGTAATAGTTTGTCCCTGCTAACCACTGCTAACAAACTTCCAGTCTATTTCAACCCCTCCTCCCCTTTGGCAACCACAAGTCTGTTCTCTATGTCTGTGAGTCTATTTCTGTTTTATGACTTGGTTCATTTGTGCCATATTTTGGATTCCACGTATAAGTGATATCATATGGTCTTTCTCTTTCTGACTTAGTTCACTTAGTATGATAATCTCTAGTTGCATCCATGTTGCTGAAAATGGCATTATTTCATTCTTTTTATGGCTGAGTAGTATTCCATTGTGTGCGCACACACACACACACGTGTGTGTGTGTGTGTGTGTGTATGTACACACCCACATGCTACATCTTCTTAATCCATTCGTCTGTTGATGGACATTGAATTTGTTTCCATGTCTTGGCTATGGTGAATAGTGGTGCAGTGAACATATGAGTGAATGTATCTTTTTGATTTACAGTTTTTTCCAAATATATATCTAGAAGTGGGATTGCTGGATTATACGGTAATTCTATTTTTAGTTTTCTGAGGAATATTTTCTATAGTGACTATACCAATTTACATTCCCACCAACAGTGTAGAAGGGTTCCTTTTTCTCTGCAACCTCTCCAGCATTTGTTATTTGTAGACTTATGGCCATTCTGACCATTGTGAGGTGGTACCTCATTGTAGTTTTCATTTGCGTTTCTCTAATAATGATGCTGAACATCTTTTCACGTGCCTTCTGACCATCCATATGCCTTCTTTGTAGATATGTCTATTTACATCTTCTTCCCCTTTTTCGATTGGATTTGTCTTTATGTTGTGGAGTTGTATGAGTTTTTTGTATATTTTGGAGAGTAAACCCTTGTTGGTTGGCATCATTTGCAACTATTTTCTCACTTTCCATAGGTTGTCTTTTTATTTTTTAAAAAATGCTTTCTTTTGCTGTACAAAAGCTTATAAATTTGATTAGGTCCCATTTGTTTATTTTCATTTTTATTTCTATTGCCTTAGGAGACTGACCTAATAAAACATTTGTAAGGTCATCGTTAATGGACTGCTATAGTAACATCTGCTTAGATTGGTGACCTATTGATGGCTGTTACTTACTAGTAAAGGCAAGCTGGAGCGTAGTTGGACAGTGACAGAGAAGCATTATCTCAGATTTTTGCATACTTTTGGTATTTAGTCAGTATAAATAACAAGAGCAAAACAAAGCAAATCTTTTGAGTATCTGGTCAGATCATTTCTGATGACATTTAAAATTATTTTTCGGTGTTCCCATGTGGTTTTTTCGGTGTTCCCATGTGGCTCAGCAGGTTAAGAATCGACTAGTATCCATGAGGATGCAGGTTCCATCCCTGACCTCACTCAGTGGGTTATGGATCCGGCATTATCATGACCTGTGGTATAGGTCATAGACACGGCTTAGAGTTGGCATTGTTGTGGCTGTGGTATAGACTGGCAGCTGCAGCTCCAATTTGACTCCTAGCCTGGGAACTTCCATATGCTGCAGGTGTGGCCTTAAAAAAAAATTATTTCTAGAGTTAAATGACTGTTTTTACCTTTATTTAATTTTGCGTTATATATCTCTTGAGGTACATAGATAGTCAGCCACCTCATCCAACTTGTAGAAACTTAATATGCTTTCAGTTTTAATTACCCTGCTTTTAACATTTCTGAAAAATAAACACTATTCTGTACCAGGTCTTTAAACTCAGACTTGTTTTTATGAATCTCTTTTCTATCCTGTGTGGAAATATGTATTTTTCAGTCTTTTTTGATAGCATTTATAGTATTTTAAAGAAACAATCTAGCAATCAAAGTGTTAAAATTAGTGTGGTAATGTTCCTAATACTGGGAAAGGAAAAACACAGAGTTTTAGTTTATTATAAAAATTAGTTGCAAATAAGTGACAGTGGTAATACTGTTTTCTTTTCAGGGCCAAGGAATATGAAAGTTTAATGGAAACAAAAAATTCTGGCTCGGACTCACCCTATAAAGCAAAGTGAGTATTTTATCCTACATTTTAGTTCTTTGTCTCTTCAGACTCTGCCTATAGCAAAAGTTTATCTAAACTGTCATTGTATGCATGTGGTCATGGACTTTGTATATGATGCCTAGAATTTTATTCTGCTAACACAGTGGTATCCACCTGGGGCTGGTTTTGCCAGAGGGCATTTGTTTGTGACCAGGGATATATGACATTTTGGTTATCAAGACTTGGGAAAATGGTGCCATCAAGTGTGTAGAGGCCAGGGATACTGTTAACATTCTTCAGTTTTAAAGACAGCTGTCCACAGCAAAGTATCATTTCATCAAAAACAATAATAGTGCTGAGGCAGAGAAACCCTATTCTAACAGAACAGGTCCTAGCAAGGTTATGCTGGTCCTTTCTCTGAGGAGATTGCATTCAAGACTGGCACAACCTTGTTGCGAGGACCACTTGACAGATGAGGATTTTGATTCCACCACTGAGTGTAAGTGTAACTACTAAGAGTAATCACTAAGTAAAGAAAAACATCATCATTTTGCTTCTCTCAAGTAGACTCCCTTCAGAGATGCAGTGAGAAAAATGCCTACAGAGCATTGCTGATAAGGGTGCAGACTGGTATAGTCTTAGTGAAAGGCGGTGTAAATCTGGAGCTTAGAACCTACACTTTTTTTAAACAGTTTAAATAGCTTTTATTCATTATATATATGATTACATTTTAGCACTTGAAGTTTTATTTATTTTTTAACCTTTTTTATTAATGTATAGTTAACTGAAAATGTGTTAGATTCAGGTGTACCACAAAGCGATTCGGTTATATATAGATACACATATACGTATGTGTGTGTGTTTATGTATATATATTTTCTTTTTTAGAATCTTTTACTTTGTAGGTAATTGGAAAATATTGAATATAATTCCGGGTGCCATACAGTAGGTCCTTATTGTTTTTCTATTTTACATGTACTGGTCTGTATCTGTGAATCTCAAATTCCAAGTCTGTCCCTTTTCCCTTTCCCCTTTGGTAACTGTAAGTTTATTTTCTGTATCTGTGAATCTGTTTCTGTTTTGTTAATAAATTTATTTATATCAACTTTTTAGATGCCGTGTGTAAGTGATACATTATGACATTTGTCTTTCTCTGACTTTGCTTAGTATAATAATCTCTAGGTCTATCCATATTGCAACGCCGGATCCTTAACCCACTGAGCAAGGCCAGGGATCGAACCCGCAACCTCATGGTTCCTAGTCGAATTCATTAACCACTGAGCCACGACAGGAATTCCCAAGGGATTTTTAATGTAACACACTACTTCACAACTTTCTTTGGATTCTCTTCTTGAATAGCCACTCTTTTTCTAGTATCTTTTGCCTTGTCTCTTTGACTTCTAACATTAGCATGCCTTTGTTCTGAGAGTTCAGATAGAGAATTACTCATTTAGTTTCATGACTTTAAACAACTAATAACCAGATGAATTTTAAATTTATGTCTCCAATTCAGACCTGTCCCCAGAACTCCAGAATGCTGTATCCAGCTTCCTGTTTAGCATTTTCACTTGGATGTCTCTCTGTTCACTTGGACTTACGTGAACATGTACAAAATAAAACTCCTAAAGTTTGCTCCCTAACCTTACCCGTCATATTTTTGCTCATCTTATGAAATGGAAAGTCCATCTTTAAATTGAGTCATCTAAAATCTTTAGGGTCATCGTTTTTCTCACACTCCATGTTCAGTCCATTAAAAAAATTATTTTGGCTCCATCTTTAAAATGTATTCAGGGAGTTCCCGTTGTGGTTCAGCAGAAATGAATCTGACTAGTATCCATGGGGACGCAGGTTCCATCCCTGGCCTCGCTCAGTGGGTTGGAGATTCGGTGCTGCTGTGAGCTGTGGTGTAGGTTGCAGACGTGGCTCAGATCTGGTGTGGGTGTGGCTGTGGCGTTGGCCAGCGGCTGCAGCTCTGATTTGACCCCTAGCCTGGGAATTTCTGTATGCTGTGGGTGCAGCCCTAAAAAGACAAAGATAAATAAATAAACAAACAAAATAAATATATTCAGAATTTGACCACTATTCCGTATCTCCATAGTAACTAGTCTAGTCTAACCTACCACTGTCTCTCATCTAGATTATTATAGAAGCCTCCTAGTTATTCTACACTGCTTCTGCCCTTGCTTCCTACCTTCTGTTGGCCACAGGGCAACCAGGATTTTTTTTTTTTAATTGTAAGTCTTGAAAAAAAAAAATGGCAGTAGCAATACAAGCATAAGTTTTCAGTATCATCAAATTTTAACATAAACAGATAACTAATAAAATAAAAACCCATGGCAACATTTACAGTATAACTGCATTGCCAGATATCTACATGCAGTCTGAAATACAAGTGGATAGGAACAAACAGCCCTAAGACCTGCACGGTAATGACATCAGTGTGAAAGAAAGCAAAGAGCAGCACCTGGGATAAAAGATGTAAACAAAGGATAACCCCCAAATAACTAACAGGCTTTTACTGAAATGTTCATTGAGCCAGTTTGAGAAAAGCACCTGAACATCATTTTTAAATAGGTTCTTCAGGAAAGGCTCATGTGAACAATTGCTGCCTTCTTCTTACTCTTTCTTATCAATAATTTCCTGCCTTCACAAATCAGTTTTGCCAGTTACAGAGTGCTTGACCCACATTTCCTTTTCTTGGAGATCTTAAATACTAATGGAGAGTGAAATTTATTTTTTAAAGGGAAACTACTGTATTTTATTCAAATAAGTAAGATATATTGACAGCAGCATACCAAAGGGTGTGGAGGGACAGTGGGAATGGTCTACACCAGTTACAGCCATTATCTGTAGAGAATTTCAGAATCTGAACACCTCTGAGTTTACTTATTATCGCCATGCAATTCAGCTGGGGTTTAATAATGCCCCCGCCCCCCGAAAATTCATGTTCTTCTCAGAACCTTAAATGTGACCTTGTTTGGAAATAGGGTTATTGCAGATGTAATTAGTTTAAGATGAGGACATACCGGACTAGGGTGGGCTCTTAATCCAGAAACTATGTCCTTTTCTTTTTAAATTTAATTTAATTTTTATTAGAGTATAGTTGATTTACGGTGTTGTGTTAGTTTCTACTGTACAGCATAGTGACCCCCCCACATATGTACATACATACATTCCTTTTTTTATATTTTCTTCCATCATGCTCTATCTCAAAAGATTTGCTATATAGTTCACTGTGCTGTTACATTAGGGCCTCATTGCTTATCCATTCTAAATGTAATAGTTTACATTTACCAACCTCAGACTCCCAACCCCTCCCACTCCCTCCCCCTCGGCAACCACAGGTCTGCTCTCTATGTCTGAGAGTCCGTTTCTGTTTTGTAGACAAGTTTGTGCCATATTTTAGATGCCACGTATAAGTGATGTATGGTATTTGTCTTTCTCTTTCTGGTTTACTTCACTTAGTATGAGAATCTCTAGTTGCATACATGTTGCTGCAAATGGCATTATTTCGTTCTTTTTATGGCTGAGTAGTATTCCATTTTGTATATGTACCACATCTTCTTAATCCATTCCTCTGTCAAATTATAGTTTTGTCCAGATATATGCCCAGGTGTGGAATTACTGGGTCATTTGGTAGTTCTATATTTAGTTTTCTGAGAATCCTCCATACTGTTTTCCATAGTAGTTGTACCAATTTACATTCCCACCAGCAAGGGAACCCTTTCTCCATACCCTCTCCAGCATTTGTTCTTTGTAGGCTTGTTAAGGATGGCCATTCTGACCAATGGAGAGTGAACTTTAAACAATCAAAATTATTAGACATTAACATAAAGATTAGGGATGAATATTAAAGTTATGGTTTCTTATAGAACTAAGACAAACTGATGGCCAGAAGAGAAAGAATTTTATATAATTGTATCTCAGGTGTTTTTATAGCTTAAGAAAAAGATCAGGGAGAATGGGAAAACACATGGTAAAAAATTAGCTATTCTCTAATTATGTTAGTGATGATATTATTAGTGACGATGTTCTGAGTCTGTGTGTATATAATATGGGGTGAAGTAAAGGAAATCATGGAGACTAGCCTTCTTTCATCCCTATGTTCGTGATTACCAGAATTGTTGGTCTGGATGAAAGGAGATGATAGGAAATACAGTAGTGATGAGATAAAACCCCTGCAAGACTGAATTTTAATTATAGGAATTTATGAGGTATTTTATCTGTAAAAAACTGTTTTGAGTATTTGTGTATATACACACCCAGATACACACACCCATTTCTTTCCTAGCTCTGTGGATTGAAGAGGCCTAAAAACAATGACCAGTGGAGTAGCAATGAGCATCCCATGTGCTCACTGATTTGGGACTTAAAATATTATTTCACACTGAAAGCAAGAACTTCTTGGAAAATTGTCTAATTCTAGATCTGAATGCTCTGTCTTACTGTATGGCAAGGAAGGTCTCAGAGACTGCTAGTGTTTTGTCGAAGGACTCAGAAGCTGACTTGAAGAGTTTACTATTAGAAAAAAATAGGACATTTTGAAGATCAAAAAGGATAATTATTGTAAGTGATTGAAATTGTTAACCAAATAGATGAAAAGAAATGTCTTCTTATAAAGAAAACTATTCTAGCTAATAAATGAAATTGGCTGTTCTTCCAGTTACCTCTCCCCTTTCCAGAACAATTCAGTCCTAAAGCCATTAGATGAGAGAGCACCAAGCATCTTATCTGCATTGGCTGGGGGGCTGCAGCAGTGGCACGGTGGTGGGTGTCAGAGCCTGAGTAGGCTGAGGAGGAGTGGCCAGGTATGGAGGCTCAGAGCCCGAGCAGAGGGCAGGGAGCTTCCATCTGGGTTGGGCACCATGGTCTGGTGTGGAGAATCACAGCAGAGTGAAGAGAGCATATCCGTTGAATGTCATCCTCTCACAGTCTGTCAGGGTAGCCTTGCAAACAGTGTGAAACAAAAGCAGGGTGAGAAGGGTGGAAGAACCCTGAATGGGGAATCAGAGGCCAAGCAGGAAATAGTATACGTGAACAAGGATGGGTGATATGCTGTATGTAGGAGATTGTTCACATTAAATATATCGAGGATGATGGAAGGTAGGTTGTTCACTGCTGGAGAAGGGAGTTAAAAATATCCCCAAGGAAAATAGAAAACCCTAAGGTAATGAATTGGAGCTGTAGGTATCAGTTTTAACTCGCATTTTTCCAGCGTATATAAATAGAAATAAATGTTTAGGGATACACACACACACACACACACACACACACACACACACACACACGTGACCCTTGAATAATGAAGGTTGGGGATTAGGGCACTGATCCTCTGAGCCGTCAAAAATCTGCCTATAATTTTTACAGTCAGCCCTTCCCCCTTTGAGGTTCCGTATTCACAGATTCAACTACCCATGTATCCTGTGGTATATACAGAGTAGGAAAAAAAATGTATAAATGGACCTACACAGTTCAAACCCCTGTTATTCAAAGGTCAACTGTGTGTGTATATAATTATATACATATATAATGTTATATAATTTATATATTTTATATTTATTTTATAAAATAATATACACACATTTTCTAGATCTTTCCACGAAGATTGAGGACCTGGGAGCAGCAACACCCTGATAGCATTGAGCACATCTAGCATACCCTTGTAAATATGAGGGCAAGTTGGTTCCCTAAAAGTGAAAGATACTTTTTTTTTTCCCCCTCGAGAAAGGATGGTGGCAGGCAATAGTAGAAGTGGTCCAGTGTAGGAAGCAATATATACACACTGATTTTTTTTTCATCTTCTATGAAGATTTCTTAAGCTCTTACATTTAGAATTATAGGCGTAAACTTATTATTTAAAAATAGAAGGGGAACCAATAACCCTAAATTTTGACTATGTACCTTTCAAATAGAAAAAGTGAAAAAAAAAAAGTTAATGTATTTATATCTTCCTGTCCATCTCACTAAAGAACAATGTTACTTTTCCCAACAAGGACCCAGTCTCCTTTCTTACACTTTATAAACCTTTCCAATGAGCCTAATAAACCTCCCAAAACTTTATTGTGATAAAAGGTAGGGTTCCTTACAGAGAAGTCCTTACATTTCACGTTCATCAGTGACAGGCTTGAACTTAGAGTCATTGTTAGAATTTGCTCAGATTTTGAGAAGAAAATACCTGACCTGACAACATTCTCCACAAAGCCATTGACCTGACAGATAACTTCACATGTTCTAGGCTAGGAGTTATGAAACCGTCATGTTTTGTTTTCATGCTAGAAAAAGTATCTGTCAGAAGTAACTGCAATTATAATTTCTTTATTTAAAAGAACTGTACCCTCTTAACAGCTCCTGTTCTTGCCCTGTAGGGAGAATATAGCTTACAGCGCTTGAGTTCTGTGACATTCTATCATTGTTTATATGAATCAAAATTTAATGCTTTTTTTTCTTGAGAGGGGCTATATTATTTGTGGAACTTCTGTGGAGGTAAGGAGTGAAACAGAGGTTTAGCTCATGTTACCAAAGCATCCCCTTGATTTGGCATTCTTCCTTGAAGGGTAGGTTCGTATGAATCCCAGATTTGATTTACCTCAGAGTGAAATACAAGCCTCTTGTATTCTGTGAATTAAAATGGTTCTTGTGCCTCCCTAAATACCCCTGGTTTACAGTGGAATGTGAGTATTCTTGGTAAGAATACTGCTAGATTCATATGCATCCGTTGCTATGGCTGGATATTTAGTTACATGGTGTGCAGGCTTTATTCAGTCAAAAGCTGAAGTGGCTACTTATCTATCACACAATGAAGCTTGCTGCCAATATTCATCCACGTGATAAGGTCAGTAACTTTAATCGGATGGGACTCAAGCCCATATTGAATTAGAAGGAAAGGAAGTATGTTGCTCTTACTCTATTTTTGTATTTTTATATTCCCTTTTTCCCTTTGTTAGATTGGGACTTTCTGTCAATGAATAGTAACACTGGTTGATCATTTATTGAACATCTGCTTTAGTGAATAGTTTTAGGTACATTGCATTAATTAATCTTCAGAAGCTCTGAAAGGAAATCTCTAAGTTGAGGAAACTGAGATTGAGAGTAGTTAAATAACCTCTCTAGGGTTTACAAATGCGGTTCTGTGCTGGAGCCAGAATTTAAACATAGGTATTTCCGATTTTAGAATTTGTATTCATTCTTTGACTTTAATGAAAGTAAACTTTAAATGGATAGCTTAGATTTAAGCTGGAGTTCACCAGTGCCTTTTTGAGATGCATTTGTTGTTGTATTTTTCGAGAAGCTTAATTTTTTTACATAATTTCTAGATGTAATTATATTCTAGGATATTCATTTGCAAATAAAATTTCCTTATTTGAATTGACTAATGTGGTATGGAGACAAAGCATTAAATTTGAAGATGAAAGGCGTAGGTTTTTAGTCCCAGTAAAACATTTACCAGTTGTGAGACCTTGGGAAAGTCACCTAATTTACCTGAGCCTTAGTGTCTTCATTTTTCAAACGGAGATAGACAGTGTTTTCCAGAGGACTAAATAAGATAAGGTACATGAAAGTATTTTGTAACATAGAGGTTATGGATATTATTAAGATTAATATAAAGAAGAAATTTCCTCTTAGTCCATTTATCATTAAATATCTGTTGGGTATACCTATGTTGAAGTAGCATATTATATGCCATGGGTAAGATGGTGAACGAGTCAACAAGAACTCTGTCTCATGAAATTAATACTGTGCTTCTGCACTATCCAGTATAACTTCTTGCCACATATGACTGTTTAAATTTAAATTATTAAAATTAAATGAAACTTAAAATTTAGTTCCTCGGTCAAACTAACTATATTTCAAGTGCACGATAGCTACATTTGGCTTGTAGCCACCATGTTAGACAGTACCGATATGAAACAGTCCCATCATTAACAAAAGTTCTTTTGTAAATCTCTGCATGGGAGAGACTTCTGAAACATGATTTGAAGGAATAGTCAAATTAGAGAAAGTAATGTTTGAGCTAAGAACTAAGGGGTTTTCTATATCATGTAGAGGTGGGGGAAGCATTTCAGAAGGAATGAATGAGAGCATTTGCAAAGACACTGAAACAGGAAGAGAGGGGTTTAGATCCAGAAAGACCCCTGTGTGGCAAGATTAGCCGTACATGTGAGGAATCGGCCTTCCTTGATTGAAATAGGAGAAATAAAGGAGAGTATGGGTGAAATGCAGATATGGTTATTGACTTGTGGGAGAACGTGAGGATTTTCTTGTTCCGATAACTTCCATTTTCTCTATGAAATGTAAGATCTTACTGTGTGAAAGCAAGTAGGAGAAAGGAAAGGGTAGAATTGTGAGGAGACCAGGCAATATTTGAAGCAAGTCTTTGTGGAAGAGTGAACAGACTAGACAAACTTCCTAGTAAGATTCTGAATCTGTAATCATACCAATCTTTTTGCATGGTATGATTTTTTTCTCAGGATCAGAAATGGAAAGGACTGGCAGTTGTTCACTAATCCAGCTAAATAAATTAATGGATGCAAGTGGTCAGTAAATTACCACTGCAGGGGTTTAGCTGTAGGAGTAAAAAACGCAACAATACAGAGGAAATACAGCATGTGTTTACAAGAAATTGATTATAATGACAGCCTATCTATCATGGGTAAAATGGAAGTAAGACAGCAGGAAGACAATGTGTAGGGGGAAAGTGGAGTGGTCTGGGTGTCTGGTGAGTATCTGTTGGTGAGATGTCCAAGGAACTAAGTGGAAAGGAGAGAAGGATTGCTCAAAGAGTGAGGTATATGAAACAGAGGAAGTAAAGGCTTTAAAGAAATAATGCAATACAATCTCCTTACTAAAGAATCCTACAGTCTAGGAAATGTCCATTTTTCTTGGTGAAAAGCAAATAATTGCTCTATTTTCTAAGTAAATGACAGCAGCAGTGGCAGGCAATTCTGAAATTGCCTGAAAATTGGAACATGGGGAGTTTGACATTCTTAGTGCTTTTAATATCCAAGGTTACTTTGAAGATCAAAATATGAAAACCTTCTCAGGATGTTATACTTATTTTCTCTGCTATCATAATCTCACCTTTCCCCCATCTCCAGTTCTGTTCTAGTTTAAGGCTCGTGCTGAAACCAGTGGCAGCAGTTGCTCCAGCTTATTTTTACCCTGTCCTAGAGATGGACAGTACTGTCCTCTAGTTCTGTTTTGTGTTACAAGGACTAAACTGGTGTTTGTGAATATGGAGTAATACCAGCTTTAGGAGTGTTTTTATTTTCTTCCCTTAGATGCTCTTTGAAGGAAGCAGTTTCTAATACAATCGTGAAAGTAACTTTTGTTTCAAAATATTTAGGAAAATGAAATATTTAGGAACTGAAATATAATTCATTCATGTCATTCTCTTCTTCCATTTTGTATCGAAGGCTTCAACGATTAGCCAAAGATCTTCTAAAACAACTGCAAATACAAGACAGTGGTTCATGGGCAAATAATAAGGTTTCTGCTTTAGATCGGACCCTGGGTGAGATCGCTAGAATATTGGAAAAGGAGGTATGTAACTAATCTCTGGCCTCTGGCCTTAATCTTTACATTTCTTTCTTATTATGACAGGCCATGGGGCTAGAAAGCAGACTTTCAGTATATGTGTTTCCAAAAGCTAGTCAACCATTGGTGGATATTTTTTCCTCTTGTTCTTAATGAAATTGAAATTGTTTTTAGTTTTAATTGAAGTCCTCTATGGCAAAATATATTCTTTAGGCCATGGTTTTTCTCAGTCATATTTTCCCCATGCAAACAACTTGAAATTATTTTATTTTATTTTATTTTATTTATTTATTTATTTATTTATTTATTTATTTATTTATTTTTGTCTTTTTGCCTTTTATGTGGAGCCGCACCTGCGGCATATGGAGATTCCCAGGCTAGGGGTCTAACAGGACCTGTAGCTGCCGGCCTTCGCCACAGCCACAGCAACGTGAGATCCGAGCCGCGTCTGCGACCTACACCACAGCTCACGGCAACACCGGATCCTTAACCCACTGAGCAAGGCCAGGGATCGAACCCGCAACCTCATGGTTCCTAGTCAGATTTGTTAACCGCTGCGCCACGACGGGAACTCCTTGAAATTATTTTAAATGGAATTAAAGCATAAAGATGAACAGTTTTATGGTAGAAAATATAAAACTGAATTATAAAGCTCGTACATCACAGATTTTTACAAAACACCAATTTCCTTCCTATTGCCAATAGAATATTTGGCAGTTTTCTTTAATGACTTAGAGACATTAAATGTTTCAGTGATACTTTAAAAAAAAAATCCTTGATGATTTCAAAGGTGTTTATTATTCCCTGTAGAAAATTTTAAAGTTAAAAGGAGAAATTAAATTCCTTGTAATACCCACAGTACATTTTATTGTGTTTTTTCCCTAATCCTTTTACTGTACATTTTTACACTATTTTATGTGGCTGATTTTATCATAAATATTTTCTTGTGCCTTTAAAAATTCTTTGTAACTGGATGAACCTATCAGAATTTACACAATTTATATCACTTAGGTGATGTCTAATTTTTTTATTTAAGGTAATGACCATCTGTGTTTATTAGCTGCAATTATTTTGTTTTCTGGACTTAAAATATATTGTGTGATATTTGATATATACAGAAGAAAGCAGTGATAAAAATAACATAAATACAGTGAACAGCTGTGACCACATGACCAGCCTAAGAACTAGACTGTTCCCAGTACATTTATGGTTACCTCTGTGTTCCTTCCTCATCCTGTCCCCCTGCCTCTGCTCCCTCTGAGAGAAATACTATACAGAATTAAAGGGGTAGCCTTTCCTTGCTTGGTAAAAATAGTGTTATTATCACATATGTATATATTTAAATGGTGTATTATTTAGTTTTGCTTGTATTTGACCTTTATAAAATATCACCCTGCAGATTTCACTGATTTTTTTTCAGACTTACAGTTCTAAGTTTTATTTAAGCTTATAAAGGTAGCAGTGTTTGGTTTATAAAGGTAGCAGTTTTTAGTTTATAAAGGTAGCAGTTTTTAGTTTATTTTCTCTGTTGTATAGTGAGTACTTCATTGTGTTAGTACTGCAGTTTTAAAATTCATTCTTCCGACAATGGATGTTTATTTTCAGAGGAGAGAGAGGGAGTGTGTGTGTGTGTGTGTGTGTGTGTGTGTGTGTGTAGAGGAGAGTGGGAGAGAGACAAAAGGCAGTATTTCTCAAACCATTCTTGTATCAGAGCAAGTGAATTTCTCAAAAGCAGCGAGCCTCAGACTTTAGTCTGCAGCAGAATCCCCTAGAGGACTTGTTAAAACACCTTGGCCTTCTGATTCAGTAGGTCTGGAGTGGGTCTCAAGAATTTGTATTTCTAATAAGTTCCCGAATGACACTGATGCTGCAGGTCCATGGACTGTACTTGGAGAATTAGTGCTGCAGTGTGGGGCATATGCCTCATGGGTAGAATTACTAGGTTTTCAGTCACCTGTATGAAGAACTTTAAAAGATAGTGCTCAGCTGTATTTTTTTTTTATCAGACAATACAATTTTCTGTAGGAACTGAGAGCAACATACTCATTATGACATCATGGCAGAGCCATATAGTTCTTTGTATAGCACGTCCTTTTCAGAGTATGAGAGTTCAGAAACTGATGGTTGTCATACATATGCCAGATGGAGTGTCTGGAGGTTTGATATGCCTTGGAAAAATTATTTTAAAATTAGCAGATACTGATTAACTTTCATTTTTAATGAAGGGTAGTTATTGGCTGAAGTAATAGGCATTTGCTTAAAGATACCACCATATGTACCTTATCTCATGAATATTGTTTTAGACTGAAGTAATTACAGAATTTTTGAGGAAAAGGTAAAATGATCTCTATAAAAAAGGTATTCAGTACGAAATTTTAAGTAAAGTTATTTCATTCACAAAGGGGCAATTTACTAGAATACTACTGATTCCTTATAATTTGAGGAAGAAAATGTAGTCTGGCTCCCAGTCTAAATGGTCTGTGTCAGGAACCTTGCTGCAAAGCTGTCCTCAGAGTATACACTGCAGGACCACCAAAGAGTCTAAACTTACCTACAATAAGATCCTTTTGCTACTTTAATAACTAAAATCCTTTTTACCTAGCCAAGAAAGTCTCACTTTATGTGGAATTCCTTTCGTAGAGTTATACTGGCATTTCAGTGTAATTCTGCTGATGGTATTTATGATTTCAGTGTAGGAATTATAAATAACCATTCTTTTTTGTTTGGAAAACTGCCTGGAGTAACAAAATCATTAGCGCCAAAGCCAAGTACCCAGTGAAGGATTTGAGGACAGCATAGAAGTGACAGGGGTGGGACTGTGGTGGAACTTGGGTGATCATTTACTGAGGAAAGGTGAGAGACTAATCTTGAGGTCTTTGTCCTCTCAATTTAGACCTCGACACACTGATGGTTTCTGTTACTTCTTTGACAAAGTTTTCCTTAGATAATTTTTCAAAAGTTCCAAGAACTACATTAACAGGTTAAATATGTGATACACAAAAATGCTCGTCACAAAAGAGATCAGGAAACCTAGGAGAACTGGGTTTTGTAGTACTTACTGTGTGTCTTTGGTCAGTTCTGGCTTTTGGAGTTTTCTGACTCTGTTCAGAAATAAAATGTTTGTAAGCTTTGTTGCTTTTTTACAAACTGCAGCTACTTCTATAAGAAATATGGTGGTCTAGGGACTTGCATAACTCTACCAACAAAAAGCCCTGAAAATGCCAGAAAAAATTAAAAATTATTTTCTTAAAAACATCAAAGAGCTAAGGAAAAAATAAAGAATTACCATGCCAAAGGAAAGGCAAGAATTTAGACTCTTGTTCTTATAACTGAATGCCCCAAGAACATGTGCCAAGTTGGGTAATGTGCTGGCAAATGTGAATTACAGTTTTGCAATCCTCATGGGGTCGGGAGACAAAAGTAAAAGCCTAAGGGCTACCTAAATTATGAAGTCCAATAGGAGATTTTTCTCCTCACAAAGGTAAAACCACCATAGCCTACTCCCTGACATAACTGTGAACCTTCTTACCTGACCTCAGAGACTACAAAGAAAGTTCCTTAGCAGAGTGCAGAAGTTATAAGCATAATTCAGCCCTGGAGTAGATTTGCAGTCCAAGTTCACACCACCTATATTATTTCAAATGTAAAGTAGTCCTGGATTGATTAGTGGTATCCCTAAGGAACCTGGCAGAAGGAAATGCAAGTCCTAATTGGAAGAAGACACCTTTATCCTAGGCCTCAGGTAATTTCTGTCAAGTAATTTTATAAGAACAAGTAGTCACAGTCAAAAAACAAGGACAAAAGGAGATAAGTCATTATGAGCAAGATCAAGCGGAAACTAGAGCTTCAAGGCTTTGTAAATACCAGACACAGGTCATAAAACTATGGGTTTTTTTTTTTTTTTATGTTTTAAGGGATAAAAGACAAACTTGAAAATACATACGGTTATGGACCTATCAGTAGTGACAGAGGAGGTAATTCAGAATAGTCCTCTCACTGATGATAATTAATAAGCTAGACAAAATATAAACTGGAACTCAGTTGCTAACAAAGTAAAAAATTATTGGGCCAAGATCTGGGAACATGGCATTCTGGGGCTGGGTACAACTGGTGATTCAAAAAGAGGTAGATGAGGCGCTGAGTACTACTTTCAACATTGTTGCAGAACTAGTGCAGAAAAAGAAATGGAGTCTAGGACTCTGTGCTGTAAAACAGTGGTAAGAACAACTCATGTTTTGGGTTAGGATCTTAAAGGACTGAACTAAAAGAGAGGGTAAACAGGAAGTATGCCAGTCATTGCGCAGACTGCAGCTCAACTTCAAATCAGCTGGGTGGCTAGGAAAACCCAATCACTGAAAAAAACAGTAAAGTGATCTTGAATTGCTAATACTCCCAGGTACCCAACAAAAGGAAATGGAAAATCTACCCTGGAAGAAGATAATCAACCTAAGTCTCAAATTATTTCAACAAATAATTTTCAAGTGTACTGTCTGACAGAGAAAAATAATTAAGAATATGAAGGGGCAAGACAACATGCATAAAAATCAATAGAAATGGACCAATAAGGGCTGAAAAGCTATGCTTACTACCTTCCGGTATGTAAGTATTAGTTATTTTTTTAAAAGTAAAGCACATTTGAAGAAAATAGAAATTTGAGAATTATTTTTTTAGTAATCAAATTGAAAAAACTGTAGATAACAGCAGAATAAACCAGCTGGAGACAGAATTAGTATACTGTAAGATAGGTAATAAGAATGAATCCAGATTGAAACGTGGAGGGAAGATATGGAACATGCAGAGAAAAGTGTAATAGATATATAATATTTAGTGAAAATATCTAATATATAGTTATTCAGAAGAAGAGTATAAACAGTATATAAAGTCATTATCATTTAGAACTTGCTGAAACTTATACGTCAGCTCACAGATTCAAGAAGCCAAATGAAGCTCAGGCAGAGTAAGTAAAAAGAAATCCACACCTACAGAGAAATTGGAGTAAATCAAATTAAAATCCAATCTCATTCATGAACTTGGATTCAGATTTCCTAAACAAAATGACAGCAAACTGATTCACTGTATAAAAATATTATGTAACAACAAAGCTGGATTTATTAAAGGTATTCAAGTTTGGTTTAATGTTGGAAAGTCAATCATAGTCTATAATAATAGAAAAACATGATCATCTTGAAAGATGCAGTAAAAGCATTTGGTAATTCAGCAGCAAAACAATTCATGATAGTAAACCAAGAATAGAATGGAATTTTCTCAATCTGACAAAATTGTATCTACCAAAAAAAACAAGCACAGCTAACATCATAAACTAATAACTTTAACAAAACCACTAGATACAAGGACAGTATATAAAAATCAATTATATTTATGATATCAAAATATTAAGTATATTAAAGTGAATCTATCATGTTCATCTATTAGATTGTTCATATCTCTTATTTAAAACTGCAGTAATTAAGATACGGTGCTGTTGGGGCAAACAGTGTGCTGCAAGAGCAAAGATGGAAAAAAAAATGGAGCATAATTAAATGCATTAATAGTCCTATTCAAACATGTATGCTTGATGCATGGCTTGTAAGGATTCGTTTATGTATATGAAAAAAGGCACTGCAAAGCATAAGGGGAATGTGTGGCCTATTTTGGGAAAGTATGGTCTATTTTGTAATATATAATGATTGAATATCCTTGTTTTTACAAAATGAAATAACTTTATATCTCATGATAAACTAACAAACAAAAATACCAGATGGACCTAAATGTAAAAGGGAGGGGGAGCTTTTGGGAGATAAAAGAATATCTTCTTGACTTTGGGGTTTTGCCTTGGACAAGAAAAGGACTAAAAAGACATTAACGAAAAAAAAAGCCGTAAAAGGAAGTGTTGATAAGTTTGCATTAAAAATAGGAACTTTTGGAGTTCCCATTGTGGCACAGAAGTAAAGAACCCAGCTAGTGTCCATGAGGATGTGGGTTTGATCTCTGGCCTCGCTCAGTGGGTTAAGGATCTGGCATTGCCATGAGCTGTGGTGTAGGTTGCAGACATGGCTCAGATCTGGTGTTGCTGTGGCTGTGCCGTAGCCCAGAAGCTGCAGCTCTGATTCCACCCCTAACCTGGGAAGTTCCATATGCTGCAGGTGTGGCCATAAAAAACAAACAAACAAAAAAGAATTTTTATTCATCAAAAGGCACCAGTAGAAAAGTGTAAGAAGACAAACAAGAGGATGGAATGGGAGAAGATCTTTCTATGTGTAATGCACAAAGAAGGGTATCCAAAATATATAAAGAATTCCTATAAATTAATGAGAAAAAAATAACCAACAACCACCCAGCAGGAAAATGGCAAGAGAACAGGCACTCAAAAAGAAGAAATCTAAATAGCTAATAAATAAATGCAAAGAGAGTCAATCTCTTTAGTAATCAGGGAACTCTAAACTAAATACTCAGTGTGATACTTATTTACATATCAGAATGGCAAAAAGTAAATAGCAAGTATCAGCAAAGATCTCTAGGGATGGGAATGCTCTTACAGTGAGCTGAGTTGGTACCACCACTTTAGAAAGCAATATGGTATTAGCAACTAAAGTCACAGGTATGCATATCGTATTTTACTTCTTGGTCTTTACCCTAGAGAAACCAGTACATATATGCACCAGGAAATATGTACACAAATGTTCAACGGCAGCATTGTTTATAATTACCAAGTATGTAAGATAGCTCAAGTATCTTTCAACTGAATATATAAATTATTGTATGTTCATATTATGGGACAATAATTCAACAATAAAAATGAATAAACTATGGTTATGGGTAATAATGTGAGTATATCTCACAATGTGTCATGAGTGAAACAAGTCACCAAAATATATTTATATATTATTACAGTTTCAGCTACATAAATTTCTAAAATAGTCAAAGGTGTGTTTCTTTTTTTGGAATGTAAGTGGCAAAATTCTAAAGAAGGTATGGAGAATACTTATTAAAATCAGGATGATGGTTAATCCAGAGAAGAGAATGGGTGGTATGATCAGGAAGATTTACCTTAGTGGCTTCTTGAGTGCTTCTAGTCCTCTTTTTTTTCTTGACCATATGGGGATGTTAAGTTCAAATTGTAATTATTCTTTAAATTGTACTGTTTTCTAATTTTTCTGACTTTCCATATGCTTGTTATGTTCACAATAAACTTACATTAACATTTAAGTTAAAATAAATTGCTCCAAAAACACTTTTGTTGCAAGAATGTTTAATTATTTCAAAAAAGAGTTTCTAAAACATTCTTGTATATGCCAAGGTATTAAATTTTCCTCACTCTTGCCATGGTATTAAATTTGGTCTGAGTAAATGTGATTTGTATTTGCATTTACTGCCATGATGAACATTACATTTAAGTTTGTATAGTAACAGCATCCCAGAAATTTTCTGTGGTTTATCAGTAACATGAGACATTTGTATGCTGTTACTGTAAGTAAACAGTTTAAGCAGATGGATTGGACATGGAGTTTGTCCAGTTGCCTTTCCTGACTTTTTTAGAATCCTGCCAAATTTGAATAGGGACTCAGCTGTTACTCTCTCAAACCTGAATAAGTAAATCACATGGCTGACAGCATTCATACTTTTAACCGAATTGAGAGATGTCGAATCACAGTTGACTTTGTGATACCCATAACAAATCCCATCATGCTTTGGTGTTTTTGAAATTCATCTTGCAAAATTCCACCAACAAATAAGTTTGGAAGATAGAAAGGTAGAAACTCTCTCACCCCACACTCTTTCCTGCTTTTTGCCACCTGAGGTTTGTGGCTATTTAATACATGCCTAGGTGAAGATAAACTACTACTTCCTAAGAGCTTTTTCAACCTAATTGTGTTCAGAAAATTGTGTTGGGGTTCTACTAGACACTGCCCATCCTCCAAACCTCATGGTTTCATTTGGTTTTGCTTCTCTTATTTTCAGCTGGAGTGCTTCTGGTGGGAGGAACTGTGAAGCATTCAATCATAGGAACCTCTTATTTTGATCTATTCACTATGTTCTCAGTTTACATAGTTGTTTCCTCATAGCAGTTGACAAATCACTGTATATAGCTTGTCTGACACCCATATTTTGTCAGAAGGTGACAAATATGTGACTGAAAGTAAAATGAAAATGTTTCTCATGCCTTCTTCAATTAGCCTGTGCTAGACAGCAAGTCGTATAAGGAAAATGGAATTAATTGTTTTGAGAAATCATGCAGAAATTTAATGTATGGAAGGAAAGAAGGAAGGATTTTGTTTTAGGTTTTGTTATATAGTTATGTCCAATTGCCAATATTCATTGAACTGAATACTTACATTTGCATTTTATGTTAACTATGTCTCAGTAAAAAAAAAAAAAGAAAAAGAAAAAAGGAAAACACTATTTTAGCCATTTTGTCTGAAAGCACTTAGTTGGCATCTTTATGAAAAGAACTCTTTTAAGAGCAAATAAATTTGTTTTAAAAAAAATCAGTGATGATTTCTAGGACCATCCATGTTGCTGCAGATGCCATTATTTCATTCTTTTTTATGGCTGAGTAATATTCCATTGCATATGCATACCACACATCTTCTTTATCCACTTCTCTACAGTGGATATTTATGTTGCCTCCATGTCTTGGCTATAGTGTATAGTGCTGCAGTGAACATTGGGATACATGTATCTTTTCAAGTCATGATTTTCTCAGGATAGATGCCCAGGAGTGATGAACTGGGTGTTTAAAATGGAAATGTTTTTGTGGTGATGGTTGTACAACTATAAATATAATACAGTTCATTGAATTAAAAAAAAAATTATCATAGCCAGGATGCTAAATACCATGTTTATATGTTTAATCAGTTACTTTTATCATATAAGTTTATAATCATAAAAAAATCAATGGTGAATACATATACTGCTATTTTATAGAACTGTTTTTTACATAATTTGTCATATTTTCTATTATGATTATGTAAATTAAATCTCTGTGGACTATTTTTTTTTTTTTTGTCTTTTTGCGATTTCTAGGGCCACACTCGTGGCATATGGAGGTTCCCAGGCTAGGGGTCTAAACGGAGCTACAGCTGCCAGGCTATGTGACGGCCTCAGCAACGCGGGATCCGAGCAACGTCTGCAACCTACACCACAGCTCACAGCAACTCTGGAGCCTTAACCCACTGAGCTAGGCCAGGGATTGAACTCAAAACTTCGTGGTTCCTAGTTGGATTCGTTAACCAGTGAGCCATGATGGGAACTCCTCTGTGGACTATTTTAAAATCCTCTTGTCTCATGCAATATAACACACAGAACTTTATGTAAAACACTTGCTCAGAAGGATGAATAATTATAACAGCAAAAAACCCAGTGACTACTAAATTGGGAAATAGAACATTGCCAGCATCTCAGTCCTCTCTAATCCACCTACATTTATTTTGCTTATCATACCTTTCTCTTAATATTTGAATAAATAATTCCTCTATGTTTTGGAAACCACCTTTTTTTACTTTTCTTTGTGGTTTTGTCCCCTAAGGGTCCATCCTTAGAGGATATATGTTAGTTTAAACATATCTGGTTTTGAACTTTATATAAACGGGATGCTATTCTCTGTGATTTTGTATCTTAACTTCTATCAAGATTATGTATTTAAGAATTTATGATGTTATAGAGGTTTTTTTTTTCCATTGCTATATACTGTATCGTTGTATAAATTTACCACAGTGGTATTTTTCTACTTCAGCATTGATGGGCATTTGGTTTGTTTTTATGAAAAATGGACTTCTAAACTTGTATCTTTGTGTTCATGTGCAATAAATTTCCTTAGGGAATGGAATTCCTTGGTCACAGGGTTTATATATCTTTAACTTTTCTTGGTAATGCTAAATTGTTTTCCAAAGAAATTGTACCAAGGCACTCCACTTCGAGTGAAGCCAGCAGAGTATAAAAATCCTGTTGCTTTCTTCTTTTCTAACACTTGATATTATCAGGATTCTTAATTTTTGCTAATCCTATGAGTGTGTAGTAGTATACTTGCAGCAGTTTAATGTTCATCTCTGTTGGCATATGGGTTTGGCACCTATTCATATTGGTTGGTCGTTTGAGTTCTTTTGTGACATGCCTGTTCAAATCTTTTGCTCATTTTTCTACTGATTTGTGAGAATTCTTTTATATTATGAATTCCAGTCCTAGGTTGTGCAAGTGTATTAAATCTATCCATTCTTAGTACTCAACTCTCTGTTTACTCTCTTCTGGTTCTTTTGACGAACAGAGGTTCTTTCTTTTTAATCAAAGTATAGTTTCTTTGTAGCATTACATAAGTTACAAGTATACAGTATAGTGATTCACACTTTTATAGGTTATGCTCCATTTATAGTTATTATAAAATATTGACTATATTCCTTGTGTTGTACGATATATTCTTGCAGCTTATTTTATACGTAATAGTTTGTATTGCCTCTATCCCTCTCTTCCCTCTCCCTACTGATAAGCCCTAGTTCGTTCTCTGTATCTGTGAATCCGTTTCTTTTTTGTTATATGCATTACTAGTTTGTTGTATTTTTTAGATTCCATACATAAATTATAAATAGTATTTCTTAATTTTAGTGTGGAAAGATTTATCAGTATTTTATAGTTAAGAGTCTTGGCTCAGTCATCATAAACTGCTGTCCCACACCTGAGTCAAGAAGTCTTTTCCTTTATTTTCTTCTTGAAATTTTATAATTTTGCCTTTACTTTTAGTTTATTATCCCGCTGGAATACATTTTTCTGCTTTTTTTATGAGGTTTAATTTCTTTTTTTTCCATCTTTGTGCTTCATTTTTTGAGCACCATTTATTGAAGTCTAGTTTTTCCAACTGTTCTTTGTTGCATCCTTGATCATAAATCAAAGTTTTGTAAATATATGAGTTTTTCTAGTTTTTCTGTTTTATTCTCTCCCCAGTTATCTCTGATAGCACTTGAAACAATCCATTAAATTCTTAATTGTAGCCACAGTATTTTATTTTACATGTTTAGCAAGCCTGTCTTGCTCTTTTCCATATTTAGGACCTTTTTTATAATTACTTGTTTTTTGCAGATATTTTTAGGTTTATTTTTTTTGTTATGCTCAGAAAATATCATTTTACAGTGTTTTCTAATCTCAGTATCTCATGTGTGGGTGTGTTTTTACATATTCTTTCTTATGTCTTGTTTCCTTTTTAACCTTTTAATTTTTCATTACATGCTGATAATTGTAATTGCCAAGAACTTTTGCATCTATATTCATAGCGGGTACTAGTCTGGAGTTTCTTTTGGTGTCTTTGTCTAGCTGTGGTATCAGGATGATCTGGCCTTATAGAATGAAAAAGGAGGTATTTCCTCTACTTCTATTTTTGGGAAGAATTTTAAAAAAGTTTGTTGTTAATTCTTCTTTAAATGTTTGATAGAATTCACCAGTGAGTCCATCTGGTTCTGAGCTTTTCTTTGTTGAGAAGTTTTTAATTACTGATTCAGTGTCTTTACTTGTTGCAAATGTATTCCAGTTTTTTGTTTCTTCTTGAGTCAGTAGTTTGCGTGTTTCTAGGAATTTGTTCATTTCATCTCAGTTATCTAATTTGTTGACATATGATTGATCATACTTTGCTCTCATAATCATTATTTTTGTAAGGACAGTAGTAACACACACCCCTTTATTTCAGATTTTAGCCATTTGAGTCTTTTTTCCTAAAACTAGCTAAAGGTTTGTCAATTTTATTGATTTTTTTCAGACAACCAACTTGGGTTTCATTGATTTTTCTGTTTTCTATTCCTCCACTCTAATCTTTATTTTCTTTAATTTGGGGTTAGTTTCGAGTTTAGTTTGCTCTTCTTTTTCAAGTTCCTTAAAGTGTGAAGTTAAGTTATTGATTTGAGGTCTGTTCTTTTTGCCTTTTTCAAAAAAAAAAAAAAAACAACTTTTTTTGGCCGTTCTGCAGCATGTGGAGTTCCCAGGCCAGGGATCAGAGGCAAGTCACGGCTGCTTTGAACCCTACACTGCTACTGTGGCAACAGCAGATCCTTAACCCACTGTGCCAGGCCTGGGTTCAAACGTGTGTCCCAGCACTTCAGAGATGCTGCCAATCCCATTGCACCACAGTGGTATCTCCTCTATGTTCTTTTTTTTTTTTTTTTGACTTTTTGCTTTTATCTAGAAGCTGCACCTGCAGCATATGGAGGTTCCCAGGCTAGGGGTTTAACAGGAGCTGTAGCTGCCGGCTTACGTCACAGCCACAGCAACGCGGGATCCGAGCTGTATCTGCAATCTACACCACAGCTCACGGCAATGCTGGATCCTTAACCCACTAAGCGAGGGCAGGGATTGAACCCACAACCTCATGGTTCGTAGTCGGATTCGTTAACCACTGAGCCACGAAGGGAACTCCTCCTCTATGTTCTTTTTAAATCAGATATTTACATCTGTAAATTTTCTGCTTAGCACTGCTTTTGGTGAATCCCATAAGTTTTGCAATATTTTCGTTTATTTCAAATATAACAAACCTTATTTTCTAATTTCCCTTGTTATTTCTTCTTTGACCTGTTAGTTGAGCAAGAATATATTGTTTAATTTCCACATACTTGTTAATTTTCCAGATTTTCTTCTGTTATGATTTCTAATTTCATTCTTTTGTGGTCAGAGAAGATACTTCGTATAATTTTAGTCTTTTACAGTTTATTAGCATTTGTTTTGTGGTCATTGTATTTGGACAATTTTTAAGAATAACTGGAGACCTAATGTGATGGTTCCTTCCTCTGGAAGTGTTTTCGTTTATTTTTGGTAAGTGCTAAGAGTACACTGTCTCTGGAACCATCTTAATTCAAGTTTAAGGCCTAAGGTTCCCTAAGCCACTTGGGTGTCCTAAACAGGCTGCAAGAATGTGGATTGACTGGCTGACTTCCATTTCTAGCTTATTATGAGGATGAAACTTTCATTCTTGTTTGGAATGGTTTGACTTGTATTATTTTGTAAATGTTTCTCATGGATCAGCAAAAGCAGCTTTTGAGGGCTGTGCTTTTTATCTCTTGTTTTTTACCTTTTCTTGCTGTTCTCTCTCTGGTAGCTTTAACTCATTTAGAATAATGAAAAATGTTTTACTCAACTTTTAGGGGTGGTTTTCAGCAGAAGTGCTTATCTTAATTACCTAATTTCCTATTTTCGAATGACATAGTCCTTTTAGTATCTTTTTAAGTCATATTTTTAAAATAAATTACAGAATGGAAGGCTATGAAAATAATGTCTGTTACATCATGATTTTGGGAAATGGCTGTTCCACTTCAGTTTGCTAGTTGTGTAACTGAGAATCAGCCTGTTTCCTATCAAGCCATATCTCATATCTTGGAAAACAGCTGCATGTTATCTTCTACTTAGAAAAATATCGCGTATAGAGGATTTAGTTTAAAAAGAGGTTGACTGTCTTTGCTTTGAGCACAGTGCAGGTCTTCATTCAGAAAAGTATTCAGGTCATTGACCAGAACTGTAGAACATTAGAGTTGCTTATACCTAAATCCTAGCTTACTTTTTGATAGTTATTTGTCATTTCTTCTCTGAAGTAGAGAAATTATGGTGTGCTTCAGAAGAGCTAAGCATGAGAAATCAAAACCAAGCTCACTGCTCATCTTGCTAGGGGAATGCCGATACACTGTGATTAACAACCTTTCCCCAGGATGCTTTAAGGGAGGCTTCTCAAAGCTATTAGATAACGGAAGTAAACTTCCCTAGAATGTCAGTTTTATGCAAACATTAGAGACAAATCATTAAAATTAGTTTTACACTCCTAGGGTTTTTGTGCAAAAGACAATTTTAATATTATCTCTTCAAAAAATACTTTGTGGCAAATGATAAATTTTCTGCAAGGTATGTCAATTATTACATTAGCAAGAAATGTCATGAAAATGAATTAATTTATTTACATTTAAAAAAATGACAATGCCACTGATGATATTGAGAACAAATTTTAGAGTTCTTTCTTCACTAGTAAAGTTCTTATTGAGTACATTGTTATAATTTAAAAAAGTAAATAGACAATACTGTACACGAGATCCTTTCAGCCCAGCATATTACATGAGTGATGTCACCTCTCAGTAAGATGTGCCTCTTGAAGTCCATGCCCATAGTATCCTGACAGTATCCATCATGCTACCTCTCTGGCAATATTCTGCTCTTGGGCTCACCTTAGTGATTGATTGCTGGATACAGTGAGTAAACACTTACTGTTTTAACCACATTTGTATTTCTGGGTTCTCGGAAATAGTGACACTAAAAAACGAGAAATTGCCTTTATTAAGGACCTTGATACTAGCTGTCTTCAGTTCAGCTCGTTTTTTTTTTTTTACATTAATAGACTCCGTGGCAAATACCTTGTGTATGAAGTAAGACAGCTAGAAAACTCTTTTCCTCCTCAATAGTAAATAATATAGCAAACACTATTTTCTGGTTAAAATAAACATATTTATCATGGGAAAGAATGCAAAATTTTTTAATTTTGAAATAAAATACCCATGAAGATATTTCTTGCTGTTACTAGGTGTATACTCCCTACCACCACCATGTCTGTGGAAATTCACTTTTTTTCCAGACATTAGAGAATCCTAAATGGACATTTGGAGAAACCGTGCTTTAGAATAAATTAAATAATCTAGGTTGTCCTCGATTCCATTCCCAGAATCTATGAAGAAACAGAGGATTATTGAAAGTGGCATGTGATGTGAGTCAAAAATGGACCATCAGTTGGAGGGTATTAAGGAAGCAGTGTTAAAAGCATGGACCTAGAACCTACTGCCTCTATTTTGTGACCATGGACAAATTAATTAATATATTTGGGCTATTAGTAAAATGTATGATGTTGACACATCCCAAAGGATTGTGTGGCTGTTATATGAAAAAAATTTATGTTAAACTCATGGCAGTCAGTAGGCAGTCAGCAGATGTTGACTCAATATAATGCAGCTGTTAAGACCACAGACTTGATAATTATGGCACTGAATTCAAATTTCAGATTAGTCGTGTAGTAGCTCTTTGAGTTTGGCCATATTATTAACCTTTGTAAAAAACTTCAGTTTCCTTCTTTGAAAAATGTGGGTAGGATTACATTTCTTACTTTTAATTGTGAGAATTAAGATTTATCAGCAGCATGATAAACTATTATTCATTACAGGAATGAAAGGATGATATAACATCTAAAATAAATTAATATAAAACATGTTAAAGGAGTAAAATAGTATCAATAGAAAGAGAAAAGGCTTAAATTAAAATTCAATAATTCAATATTTATTCCTAATTTTTAACAATTTTAAAGATTTAACTTTAAGAAGAGACTAATTTAAGGTGCTTACAGAAAACCTGTAATAAACATCATACTGAATAATGGGATATTGAGTACATTCTGGAGGTACTGGCCAGCTCAATATAACAAGAGAAAACAATGCTGATATCTCGCTGATTTGCACTACAGTACATATGGATTGTTTAAAGCTAGTGCTACCTTTTGGTTGGTTGATATTTATGAAGTATGTTACTAACATATCTGAACATCATTCCTGAATAAAAGATAAGCAGCAAAGAAACAGCATTGTATATTTGCTGATAAGGTTCTTGTCTATATTAAGTATCCAAGAAAATCTACAAATTCTTAAAACCAAAAAGATGGTAAAAATTACTGGTTACAGGATCCTTTTAGCAAAATAAATTGTGTTCCTAGACACCAGTGACCGAAAACTGAAGTGTAAAAAAGAAAAAGAAAAAAGAACTTCAGTATCTCTCTCGTTTTTTTTAATGGCTGTACCCTTGGCATATGGAAGTTCCCAGGGCCAGGAACTGAATCTGAGCCACAGCTGCAACCCAGGCCACAGCTGCAGCAATGCCAGATCCTTTAACCCACTGCCTTGTGCCAGGGATCAAACCCATGTCTCTGCAGCAACCCAAGCTGCGCAGTCAGATTCTTAACCCACTACACCACAGCTACAACTCCTCAATGTCATTCTTAATTACAACAAAACTATTATATGCCTATGAATAATCTTTAAAAAATAAATAAGACTTTCAGGAATAAAATTATAAAACTGTTGAAAGAATGTTTCAATAAAGGGAAGTATGTGATGTTCATGATTGTGAAGATTTATAAAGGTGTCAAATCTCTGCAAGTGAAACCATAAATAAAATTCAGTTAAAACTGCAAAAGCTTTTTTATGGAATATTGTAAAATAATTCTAAAAGTCCTTTAGAAAAATAAAAATAACCAAATCAGTTTTAAACTGGAAATAAATGAGATTGGTGATATCGTCAACATTGTGGGATAAACATTTTCCTTAGTCTTCTCCCTGCCCAGGAGCACAAATTTAGACGCAGGGGTCCAACAAAGAAGTTCCAGCACACTGTTGGAGCCAAAAAAAAAATGAGATTGAATACTTTGAAGAGGATAAGAGGAGGTGTCTCTTCACCAGTGTGAGTCCTCCCAGAAGGAGGCACAGCATATTGCCACGAGACACCATGTCAGGCTATAATTTCTCCTATGGGGGAATATGAAAGTATATTAGAGTCTAGCTTCCCCAGCTATACAATATTCTACCGAAGAAACCTACTTCTTTTTAGCCCCATCCTAAATACTGATGTATGCTGTGTGACTGAGGGATAGGGTATAACTGGGAGAATAGCAGCCAGTGCTTTTGGAGAATATCAAAGGAACATTGATCCTATTAACCATATTGTGGACTCCATCAGGAAACCTGCTCATGGATGCTAAGGGAACCTCACCTGAGAATCCCCTTAACTGGACCACAGGTACACCAGGATCTCATCCATACAGACTCACACCCCCTGGCCAGCTGCCAATGCATTCTTCTGACAGCAGCGAGAGGAAAGCTTTGCAAATGGCTAATAAGTATGCACATAAAGCTGTCCCAACTCTGGGGAATTGAGGAATATCACCCAGATGTAGACATTCAGCACCACCCTAGGGAAAGTGAAAGGGAGGCTCTCAGCACGTGGCCTGGTTTTGCAGGCTGAAGGTACAGCGTATAACCTTAACAATTCCTCAGGAAGAGGAACAAGAAGTGTGGAGCAAGTGTATCCATAGAAAATTTCTGAGAAGCCTTAGAATCCCTAACAGGGCTGAACCAAATTAATTTTCCTCCCAAAGCTGATTATTAAAGAGGAGATAAGGGCTTCTTTAAACGAGAAGACAGTAATGTAAGATATCAAGGAAGAATGATGCCAACAAAGGAGCACAGATTTCTAGCAACTGAGTCCCAAAAAATGGAGATCTAAGACTTGCCTGAGAAAGAAAGAAAAAGTGAAGAAAGCCTAACGACAGCTGTGGTCTACCATTAAGTAAAAACTTTGCATTATTGGAGACTAATTGGAGAAGAAAGGGTCTCTTGAGAAAGCTTAGGAATCTGGGAAGAATTTTGGACATCCAATTCTTAAAGCTCCTTGGCACCCCCCAAATTTGAACCCCAAATGATCGCCAAGACACATTACAATAAAACTGTCTAAAATCAAAGACAAAGAATTTTTAAAAGCAACTAGAACAACAGCAACAACAACAAAATGTCACATTCAAGGGAAGCCCCATAAAGTTGTCGGTGCATTTCTCCACAGAAACCTTATGAGCCAGGAGACAGTGGGATGAAATTTTCAAAGTGCTCAAAGAAAACAACTGCTGACCAAGAATATTTTACCCAGCAAAGCTGTCCTTCAGAAATGAACGCAAGATTAAGACTTTCCCAGATAAACAAAAGCTGATGGAATTCATCACATTAGCCTTTCTTTATAAGAAGTGCTGGGAGTTCCTGCTTTAGCATGGTAGGTAAGAATTTGACTGCAGCAGCTCAGGTCACTGCAGGGGCATGGGTTTGATCCCTGGCCTGGCACAGTGGGTTCAAGGATCCAGAGTTGATGCAGCTGTGGCATAGGTCACAGCCATGGCTCAGATTCAGTTCCTAGCCTGGGAACTTCTATATGCCATGGGTGATGCCATAAAAAATAATAATAAAACTTTTAAAAATAGTGCTAGAAGGATGTAACGTGAAAATATAAAACTAGTAAAGATAAGATCAAATTTGTAATACTCTAATAATGTGGTATGTCAATCACTTAACTCTAGGGTAAAGGTTAAAAGACAAAAGTATCAGAGTTCCCTGTGGCCTAGTTGTTAAGGATTCAGCATTGTCACTGCTTTGACTTGAGTTCACTTCCCGGCCCAGGAACCACCATATGTCTCAGGAGCAGCCAAAAAAAAAAAGAGAGAGATAGAAAAGTAACAAAAATAACTCTACCTACAATACTTGGTTAGATTGTCATACAGTATAATAAGAGGTAGTAAATTGCAATATCAAAAACATAAATGGGGGTGCTTAGAAGAGGACAAAAGAAATAAGCGAATTAAAAAGTAACCAGAAGACAGTAAGATGGCTTTAGCAAGTCCTTACCCATCATGATTACTTCAAATGTAAATGATTAAATTCTCCAATCAAGATGCATCGTGGCTAAATGGGTTTTTTTTTTTTTTTAAAGAACACCTTAATATATGGTGGCTACAAGTTACTCACTTCAACTTTAATAACACACACAGACTGAAAGTGAAGGAATGAAACAGATACTCGATGCAAAGGGAAACTAAAAGACAACAGGGTGTAGGCACACTCATTTCAGACAAAAGAGACTTTTAGTCAGAATTTTTAATGAGAAAATGAAGGTAATTATATAATGATAAAAGAGTCAAATAATCATGAGGCAATAACAGTAGCAGAATACATAGTTTTCTCAAATGCGTATGGTGCATTCCTCAGGTTAGAACATATGTTAGGTCACAAAACAAGTCTTAGCAAATTAAAAAATTGAAACCATATCAAGTGTCTTTTCAACTTCAGTGGTATAAAACTAGATATCCAGAACAGGAGGAAAACTAAAATATACAGATTTGTAGAAATTAAACCTCACTACTGCTAAACAACCAGTATCAAAAAGGAAATTTTAAGGAAGTCTTAAAATGAGAATAAAAACAGGACATCAAAATTTGGGGGATGCCAAAAAAGCAACTCTAAAAGGAAGTTAATGGTGATGAACACCTATGTTAAGGAAAAAAGAAAGATCTCAACCTAATTTTATACCTCAAGTACCTAGGAAAAAGAAGAAACTAAGCCCAAAATTAGTAAGGAAGGAAATAACAAAAATCAGGCCAGAATACATGAAATAGAGAAAAACAATAGAAAAAGACAGTGAATTCAAAATCTTTTCTTTAAAATGATAAACAAAACTGACATCTTTAGGTAAACTAAGAAGTAAGAGAAGGCTTAAAATCAAAAATGAAAGAGGAGACATTACAACTGATAGCACAGAGTACAGAGGATCATAAGAGACTTCTGTGAACAATTATATGCTTAGAAATTGGACAGCCTAGAAGAAATGGATACATTCCTGGAAATTTACAGCCTCCCAAGACTAAATTGTAAAGAAGTAGAAAATCCGAACAGAAAAATAACAAGGAGATTGAATCAGTAATAAAAAACCTCTCATCAAAGTAAAGTCCTAGGCCAGATGATTTCACTGGTCGATTCTACAACACGTTTAAAGAAGAATTAATGCCAATTCATCTCAGACTATTATTCCAAAAAGTTAAATAGCTGTGAGCACTGTCAGACTCGTTTTACAGTGCCACCATTACCCTGATATAAAAGCCAAATAAGGACACTACAATTTTTAAAAACTATAGGTCAGAATTCTTGGTGAATAATATTGATGTAGAAATTCTCAGCAAAACACTAGCAAACCAAATTCAATAGCAAATTAAAGCTATCAGAAACCATGATCAAGTGGGATTTTTTTCCCCCAGGATGAAAGGATGATTCAGCATACACAAATCAATAAATATGACACATCACGTTAATAGAATGAAAGATAAAAATACTGTGATCATCTCAATAGGTGCAGGAAAAAAAGCATTCAAAACACTCAACAAATTGGTTCTGGAAGGACCATACCTCTACATTATAGAAGCCATAGATAAAAAGCCCACAGCTAACAAGAAATTCAACAAAGATGGAAGGCGTTTCCTCTAGAGTTACGAACAGAACAAAGAAGTCTACTGTTACCACTTTATCCAACATAGTATTGTAAGTCATAGAGCAATTAGGTAAGAGAAATAAATAGGATACAAATCAGAAAGGAAGAGGTAAAATTGCCTCTCTTGGCAGAAGATGTTATCTTATATATAGATATTCCTAAAGACTCCACCAAAAAATGCTGTTAGATCTAATAAATGAATTCACTAAAGTTGCAGGATACAAAATCAATATTCAAAGATCAGTATACACCGACAAGGTAGCATTTGAAAAAGAAAACAACCCAATTTACAGTAGCTTCAGAAACAACAAAATACTTAGGAATAAAGTTAACCAAGGAAATGAAAAGATTAGTACACTGAAAACTCTAAGAAACTGATGAAATTGAAGAAGGCACAAATAAATGGGAAAAAAAATCACTACTTTGTAAGTCCTCTAATGAGATGAATCTAGTTAACACCATCAGTAGATAATAAAACCATTGTATATATAGTTAATTGTGGTCTTCTATGTATATATACACACACATATATATCACACACACCTTAAAGATTCATAAATCACATACCATACAATTCACCAACTTAAGGCGAACAATTAAATGATTTTTGGTATAGTCACAGAGTTGTCCAGCCATTTCCACAATTGGTTTCAGAACTTTTCCATTACCTCACAAGAAACCCTATACCTGGTTAGCAATCCCTCATCATTTCTCCATGCCTTTTCCATCCCAGGCAACCGCTAATCTACTTCCTTTCTATATAAATTTACTGATTCTGGAAATTTCATATAAATGGGATCATACAATATGTGGAATTTTGTGACTGACTTCTTTCACTTAGCATAATATTGTCAAGGCTTGTCCATATTGTAGCATGTATTAGTACTCTATTTTTATTGCCAAATAATATTGTATTATATGACTGTACCACATTTAATTTTGTTGATAGACATTTAAGTTGCTTATACTTTTGGGCTGTTACAAATAATACTGCTGTAAATATTCATATCTAAGTTTTTTTGGCCACATGATTTCTTTGGGATATGTGCGAGGAGTAGAATTGCTTAGTTGTATAGCATATTCTAGATTTAACTTTCTGAGAAAGTGGCAACCTTGTTCAGAGGCTGCACCATTTTACATTCTCACCAGAAACATATGAAGATTTCAGTTTCTCCACGTCTCTGTTAATTCCTTTCAACAGGGAGACAGACAGATATAGATAGATATCCTAGTGGGTGTGAAGTAGTATCTTGTGACTTTACTTTGCATTTCCCTGATAAGTAATGATATTGAATATCTGTGTGTGTTGATTGTTCACATATCTTCTTTGAAGAAATGTCTGTCAAATCATTTGCCAATCTTTTAACTGGGTTATTGTTGAACTGTAAATGTTCTTTATATATTCTGGATATGTCTCTTACCAGTAATATGACATATAAATATTTTCTCCCATTCTTTGAATTGTTGTTTCACATTCTTAGTGGTGTCCTTTGAAGCATAAAAAATTTAATTTTCATGATGTCCAGTTTATCTCTTTTTTCCTTTGGTTGCTTGTGGTTTTGCTGTCTTAATCCAAAGTTATGAGATGGTCTTAGTTTTCATGATATTTTGGAATTCCGTACCTTATGAGTATAAGCCTTCCCAAAACAGAAATCAGAAAACTATTTTTCCAGCCTCCCTTACAGCTTGGCACATACATTTGATCTAAGTTCTTCCAATTAGAAGCACCCATGCCAGATTCTGAATGAGAGTCTTAAGGAGTCAAGGAAGTGAGACACTACAAAAAATTCCATCCCGGTAAGGGTAGCAGCAGATACAGCCAGTTTTCAGATTTCAACATTGGCAGGAGTTAGAAATAGCATACAATTCCTTCTGTCCACAGTGCAACAAAGTATGGTACAGTGCTGTGTCCAGCCATTGCAAGCATAGTGTCTATACTGAAAACCTCCTTTTACCATCAGTAATTCACTCCTGAAATGAATCCATTATGTGTGAGACTGTTTCCCTTTATTTTATTTTATTTTATTTTATTTTATTTATTTTTTCTTTTTAGGACCACACCCATAGCATATGGAAGTTCTCAGGCTAGGGGTCAGTTCAGAGCTGTAGCTGCTGGCCTATGCCACAGGCACAGCGATACCAGATCTGAGCCACATCTGAGACCTAAGCCATAGCTCAGGGCAATGCTGGATCCTTAACCCACTGAGCAAGGCCAGGGATCCAACCCGTGTCCTCATGGGTATTGGTCAGTTTCGTTACCACTAAGCCACAAAGGGAACTCCCCCATTATTTTAAATGAGGGGAAAAAAATGTTACATTTTACACTCCAATTTCCCAAACTGTATTAAAACACAGTAAAATGCATATATAAATAATACGCTCATGTAAAATGTCTGAAACATCATAGCAATTAATATGCATGCAGTAGCATATTACATATTCCATTCGTTATCAGTGAGTGCATTTTTCAGAATGTCTACATGTGATCCTGGCATTTTATAAGTTCTACTTGGAGTATAATTCAGATTGCATATCATCATATTTAAAATGTACTGAGTTGGACATATATAAATTTTTCTGTGTACATATCAACTGAAAAGCTTTGTATTTAGAGATGAGTGTGTTCTATGAAGTTTGAGCATTTAAGACCATGAGGCATTGTGCCAAGAAGACATAATCCATAGAAACATTCTTCAGAGGTATGCTTGTTTTTATTGAGCACCTGTAACATGCCAGGTACTGCACAAGAGATGTGATTTTTATCTACAAGCATATATTTTAAATAAAACATGGTTCTCTTTCTTAACTCTGTCCTAGATACCCTAAAACTTTTAGGTAGAATAAAAGAAGCAGAATTCTTCCTTTTTCTTTAACTAATTAAGCTCTACCTAACTCCTCTCACTTTCTGGAAAATTGTAAAACATTTCATCAATGAGTTCTGGATTCTAATCCTAGCTCTGTTTGGGTGTATTCCTAGGCAAGCCACTTACCCTCCCTAGGCTACAGTTTCTTTATAAAATGAGAAGTAGGTTGAATTAGAAGGCCTGTAGGGCTCTTTCCACCTCTAAAATTATCTGATGTTGGAGTTCCTTTTGTGGCTCAGCGGTAATGAACCTAGCTGGTATCCATGAGGATGCGGGTTTGATCCCTGGTCCAGCTCAGTGGGTTAAGGATCCGGCATTGCTGCAAGCTGTGGTGTAGGTCACAGACGTGGCTTGGATCTGGCGTTTCTGTGGCTGTGGTGTAGGCTGGCAGCTACAGCTCCCATTCAGTCCCTAGCCTGTGAACTTCCATATGCTGTGGGTGCAGCCCTAAAAAAAAACATTACCTGATGTTTAGATTCAAACACGTCTGTAAGTTATTTATATACGTGGAAAATGTTCAGATGAGTGAAACAGTTAAGATTTCTCCCTTCTAGAATATTCAGAATTTCCCTAAATAGTTTATATCCTGTAGTCACTCTCAGAAAAACCCATGTATTCTCCTTATTTAGAAAGCATGTACTAATCTTACAAGGTTGAAAGACTGATCAAAAATTGCTTTTATATCTATTTATTTTGTTAATTTAAAATGTTACCAAGAGGTATTAAGAAAAAGCATGTGAACCACAAAATTGATTATTAACTTTTCATCATATATGTTTCTAGGTGAATACCTGTAATAAGAAAAGGGCAATGAGAAGATGAATTTTGCAGTGTTAATAGGCAAGTCCTCATAGGAGTATTTTTTTTCTTTTCCAAGCATTACTCTGCCACCAGTGAAGTCTCATTATTTCTAAGTGTCCTAATCAATAAGGTCATGAAAGATTGATTTCAGGAACTGTCACCGTGTTTATGACAAGAAGCATATAGAGTCATTTATAGGAGCGAGCAGTAATTCTCCTGTTAACTAGTAAGTCAGGGAATCAGTAAGCCCATCTTACATGTCTTTAGGTGGTGAGGAGAATCTCAATGGTGTCTGTCACTGACAGAGGAGGAGACTAATATTGTTAATTGGATTTCCTTAAAGAGAACAAAAATATACCTCATGTGGGGGGTGGGGAGAGGAGAAGGAGCAAATCCGTACAAGTCTCTGGTGTGTGTTGAGTTGGTTGCATTGATTTTCCTCTGCTAATGGTATGAGATGGATTCAGAATTGTCCTTAGAAAATAAAAAGTTGATTACAACAGCTCCTTTCCACTTAAGACTTTCTAAGCAAAGTTCCAATGTTTGAAATAAAAATATAGGTATTTTTATATAATTTTAAAATAAAACATTTTAGTTTTATTCTATTAATGTATTGTAGAAAATATGAAACACTTAAACATTTTCTTACTATTCTTATGAATATGATTTTAAGAACCACACAATTTTCTGTTATGTGAGAGTACTGTAATTTATTTGGTTAACCAACTGTTTGGGGAAACTTCAGGTTTCACAAAGCCTTTTTGAAAGAAAAATAAGCTAATTACTATAATACATGTTTATTGTTAACAAATTAAACAATACGAAAATATGTAAAAAGAGTAAGTGTGAAAACCCCTTCATTTTTCTTTCCTTGTCCCTCTTCTCAGACATAACAGCTGTTAACAATTAGGAAAATATCCTTTCATATTTTTTTCTGTTCATGTTCTTATGCATATACACACATATATGTTATTCTCACTAAATATTCAAGCTATATAGAGTTAATCATTTCTTTTCAGTTAGTAGCATGTTATGAATACTATTCCATGTCAGCACATGACGATCTACCTAATTCTCTCCTTTTTAACTAACTGGGCTTATTTTTCAATTAGAAAATGGCAACACAGGACTTAAAAAAATTAAATCATCCAAAAGGTAATACAGTGAAAAGGTAATTCCTCCTTTACTTTACCCAGGAAATTATTTTTAAAGACTGCATAGTATTCCATGGAATAGTTGTACCAGTAACTTAGTTAACCATTTCATTATTGGTGGACTTTTGCTTTGAATTTTGAGAAAATTTTGCTTTTTCAAATAATGCTTCAGTGTACATCCCTGTAATATGCCATTGTGGACCTGGGCATATCTTCCAGGATAGGTTTACTAGATAAGGAACTGAAATTTTGATTTAAAAAAAAAAAGCCAGATTATGTATGATAGAGGCATGTTGGAAATTAGTAACCTTTTTGGCCAATATAATTGAGATCAGTTGTAGTTGGTTGGTTAAGCCAAAAGTCAAACCAAGGAAATCATAATAAATGATACCTAAATACTTTTAATATTTTGTTTCATCATGAAACATTTAACTTTACATTCATTCAACAATTTCTGATATAGGAGCAAGGCTTTTCTTTGTGAGTAGATCTCTTTGCAATTCCATTTCATTATTCTTGCACAAGAATTACCTATAATACGGATTTCACTTTCAGGTTTTTTAAAGTATAAAACAGTCTGAATTCATCCTCAGTCCTCTAGATTTTTACATTTTTTTCCCCAGTCCTTTCACTTATCTTAATTAGACCTAACTTACTGGCTGTTTTGTATGCTGGTTTCTGTTAACAAATCTTTCCAAAACATTCAACTTAGTTTTCATAGAAACTTTTGTACCCTAATACGTCATTAGTTTTCTTGACATTGACATTTAAATTACTTAGTGTTAGGTAAAGAGGCAACTTACATAAACTTGTTTCAGAACCAGTAGAACCTACGTAGTATGTGATAACACTCAGAGGCAAGATGTTCACTGGAATGTGGGCATCAGTCTGCTTGTTTTGCAGAGGAAATGGGGAGTGTCCCATAAACCATCATTCCGGCTAAGTGGACATCAGTGGAAAGGATTTTGTACTGTATTAATTCATATACCTATCCATGGTTTGCTGTGGTCCATTTCCATCACTTTTGCCAACACCAGGCATCATTAACCCATAAGGCATTTCAGAGTTGGAAAATGTTTGTCATTCAACAACAACAACAAAAATAACGTATTTATTGAGCATCTACTCTTACAGCACTTTACACTGTTATCTCATTATCTCATTAGAGTAGCACTATAATGTTATCCGCATTTTTAAAATAGACATTGAGACCCAGAGAGATTAACTAACTTAGCCAAGGTTAGTGGCCACAATAAGGGGCAGAACTGAGATTCAAAAATGTTTTAAAGCCTTTTTATTTGACATAAGTTTATTGCATGAATAAGATATTCATTACTTCAATGTCATTATATTTCATATAAGAAGTTAAAACATTATGGCAAAATGTAGAAGTAGTCTTTGTAGTATTATGTAGTTTTTAGTTTATTTTCCTTTCATGAAGTATTTTTTCAGAATGGTTTGTAAAATTGACTTAGTAAGTTTATATTGAGCCTACAAGCACTTTCCATGTTTTACAAATTATTAGAAGAGAATCATAGGATGTTAAAAGTTAAGTAACCTTAAGAATTGTTTAGCCAACCATCTCATTCTTTTGTTTGTTTGCGGAATATGTGAAGGAAATGTGCTAATGCTTTAAGTCTTTAAAGGCCTTATCAGTATAGATTAAAACTGTAATTTTCTGCGCTCTTAGCAGAAGAAAATAGCATGGCGGTCATGGCATGGACATGATAAACTAGTCAGTCTATAATCCTAAATGTTAAATTCATTTCTATAAAACCTACTGAGTGTGTATGCTCTAGCATGTTTTCATGGTACAAGTTAAGACCCATATTTCTCTTTACATTGAGTTTTACCTTTTAGTGTAGGTAGTATCCAAAAGTAAATACAAGAAACAGAGATACACACCAACTTGCTAGGCCACAGTTTCTGAAAAATGTTTTGTTTGATGACCTCTTAATTGTGAGTTAGTTTGAATTCTCAGATCCTTGAGATGATGCTTTTGGCATTGCAGTTCTAAAAGAAGAAAAGCTATTCTTGATCTTACCTTTTGATCTTAAGATTTCTGTAGAAGGGAAAATATTAGTAAGTAGCAATGTTTGTTAAAATGAGCTGCAGATTTTGCTGAGTGCTTGTGTGAATACTTCTGTAGGACACATTTCTAGAAGTAGAATCATCAGTTTCACATTGCATCCTGTGTTTTATGAGAAGCTCTTCTTCCTTGTCTTTTGAGACCCTCGGGTGGGTAAAGTCCTAAAGCATGTATTTTGATGTTCAGCTGAGCAGAGAAGAAGGGGACGGTAGTCCCTTGTCTGCTGGGAGTCTCAGCCAACCCAAGAAACAGATGACTGTAGGGAAAAGGGACTGTGGCAGCGATAATAGTGATCTTTGGGAGTGCCCATGGTAGATCCCCATTTTTCTAATTAGAAATCTCTCTGGCACAATAAAATATTGGAAAGTCCATTACTAGAAAATCAACTTACATGTCATATATTTTGGAAGCCTTCGCTAGCAGGTTGCCTCTTCTGTACCCATACACTTAAGCACCTGTGTGTCATCACTCCAGATGAGTTGCCCATCCTTTATAATCCTATCCATCCATGTTGATCTCTCATAGCACTTACCAGTAGTGTGTTGTAGTATTCTCAACTCTGTGCCTCGGAATTACTTAGGAGTTTTTTTAAAGTAAATACAGCTGATTGGGTGATTCTCTCTTCTTTTGTTATATTTGCAAGTTTATATCATAAAAATTAAAAAGAAAAAATGCTCTGGGTCTACCCCAGATTTACTAAATAAAAACGTCTACCAGTAATTTTGAGATACAGCTAGGGTTGCGAATCATTGTTATACCAGAATAGTTCATTTGCTTGTTTTCTATTTATTTATTCATTTGCTTAGGGCTGTACCTTTGGCATATGGAGATTCCCAGGCTAGGGGTCAAATCAGAGCTACAACTGCTGGCCTATGCCACAGCCACAGCAACTTAGGATCTAAGCTACGTCTGCAACCGACACCACAGCTCACAGCAACGCCAGATCCTTAACCCACTGAACGAGGCCAGGGATTGAACCCACAACCTCATGGTTCCTAGGCGGATTCATTTCCGCTGCACCATGACGGGAACTCCTGTTTGTTTTCTTATAAGATTGTAGAATTCTTAAGAATCTTTTTGTCTCTGAGTCCCTGTAACTTCGCCCAGTGTCTAGCATATTACTTGATGCTCAATAAAGTCTTACTGAAGAAACCACAAAAGTAATGATTGGATGAGATGATTCAGTTAACTACAAAAAGAGAAGAGTAAGCTAATGGAATTTGCATATATAACATTTTTATCAGAAGGTCTAAGATACAGTCTTCCAACTTATTTGACAATAGAATGAGAAATAAGCCAACATGATTCATAGACTATGCATTATGAAGACTTTCTTGCCTATAGAGATTACTAAGCTATATCAATAAATAGATAATTTATGAAGGCTGTGAACTTCCTTTCATAAGATGGTAGCTAGGCATTCTGTCCTGTACACTGGGGATTTAAACTAAGCCATTCATGATGTGCAGTTCTGGAAAATCTTTTTCCGTTTTGGCTTTTAACTCAATTTTATTATATTTATAGTTGTATAATGATCATTGCAATCCAGTTTTACAGCATTTCCATCCTAAACCCCCATCCCATCCCTCCCCCATGATCTATCTCCTTTGGTAACTATTAGATTTTCAAAGTCCTGAGTCAGTGTCTGTTCTGCAAAGAAGTTCATTGTATCCTTTTTTTAGATTCCACATATAAGTGATAGTATATGATTGTGTCTCACTAACTTCACTTAGGATGATTATTTGTAGGTCCATCCATGTTGCTGCATTATTTCATTCCTTTTTATGGCTAAATAATATTCCATTGTGTACCACATCATCTTTATTCACTCCTCTTGTCAATGGACATTTAGTTTGCTTCCATGTCTTGCCTATTCTATACAGTGCTATAATGAACATTGTGTACATGTATCTTTTTGAGTCATGATTTTCTCTGGATAGATGCCCAGGAGTGGGTAAAAATTATCATTAAGGTCTAAGTATGTGTAGCCCAGGAATACAGATGAAAGAATTGTAAACATTTACAGATGGTCATAAAAATTCAGTCAGCAATATTCTAATCGTGTTGTTTATAAATATAATTTAATTTAACCTTATCAGACATAAATATAATACAATTTGGTTCATAGTGCCATCTTAACTAAAAAATGACTTGAAGTCTTCCAGAGAACTGGGCTGAGCATGAATTAACTTTTCAAGAAGGCTGTGCAAAAAAGTAATGACAGATATCTCCCATAGAATTGTGGAAAGGAAAGAATGAGATTCATTAAATTTTATAGAAAATTAGTTATAAATTTTATTCCATACTCTTCCACTTAAAATCATTGAAAAAACAAATTAAGTTTGGAGTTCCTGTCGTGGCTCAGTGGTTAACAAATCCAATTAGGAGCCATGAGGTTGCGGGTTCGATCCCTGGCCTTGCTCAGTGGGTTAAGGATCTGGCGTTGCCGTGAGTTGTGGTGTGGGTCGCAGAGGCGGCTCGGATCCTGCGTGGCTGTGGCTGTGGCATAGGCCGGTGGCTACAGCTCCTGTTAGACCCCTAGCCTGGGAACGAGGGTGCGGCCCCCCAAAAAAAAAAATGACAAAAAGACAAAAAGAAAAAAGGAAAAAAGAAATTAAGTTTAACAAATTTTAAAACTCTGCTCCAATTAAAAACTATCCTTTAGAGTAAAGAGAAACTTTTACCTTTTTTCTAGTGGTTAAAAACGGCCCTTTAGAGTAAAAGAAAAAGTTGCTTTTTCTACTGCTTTCTAATCTCTTGTCTCTCATATTACTTATTCTTGCCTCAGCTAAGTTGCGACAATACCTTTGGTGCATATTTTTTCAAGACTGATGACAACACTTATGACCTCCCAAAGCTGCTCCCTTGGTGACCACTAATGGTTTATCTAGTGTCAAACAAGATCTTTGTTTTCTTGATTTTAGATAAATTTGCAGCCCACTGCTTCACCAGTCATGAAGTCAGTTGTTTACATTTCAACAAAATGTTTGTCGTAACTTTCAAATACAGAGGAACTGTAGACAGACGGTGTTTATCACGTTGTAGAGACTGTCAGAAACGGTTGGCCTCAACATAACTGAGTCGAGCTCATTGTTTACATTTTCATCTGCAAACTGTCAGGCCTGTTCACTCTAGTGACCAATTGCAGAAAGAGAAGATGAATAGCACAGAATTTTTATACTGGTTGCCACATATTGCTCTGAATTAGTCTTTTCAAAAAAATGTGTTTTACTGATGATAGCTAAAGGATGAGAAGAAGCGATTCTAACATTGGGAATGATAATATTACTATTTTGGTTAATGACCCTCTTCCACAAGTGAAATGTGGAAACTCACATGTAGAATATGTTTCTTCTGGTGATATTTTTTCCTGTCAGCTCAAAGTTAGGTCAGAAAAATGTGCTGACAAGCAGACAGAGGAGGAGTTTTTAGAAAGGAGGAGTGGCCCTTGCACAGTGGTCATGTGAACTGTTACAGCCAATTAAAGCCTGTTTCTTAATTTCAGGCATTCTCTCAATCTTTTATTGAGCAAGGGTGAGGGAGGTGTATAGATAAATTTGATACTGTTTAAGATATGTCCAGAGATCATATGTGTATAAAAATATTGACATACTGAATTTTTAACAGTACATTTCATTCCTGACTGCCTGATGCCGCTTCCTTCTCTGAAACACGCACTTCCTGAAGCCATCCCCTACTCAGTCTTCAAAATCCCAGTAATCTTCACCTTCAGGAGCCTTACCCCAGTCCATTGTTTGACTTTAACCATCCTTACCCAGTTTTGTCATAGCTGCATAATATAATTTGTCATTTCTTCCTCATAATATAATTACTTATTTTTTGTGTGTTTGTTTATCTCCCCTACTAAAATTGAAAGCTGCTAAAAGGAAGAGGCTGTTCTTTTAATCATGTGTCACTACTGTAAAGCAGAGTGTCATATAGTAGGTGCTAAATAAATGTTGAATTATTTAACCTAGGACGTGATTTTTCTGCTCTAGAACTCCAGCATCCATGGCCTCCCTCACTTGTTATTTCATTCCCACCTGTCCAAGATCATCATCCCTTGTTGATCAGAATAGCGTCCTCTGTATTGTGCCTGCATTGTCTTTCCTTTCTGCATTTCCTTGTGATGTTGCTTTTCTAATAGACCCCCCTTTCCTTTGCTTATCTCTGTCCACTGTTTTCTTCAAGATCACATTCAAGATGCATTTCCTTTAGAAAACCTATGAATAACTCAGATCTTGATGCTTATACAAGTACAGTGAACAGTATAGACTCTCGGAATGTTTAATGAAATAATAAATGAGTAGTAGATAAATTAGTGAATGGAAAGTCAACATTAACTTGCAGACTTAAAAGAGAAAAAATAGGGTAAGTAAAAAGGAAAATTAGTTATGGGAAAAATAATCTCAGTGGAGCATGAATATTACTCATATAGTCCTCTTACTGCCAGCGTGGTTATCGCTGGGACAAGGGAGAGCAGTGCTACAGAAATGATAAGCCTCAGCTTCTTGCTCCAGATGTGTCACTACCTGGATGTGTGTGCTTGGGAATGTCAAAACCTTTTAGCCTCAATTTCCTTGTCTTTGAAACAGTAGTTTTGAGAGTTCTTCCAGCTCCCTAGTCTTAGGAGTCTTACAGATAAGTGACAATAGCAAAACCGCTTTTTGGGTGGAACTATTTAGAAGGCTCATTAAGACTTAGCTAGCATGTATCTGTGGAACCATCTTCTGCAAGCCACTTCTCTACTGAAAGAGTTGTGTAGCCATAGCAAGGAGAGTTTTAAGTTATTACTGACTAAAGATACACGTTGTAGGCTTGTTACATCATTACATGGTTACATCATTCAAGTAGAGTTTAAACATACTTTTTCCTTTGATTGCCTCAAAGCACAATTATAGAGGAGTAGAATATGAATTAAGACATTTTCTGCAAGCATAATCAGAAGGTGGTTTAATCTTAGAATAAATGTATCATCTCCCCATAATATTAATGATAATAATGCTTATATTTGCAACCTGCATTATGTTTTCCGAAGAATCTTTTTTCATTCCATTTCTCATGTGAGCAGATCCTCTTACAGAAGTTAGACCAAAGCTGGTGGGCCAATAAGAGTTGAAATGAGGATAAGAAAACCAGGGGTACCTAGTTGGGGGTGGCATGTGAGAGAAAACTTATGTTCTGTGTGCCCCATTGTATAGAAGATGTATATTCTTGCTGGACGTTGATTTTGATTATATATTTTTCTCTACCTGATGACAGAGGGACAAGGTCTCTGCCCAGCAAAAGAGCATGGACACCACCCAGTCATCCAATTCACTGACTTAATAAGAATTGGTAGGTAGGCCACTAGCTCTCTGTGGGATGCTGAAGGCTATTTATCTTTACTCACAGCCAGAAGACACTGGGAACATAGAATAAAACATCTCTGGGCAATGTGATTAAATAGGTGCAGACTAATAATCATAATTAACATTTATTTTGTGCCAGGTACCCATCCCAAGTTTTTAACATATACTAACATTTAATTCTCACAGCAACCTTGTTGTTCCTATTATCCCCATTTTACAAAGAGGAAAGCTGAGGCACTTTTCCAAGGCTCACAGCAATAAATGGTGAACCAGGAGGTAAAAACAAATAACTTGCTGCTAGAGTCCATGCTAGTAACTGCTTCAAAGTACTGAGTAAAGCACGTTGACATTTGTCTTACTGCCTCTTACTTACTTGAGTATACATCTAGATGTGACTGTCCATATGTAACTCCTTGTCAGCACCGAATTCATACGTTCTCAGAAGCCACAATTGCAAGTCATAGTTTCAGTCTCAGTTTATGGAGACTGAGAGGAGTAAGGAAAACAGACATCCCATCCCAAGTGGTTTGGTGTTTTAATTTTCTCTATCAACTTCAGTAGATTCTTCTAGCAGTTCTATATGCCATCCGCTTTTGCTAACATATTCAAGAAATAGCAGTATTCTTGAAGGCTGACATATTTATAGTCATTTTTTTTTCTTCTTTTTAGGGCCACACATGTGGCATATGGACGTTTCCAGGCTAGGGGTCAAATCAGAGCTGCGGCCACTGGCCTATACCACAACCATAGCAATGCTGGATCTGAGCTGCATCCATGAACTACACCACAGCCTGTGGCAACACCAGGTCTTTAACTCGCTGAATGAGGCAAGGATCGAATCCACATCCACACGGGCACTATGTTGGATCTGAGCCTCAATGGGAATTCCTGTAGTCATTTTTTAAATTCTAAGATTTACAAACTTCTACCCTGAAGTTTTGTTACATTCATCTAAGTCATTGCCTTTATCCATGTAGTTCAAAACTCATTTATAATTATATTCTTTGTGGTTTGGGTTAAATGTATATGTATACACATAACTGTAAAATTCTTTGATAACAAGAAATATGTCTTCTGGGTATTTTCTTCTATCATTAACATACCTCCCTCCCTCTCCCTTCCTTCCTTCCTTTTCACTTTCTCCTTCCCAGCATTGTAAGTTGTTCTGTGAACAATGGTACATAATTAACATATGATGGTGATGATTTCCAGATACATAGCTCACTCACAGGAAACAGATGCTCTCTGGTTTCCCCAGTGCAAACTCAGAAACCACGTGCAGGTACACATACTCACCACGTTAAGTTATTGGGAAAAATCATAAAAAGAACAAGATACTCATAAGTAAGTTTAACTACAAAAGGGTTGATGAATTTGCCATAGTTTCTTTGGAGCAGAACTTTCTGGACAGTGGAACTCCATGCTTAATGCATTTGTATTTTTCTCATTCTGAGACCACATTTAGATAGTTTTAGTTTGAAAGGTTCAGAACATGAGTTACAAGGGAGCAATGCCTACCCCTCTTTCAAAAGAGTATAGTGACCAAAAAGTAAACTAGTATGCCTGAGCATAGGATTCACATGGTCATTGAAAACCAAGGAGTCATGTGGTCATTGTAGCATAAAGATAAGTTATAACATGAGACTAATTCAGTTGCTGTTTGCAGACCTTATTAAGACATATCCTGCTTTTCATTTTCAAAGGGTATTTCATCTCTACTGAGAACGTAAAACTTTTAGTATGCAGTATATACTTGAGAGCATGTTCCTTCATTGCTGAGAACTGTGTTTAAAGATAGATCCCATGGAAGTAGATCATTCTTGCAATAAATATAATGTTTAAAAATGTATGTCAGGAGTTCCCGTCGTGGCTCAGTGGTTAACGAATCCGACTAAGAACCATGAGGTTGCGGGTTCGATCCCTGGCCTTGCTCAGTGGGTTAAGGATCCGGCGTTGCCGTGAGCTGTGGTGTAGGTTGCAGACGCGGCTCGGATCCCGCGTTGCTGTGGCTGTGGCGAAGGCTGGCGGCTACAGCTCCGGTTAGACCCCTAGCCTGGGAACCTCCATATGCCGCGGGTGCGGCTCTAGATAAAAGGCAAAAAGACAAAAAAAAAATTATGTCAGAGGAGTTCCTGTAGTGGCGCAGCGGTTAATGAATCTGACTAGGAACCATGAGGTGGCAGGTTTGATCCCTGGCCTTGCTCAGTGGGTTAACGATCTGGCATTGCCATGAGCTGTGGTGTAGGTCGCAGATGCGGCTGGGATCTGGCATTGCTGTGGCTGTTGCGTAGGCTGGCAGCCGTAACTCCGATTCGACCCCTAGCTTGGGAACCTCAATATGCCGCGGGTGCAGCCTTAAAATGCAAAAAAAGAAAAAGAAGGTATGTCAGACCCTGCCCACAAGGTGCTTCAATCTAACAGCTGACCACAGGGAAGCAAAGATGCAGTTAAGATTCAGAAAGCTCCCATTGTGGCTCAGCGGTAACGAACCTGACTAGTATCCATGAGGATGCGGGTTTGATTCCTCGCCTTGCTGAGTTAAGGATCTGGCGTTGCTGTGAGCTGTGGTGTAGGTCAGAGATATGGCTCAGTTCCTGGGTTGCTGTGGCTGTGGTGGAGGCCGGCAGCTGTAGCTCTGATTCAACCCCTAGCCTGGGATCTTGCATATGCCACTGGTATGGCCCTAGAAAGCAAAAAAAAAAAAAAAAAAAAAAAAAGTTTCAATATAATAAGTTGTACACTAGCAGGTATCCTTGCTGCTTTCAGTCTGCTCTCTACACAGCATCAGAATGATTCTTAAGTCAGGTCACAGCACTCCCCCACCCACCCTACCCAGTGCCCTTCAGTGGCTTTCCAATTTATTTGGAGCGAAAGCTGAAGTACTTAACAATGGCATAGAAAGCAGTAGATTTACCCCACTTTTTACATCTCTGATTTCAGCTCTTCCTACTTCCCTCTATGCTGACTGCTGCTGCCTCATTGCCCTGGCTATTCCTCAAACATGGCAGCCCTCTTCTGCCTTTGCACTTACTCGCCTCTCTGTCTGAAAAGCTCTTCCTCCAGAGAGCTACATGCATATTCCTCACCTCATTCAGGTCTTTACTCAAATGTCATCTTCTCAGGGGACCTTCTCTTACTACTCTTTGAAAATTGTAATCCTCTTTCCCTCCACGACTCTCAGCCCCTCATCACTACTTTATTTCTCTATAGTTCTTATTACCGTCTAACATAACTTATTTATATTATTAATGACTTGCTCCCCCAACTGAAATATAACATTTATGAAAGTAGGGATTTCTTTCTGTGCTTAGTATACACTTGCTGAGTAAATTAATAGAAGTTAGATACAAGGTGCTGTGAGAGCATGTAATCCAGAAATAGTATCAGAAGAGACTTGTCCGTTACAACAAAGCTAAGATTTGACAGGTGCATAGGAGGCTTTTAACAGAGTGTTGCAGGCACAGAGAACAGCACTTGCAAAGACCAAAAGAAGCAGAGAAGAGTGTGTGATGTCTTAGTCGTTCATCATAATTAGAATATAGCAAAGATGCGGAGTGGATTAGATAAGAAGGTAAGATAACGACAGAGCCACCGAAGGGCTTCAGACAAGGAGTGAAGTGAGTAAGTTTGCTATTTGTTTTTTTTTTTTTTAAATATCCTCCAGGCTACTGTGTGGTGAGTAGATTGCAGGAAGCCAAGCTTGTAGCAGTAAGACCTTTTATAAGCCTATTTTGGATATTTAAGTGAGATTGTGGCAGAGTAAAAAAAAAAAGATAAAATGAACATTGTGAGGAGTATAAGAAGGAAAGAAGCTGAAAATGAAGTAGAAGATGGTGCCTTTAGTATTCGCTTTGTAAGATAGAAAAAGAATAGATTCCATTTTGGACATATTGATATGCTCATGGGACATCCAAATAGTGATACCTAGTGAAATGCTAGTAATAAAAACAAGGGGTTAAGAAGAAGCACCTGGGCTGGAGATAAAGATTTAGGATCATCAGCTTTGATACAGTAAAGGAAACAGTAGAAATGGATAATAATCTATAATGTATGAAAGGATAAAGAGGAGAGAAACCCGAAGAATAAGATTTACTGCCGAGTTTGGCCAACTAAGGCCCACTGCCAGTTTTTTAATGACCCACAAACTGAATGCTCTTTACATTTTTTTTTTTTTTTTGGTCTTTTTGCCTTATCTAGGGCCGCACCCACAGCATATGGAGGTTCCCAGGTCTAGGGGTCTAACAGGAGCTGTAGCTGCCAACCTTCACCACAGCCATAGCAACGTGGGATCCGAGCCGCGTCTGCAACCTCCACCACAGCTCACGGCAACGCCGGATCCTTAACCCACTGAGCAAGGCCAGGGATCGAACCCGCAACCTCATGGTTCCTGATTGAACGACGGGATTCGTTAATGCCTGATTGAACGACGGGAACTCCTACATTTTTTTAATGATTATGTCATAATCTAGATTTTGCCTCGTGGCCTACAAAACTTAAACTATTACTACCTGGCTTGTCAAGAAAAAGTTTATTAACCCCTGATTGAAGCAAAGGAAGGCTAGCATTCAAAGGTGAAGATAAATGTTAGTGAGAGTGATAGGGGAAATCAGAAGAGAGAAGTATAATGTAAGCCAAGGGAAAAGACAGTGTTTTCAGCTAGTTAGGAAAACTTTGGGTTATGCTGGCATAATAAGTTTATATAGTGGCACCTCTTTTCTGCTTCAAATATGTAATAATAAAAATATTTTAAAACAAAACTAAGAGGACATAGCTAGGTCAAAAGCAAAATTGGGATTTCTGTGGACCAGAAATGAAATGAATAGAAACACAATGTATTAAAAAGGGCAGAAGTCACAATTCTGTGGCACTCCAAGTCTAGAGACACTGTGGTGACCATTAATTGGCCCCTGTAGACTAAAAGGAAGCTAAATGCCCCATACAACGTCATGTTCACTGCTCGAGGTCAGAGCTTGGTCTAGAAACTTTTCCACTCATGAGAGGAGGTTGAGTAAAAACTACTGCTTACTACTGTGTAGCGCATCAGCTTATAGGAAGCTTTAGGCCTTGGATGGAAGAGAACACACAGCCTTACAACCAACAATCAAACCAAGCCAGCGTGCGCGCGCATGTGCGCACGCACACACACTCACACACACACACAAACTAACTGAAATAGATAGGGAGAGAATCAGTAGCTTGAGAAATATTAGTCTTTTTTTTTTTTTGTCTTTTTACGGCTGCACCTGAGAGATATAGAAGTTCCCATGCAAGGGGTGGAATTGGAGCTGCAGCTGCCGGCCTACATTACAGCCACATGGGATCGAACCGCTTTTGTGACCTACATCACAGCTGACGCACTGGATCCTTAACCCACGGAGTGAGGCCAGGAATTGAACCCGCGTCCTCGTGGATACCAGTCGGGTTTGTAACCCTCTGAGCCACAAATGAAACTCCAAGAGACAGTGTTCTCTAATACTGTGTTCTTCTGTGTTCCCAAAACACAGAAGCAAAACAGATTAAAAGGGTGAAAGAATGATTAAGAGTCATAGAATGTAGACCAAGGGCCTTCGTGGCTGTTATTTAAAGTTCTGGAAGAAGAGAATGGCTAGAAAAGTGGAGTAATATTTGATGGTTAACACCTGAGAATTTTCAATAATTGAAGAAAGGCATTAATTCACATTATAGTGAGACTGCAAAAGATCAGAGAGAAGAAGAAAATATTTAAAACTGCCAGAAGAGAAACAGATTATCTAAAAAAGTACAGTTAGACTGAAACTTTGTGTCATCAATGAGAGATGCCAAGAGGCAACAGAGCAGTATCTTCAAAATGTGTAATATCAACTAAGAATTTTATGCCCAGTGAAACATGGCTCAGGAATGAAGGCAAAATGAGGATATTTTCAAATATTCAAAGACAAAAGAATAGACTTAGCATAGGCCTTCACTAAAAGAACAATTAAAAGAGACTTTAGCAAGAAAACAATGAGGCCAGAAAGGAGACATGATACATTAAAATGGTTAGTCTAGAAATTGTGAAAATGCATCAGTTTCCTTCATTATTTACAATTTTTTTAAAAAAACTTTTTAAAGGAAAAAGGAAGAAAAACTAACCCTTTAGTTCACGATAACAAGATAGGAGAAGGGTATGTAATTGGGAGCTTAAGTATGCAAAGAACTTTTATGAGATAAATGGTAAAATTGGGAGGAGAGTAAATATTTTCAATAAATTACTCCTCTTGTGAATCAGAATTACCGCACAGGAATAATGTCATAAGTTTGTATTCTAGAACAAGCATTCAAAATCAGATAAATTATAGATGAGGAGTCTGTTGATTTCCTAAGGCAAAGGTAAAACTACTTGATCTAGCCTTGAAAATCATTAACAGGGTAAAATTCTAATAGTTGTTAATTAAAATAGACATGTGGTTAAGGGATACCAATTTTTTAAATATGCATAGAAAATCCAACTTTACCAAAAAACAATTTCTACCTTACAGTCATACATTAGCTGAATCATTATTAATATGGAGCAGTAAACATGTTTAATTTTTCATAGCCTAAGGGTTCTGTGATGGATTATTTGAATAGCCCAGGTCTCAGAAGATCTTCCATTCATGTAAACGTAGAGTTGGCAGAAGCATTCATGTTTATTCCTGAGATCTTTCAAAATGAAGTTATAGTTCTCTTTTCATTCCATAGATAACACGCTTATGTATTGGTAAGTCTCTGCATGCTTTATACAAGACTCCAGAAACTGCTGAAATTGTCATAACTATCCCTGAAAGTACAGAATGAACATTCCTCAGCAGAATGTGGGATTGTCCTCATTTTCTGAGTATCAAAAATAATATGGAGGCAAAAGTAACTATGCAATAAGATGTAAATAATAAGTGAATATATTTTAAAATATTCACTTAGATATATGTTGGTCTTGTTTCTAATGGAATCATCCATAAAAGCCTAGTGATCCAAGTGAAAATATGTCCCCAAAGAGTAATGATCTCCCTCTTCTTTGAATGCCGAAACACTTTGTACCTTTCTTAGGACAAAGTACCGGTTTTGCCTTAGCTTATGCCTGCCTGTTCTGACTTTTACATCCTCTTACAGACACTAGTCTACTCCTGGACTCATACCATGGCTGTCTATCCTCCACAGGGTGGATCGACACAGTCTACACACACAGCACACAAATATCGCATGAATGCTCATTTCATGTATCTGAGTTTTGTGAGGTTTTTTTGTTTTTTACTGTAACAGCAAACTGTTTTATAGGAGCACATTACTGTGTGTTGTCTTGCAAAGCTATGAAAATTTTACAGATTTGCTGGTAAAATAAGTAAAATTTCACTTTGGATAATTGGGCCATTAACATAAGAAAGATTCATGTAAAGCTAATTGTGTTAATGTTTCGAAGGAACTTCAACACATAGTTGAAGTCTTATTTAAATAAGAGCCTTATTTAAATCCTCGCAGTCATTTCAATTTTATGAGAGTCAGGAATTAATGGCTTATGTAAGGTAACTCAGGTGGGAGAGGTTAAGTGAATCTACCCCCATCACCCCACAACAATTAGGATTTTTGTTAGTTGATTTATGTGCTTTTCTGTTTTACTAAAGACATTGAAGTACAAAGTATATCGTTCTCTCCAGCATACATAATATGCTATAATTGTTATTTTGCATGTATAAGACGTGTGTTTTATCTTTTAAAAATAAGCAGCAATTTTTCTTTTTTCTGTGTTCTCAAAGCCTTCTATGATTATACTTATGATACTGCACCTACCATGAAATTAGTGTAAAATGTTTGTCTTCCTAACATAGTACTTCCCGCATCAGTACTAGCGTTGGGTGGTTACCCCAAAAATGTTTATTGAATGAATGAATGAGATCTTGACTGTAGTGTAATTCTCACAGAATTAAAGGTCCTAAAGATTGTTTATTTTATCACTTTTCTGAAGCACACAGATTCTGAATCTCTTTGTTGATTTTTAGTTGGTTCTGTGAGATCCCAGTAAGGGTGATCAGTGACTGTCCTAGAAACCATTAACTTGGTACCTCTAGTTTCTGTGAGAGAGAGAGAGAAAAAAAAAATATCAGTTCGTATCAGAACCTAGAATCAGAGACTTTTTTGTCCGATTCTGTGTTTTCCTCATTTTATGAAAATATATATTTCTGATCTTTTACTTAAGATTTTCTCCAGCCTTGTCGACTGAGTCTGAAACTTTTGTAAAGTAGAAAATGCTCCTATAAAAGTGTTGTTACAATTTGAATCTTATGTACATTTACTTAAAGCAATGTGCCACTTTTATTAAAGATGTTAATACTGCATGAGAATTAAGCTAATCAGTTTATTCTGGAATTGCTGTAAATGTTTACAAAACCAGTATTTTAATAAATTCTGGAGGTTTTTTGTTTTTTATGTTTGCACCTGCACCATATGGAATTTCCCAGACCAGAGACTGAATCCCAGCTGCAGCTATGACCTATGCTGCAGCTGTGGCAATGCCAGATCCTTTTATCCACTCACTGCCCAGGGCTGAGAATCAAACCCACAGCCTCTACAGTGACCCGAGCCACTGGAGTTGGATTTTTGCCCATTGCACTACATCAGGAACTCCGTAAGGTGTGTTTTTTAATTAAACCATTTTGTTAATGTTTTAACTACTTTATTGAGTATAATTCACATAACATACAGTTCACCCATTTAACTGTTTTTTAGTATATTTACTGTTTTTTAGTATATTCAAGAGTTGAATATAATCAATATAATTAATTTCAGAACATTTTCTTCACCCTGAAAAGAAATTCTGCACCCTTTAGTCATCACTCTTTAATCTTCCCCATCCACCTTAGCATTTTGTTAACATTTACATTTATGATTGAAATATTTATTTCTTAACTCGTTTAGTATAAAAATCAATGGTGCATATTGTATGTGTGTGAGTGTGTGTATTTCAACGGTCTTTTTCTCTATAGGGCCTAGTTTTCACATCATACTACAAGTTATTTGTTTAAATGAGCTCCAGATGTAGTAATTTGAATATTATCATTTTACTTTTTTCCTTTCAAGTATAAAACTTTAAAATTAGTATTCTGTTTGAAGAGCAACTATTGCTTTATTGACAGAACTAAAATCAGCAATATTTTGACTCACTACCAGTGAATAAGTTACTATACAGTGATTAAAGAGGTATCTCTCCACCAAATTGAAATTAGAATAAGTCATATTAGGTTAATGTATTTCTCTCTTATAGTTTGCATTATGTGTATTCACTCTATACTTCTTGACCCAAATTGTTCTTTATCATAGTTTTAGACAGTTATAAGAAAATTAAAGTCAGTCACAAAGCATTTTGGATTTTTTCGAGTAGAAAAGCCCATGTGAATGACAAGTTATGTTATACACTAATAGTGTGTTTTGACTGATAGAAATGTTATGTAAATCACTTGTTAAAACACATGAAATGATTTTTTATATGTGTCATTCACACTAAATTCTTGCTGACATGGAGCCTTTTCTGAATTAAAATCTCTGCAGACAAGCAGTAAAATGCATAATGTACTTATGAATAATACATTAACAGCATGATAGTCAAGATCAGTGATAAACAAATTGGTAGCCTAGAGTCTGGGGACACATTAGACTGTGGAGTCCATTCGATAGAGGATGTTTTTTTGGACTTGTCTACTATCTTCGTTTCAGGTTCCATGGAAACAAATTTAATAAATTTCTTATCTAATTCTAGTGAGGATTTAGGTAAATCTTTGATGAGTTTCTGCAGCTTCTCCGATATCTTTGTATATGCCTGTGTACCTTTTTTGTACCCTTTGCATACTTTGCATAAGTTTTAATTATGTGTATATTCTTGTGGCACCTAATTGTTACATTAGGGACAAAAATGGATTACTAAAGTACACCAGGAAAGGCTGACTTCTCTTACCACTTTGATTTATTAACTAACAAAAATTACTTTTGTAGTCTGGTTAACTTAAAGCAATAAATTTAATTTTAGAGGTCCTTTCTGAGTACAGTATTCCCAGTAAGAATTGAGTAGTACTTTATGATCTTAACTTTCACTGAGTTTATAATCCTTACATATTTGTAAAAAAAAAAAAAAAAAGGAACTAATTATACCAGGTTGGAATGCTAGACTGTAAACTCCATAAAAGTATGGATATGTCTGTCTTATCTGTCCCCAGCACCTAATATAAGAATATTAATAGTTGCCTGACAATTGTTTGTTGAATAAATGAATGAAAATGTCAAGCAACAGTGGGCAGTAAGAGAGTACTAAAGTGCTACATAAATTAATGTCTTGGACAGTGATCTGTCAGGAATGGCTATTCTAGGTATGTCAAAAACAAGGGTAGTTAAAACAAAGATTTCTTTATAAAAATTATTGGGCAGGCTGGAGGAGCAAAAAGAAGAGGGTGATGGTACCCGGAGACTTATAACTGCAGGAAGTTATTCCTGTCTACCACCTCGCCACCCAGAATGGGAGGAGTCAAAGTTGGAAATGTAGGATCGCCTAGAACCTGTAAATCCACACTGACTACTGGCAGTACTGGAGCTTTAGCTCTACTTTTTAAAAAGTAATATTTCTGATTAGTTATAATGTGGGCTTTGTATGTATATATTGTACATTGCAACATTAAACTCTGGTATAATGTTTATTGGACAAAGAAATCTGTATGGAATGTGATTCTCCTCTACAGCTTGTGCCCTTTGGTATTTCATATGTTTAGAGACTGCAATCTTCTGATTTATTTCTTTGTAGTCTGGGGAGTATTTTATTAGTACAAAAATGTGCATTCATTTACCTACTCAGTACTGGGTATAATGTTAGATTTTAGGATTATAAGAATTAATTTTTAAAGTGAAACTTGTAATATGTAGGTAAATTTACCTGATTTATACTCATATATTCATGTAAATATAGTAAGACCAGAGGACAAGGTGTTTAAGCTCGTATATAAAATTTAACTTAAAAATTTTGACCTGCCAGTTGACCTTGAAATAGCCCCAGTTCTTCATATCTGGTTGTATTGTTCTTTTAAAAAGGGGATGGGGGGTAGAGTATAACTGCATGAGTCTGACAAAATCTACTGACTGTTAGGCAGTGCCACTCAGGGCCATCTGGAATATGAAAAGTATATTTCTCAGCAGATTAGAGAAAAGATGACTTGTCAGAAATAGGTTTACTTAATAAAACGCACATTCTGAGAAGACAGAAATCATGTCTGAGTAGCTAATAGCTGACAAAGCTTATATACATTGCTTCTGAGCTTATGGATATACTGGCTAGGGTTTGGAAAACATGAACACAGGATCATACATAAATTATTATTAGATTCTTGTCTCGTCTTTGAACTATTCCGTGTTCAAACTACACACTTTATGCTTTGATACAGATTATAGTGGCCTATGATGTAGCGCATGCAGCTGTGTTCAAAGAAGAGATGCCAAACCAATATCTACAAAACTTTTGAGAACAATGGCACCTATATGGTGAAGCCACAGGAATTCTTCTAAGTTCAAATTAAGGAGAAGGAAAAGCGGTGTTTTGGTTCAGATTCATGACAACCAATCTATGACATCCATTGGAAGAAAACTTGCATTTCCTAGGAAAAGCAGCATATCTTCTGTTTCTTCCTTCCCCTCCTCCTCCATACTTTATTCCTTTATCTTGTCTATGCAATTATTATTTTTGAACAATGATGGCTAATTAATGAAAAATGTAGTAAAGTCTGTCCAATTTTCAGTCCTACGTACAAATGCCCAATTTGAGCCACTGTTCAATTTACCAGAGTTTATATATTTAAAAGTTAAAATGGTTTTTGAAAATGTTTTTCACTTGGCATCATGAGAGCTCTCCCTCTCCTGCCTTGGCTGAACCCTGGGTCTTGTGACTGCCACATAGTCATTTAGAACGTGGGCGTTACCTTGAAAGTCATTAGATTAATTTACCTGACTGAATTCTAAGCTTTTTCTTGGAGGAGGCTCTGATCCCGTGCCAGACTAGTTTGTAATCCTTTTTGCCTTTTACATAGATGATTGTAAATTGATTCCTCTTTCTCCATATCTAATCAGGAGCCAAGCCTGTTGCTTTTACTAGTGAATACAGTTTTTAGCCGGCCATCCTGCCTCTCTGTTTGAATTGTCACTAATAATGTTGGGTCCCTAATCATTGCCCCCATTTGAGTTCTTTGTTGTTTTTGGCTTAGCCCTCTCCAGTGTATCCTCCATATACCTACCAGAGCATACTTTCAAGAGTGAAAATCCGGATGCTTTTTGGCAGCTCTCTGTTGCTTTAGAAGAAGTTTCAGCCTCTATATCTTTGCATATAAGGTCCCTTGCAAAATTTATTCTCTTTCTACTCCTCTGTCATCATCTCTCAATGTTTCCCCCATCACATGTTTCACTGTTAACCATTTTCAGTGGCTTATTGTCCCTTGAGTGGGTCTCACATCCTTTCATCTCCGTACATGTCATCGCCCAGAACACCTAGCTCTCTCCATCTAAATGCATTTGCCTCTCTTTGCCCTCCCCTCTCCCTTACACTCACACATCTACCCTCACCCCATAAGCAAATACTTTTAGCTGGTTGGCTTTTTGTCTTTTGAGGCTCAACTCTTGTGTCGCCTCCTCTAGAAGTACTCCTTGTCATTCTTCTGATCTTTACCCAAGCAGGTGAGATACCTACTGTGTAAGCCCCAGGTGTACCCTGTACCTTCTTCATATACAGGACTTATCACATTATGTTGCATTAACCTGTTTTTGAATCTTTCTTTCTCAGTAGAATGTGAGGTTCTTGAAGGCAGGTCCTGATCCTCTGTGCTTCTATATTTCTGCCACTTAGCAAGCACCAGGCACATAGTTGGCCGGCAATAAATATTTATTCAGATAAATCGAGCGGTTTTTGTTGGCTTCTCTTCTAGCCCATTTCTTGCCTTAAGGCAAACAAGTGTCTAAACATAGACAGATGCTTGAGTGGGCCAAATAGCTTACTTTACAGAAATGGCCAACTTGGCAGATTTGGTAATACCAAGACAGAGTTATGGGAGTTACCTCACAAAGTCAGTCTATTCAGGGGGAAAATTTGGTGTCATCTTGAAGAGTTGCAACAGTGACTCATAATTTTATTGTGTTTGCTTTCATTTATAGATCCCAAGTTTATTATACTTAACATCAAGACCAAAGAAAGTTGGAAAGTATTTTTATCTTAAAGCCTATACATAATTTACATCATTTATTTCTTGAATATAAAATCTATAATACAGACAGTAGTTATCCTTAAAATGCTATTCTTAGATTTGGTTTTCTAAAGTACCAGTTATATTTCCTTATATATTCTGAGTACTAGATAGTTTGCTGAATTGATTTAACAAACTTGTTCATGTATGAATCCACAATAAGTTGTAAGTTATACCATAAAAACTAGTAAGATTATAAAGAGCACATAACATTTGCCAAACTACCCAAAATGGTCACTTTAAAATATTCTATAGGGTGTTCCTGTCATGGCTCAGTGATAACAAACCCAGCTAGTATCCACGAGGATGTGGGTTCGATCCCTGGCCTTGCTCAGTGGGTTAAGGATCCAGCATTGCAGTGAGCTGTGGTGTAGGTCGCAGATGTGGCTTGAATCCCATGTTGCTGTGACTGTGGTATAGGCCGGCAGCTAGAGCTCTGATTCAACCAACCCCTAGCCTGGGAATGTCCATATGCCACAGGTGCAGCCCTAAAAAGATGAAAAAAAAAGAAATTCTATGGCTTGCTCATCTTTGTCTGTTCTGATGTGTTTAGCTTATATAAGGGAATTAGATCTTTTTCAAGTTCCTTCTTAATCTAAAAGTCTTAGTTTCTCTAACTCTTTTATGCGTTTTACCATTTATTCATAGCTACTTGAGTAATGGCTCAAGTCACGAAAAAGCCAAAGCTTCAATAGCCTTTTTCTTAAGAACAATATAGAGTCATCCCTTATCTAGAAATTATACTTTATTATCTGTAATGCTATCTTCCCGTTTAGGGAAGCTTCCTAGGATTAAATCTGTATTGTGCTCTCATCTTACAGACATCTTAGTTCACTGAAACAATTTTGATTTTCAGTGCACACTATGCAGAGAGGCAATATAGTGTGTTGTTAAAGCTCGGATTTTAAAATCAGACATACCTGGATTTGCTTCCTAAATAAGCCCTTACTAGTTACACAATCTTAAACAAGTTACCTTATCCTCTCTGAGCTTTACTTTCTCCATGTAAATGGGAATAGCAATTGTATAAACCTCATACTACTGTATTATATGAGGCAGTGCTTTCAAGACAGCACATAGAAGAGTGACCAGTACATGTGTGCACGTGCTTAACCGATGTTGGTGAATTTTTTGCATGCTAAGCATCTGGGAAATAGCAGTAATTAAGACAGATATAGGCCCTGCCCTTATTAACAAACAGTTAATTACAATAAAGAGTGAGAGTTTTTGAGGAAATGCTTACAAAAATAAGCATGTTCATGGAAATAGTAGGAAAACTAAACATAACTTCGAGGTCAGACAAGGCTCTTTTGAGGAAGTAATATTGAAGTTGAGACTGATGGAGTAAGAAGGGAGACTCCTACCTAAAATAAAGGTATTTGTGATAGAAATCATACTGCAGTGAAATTTTGAGATATCAGAAAGATCCCAGGATACGTACGCTTGAGAACATTAAGGGTCTACTCGTATGGGTGTGACTTAGCGTTGAATGAACCAGAAGTGAAATGTGAAGTCTAGAAAATGCAAGAATCCTCAGCAGGTAAAAACCAATATTCATTTGATGACATTATGCTGGGTACTTAGATAAAGAGGGGGACAATATAAAGAAGATGATGATAATTATTAACATTCATGCAGATCAATTTACCTAATCCTCTCAATAACCTTTTGAGGTGGGAATTATGTGCCCTCATTCGTAAGAACACTGAGGCATCAAGAGGATAAGTAACTTGCCTGACGTTATGCTTCGTAAGCGAAAGAGTTGGGATTCAAACTGTGGCAGAATTAATCCAGAGGCCATCCTAACAGGTTCTAAACAGTAAAGATGCATTATGTGTCTAATTCACATGCCGTAAAATTCACCTTTTTTAAGTATATAATTCAGTGGTTTTAATATAGTAACAAGGTTGTACAGTCATCACCAATATCTAATTCCATAGCATCTTCATTACCCCAAGAAAGAAACTCCATACCTTTTAGTAGTCACTCCCCATTTTCCCCTCCCCAGCCCCTGGCAACCATTAATCTACTTTTCTCTATGGATTTGCCTATAGAGTTAAAGTTTTTTTTGTATTGACCTTATGAGAGCTCACTAATTTAAATTCGTTATTTTTAGAGCTTTTTTGTACATTTCTCTGGATTTTCTACACTTATGTTCAGATTGTCTGAGAAACTGAATATACATATAGATAATAGCCAGTCCATATGTAACAACAGAACAATGACCTACAACCTCTCCAGCAACCAGTGAACTGAAGCCAAACTACAACCTCCTCTGAAGCGATCAGCCCAGAATGGTCAGAAGTTGATGACTGACTGCCAGCTTCGCTATTTTTTGATCCTGCTTCTAACTCAAGACCAACTAAAAAAAGATGAGTTACTCATCAAACCATCACATAAGATGCCCATTTCTAGTTATCCTACCTCTAGCTTCCCCGTGTCATTAACCTCCAAACAGTGCATACTTGAAACCTTCCTCATTTTCATTATAAAGTTTTCTCATCCCTCTGCCTGACTTTGAGTCTCTACCAAATGCAAGTGTTGGTGGCTCTCTGCTCTAGCTAACTCTGAATAAATAATCTCTTTTCTTTTTTTTTCCTTTTTTTGGTCTTTTTAGGGCTGCATCCACAGCATATGGAAGTACCCAGGCTAGGGGTCAAATTGGAGGTGTAGCTGCCGCTTTTGCCACAGCCACAGGCCACAGCCATGCCAGATCTGAGCCACGTCTACAACCTACACCACAGCTCACGGCAACACAGGATCCTTAACCCCTGAGAGAGGCCAGGGATCAAACACCCATCCTCGTGGATACATCAGGTTTATTACTGCTGAGCCACGAGGGGGAACTCCAGTAACCCCTATTCTAAAAAGGAAAGGAAGAAAGAGAGAAAGAAAAAGATACTGTTTGTGCCTCCAAGGAATTCACAGTCTAAAACTTCATTTCTGCTTATCTTTCTCAAATCCCTACCCCTCCCTGTCCCTGCTAAAAAGGCCTCCTAGTGTTGTATGCCTTTTAATGTGTACACATGAATGCTCTAGAGGCTAAGGACTCTTTTTAGGATCTTTATGTTCTTTTTACATGTGACTTTTACTTCTTCATATTGGGAGGATGTGGTCTTGCATGCTGACTTTTTAACTAAAACCTGTTTCAGACTTCATACTGACTACTGTGTAAATATACGCTGATCATCAGTCTCTTCGAATGAACTTGAGTATTTCTTGTAAAGAGAAAGAGATTCGTATTTGCCTAGTTTATAAAGAAATAATATTCTGTAATGGTCTGGTGTTCTCCAGACTTAATGAGTCCTCTGAGTTTTGTTTGCCTTAACAAGTAAGCGGACTTTAAACATTTTGGTTCACCTTTAGTAAAGGCCTTATCTCGTTCTCGCTAGCTAAAAGCTGTAGCATAGATCATCTCTAACGTTACAATTCGGGGGGAGGGGGCATTAACTCTTCTGCAAACATCTGATCATTTTTGCTTTAGCAAAATCAAGAAGAAAGACCAGATATTCTGAAAAAAGTCTTTCATACTGTTCTTTACTTAAGAAGGTATTGTTTGCAGCATTTTAGTGGAGAACAGAAGCTCTGCGTTATTAAGCATTTTTTATCCATGACCAAGGTATAAATTAACAGTGATCATCTTGAAGTCCAAAATCTTAAAGTCTGCTCGTTTTTGCTTTCTTCCTTGCCATATTTTCTATCGGGTAGTCTCCTGAATAGCAGATGTAGCACTGTTTTTGTCTCCTCTGTTTTCCCTATGTACTTTAGATGCTAAAGAACAGGAGGGGCTAAACCAGAGTGGAAACTCCAGATAATCCATCTAAGAAGACATTGCCTGTCACTAGCTATTCCCCACACCTGTCATTTCCTCTGCACTAAATGAAGCAGGCCCAGTGCTTCCTAGCAGGATCATTTCTAAAATCAACTGTACCTGATTTTCCTAATGCCCTGTCACAAGGTTTTCAGCCTGGCTGTTTCTTGAAAAAAAATCTTGCAATAAATATCCTATTTGGGGCACAAGTGGAGAGGCATATTCTAAAGACTTTGAAGCAGTATCATGCTAAATTTGGAGGGCTTTGCTGGATTTCACTGACATTCAGGAAGGAAAGGGTTTTGAAAGACTGTCCTAGCTGAAAAAGTATTGAAGACCAGTTAGGACTGAAGCTGCAGGGGAAGCCCGTCTTGGGCCACCTGGAATCTCTTCTAACCCTGGTCCCACATTCCCTCCCTCCTCACTCAAAGTCTGCTTCCCTCCTGCTGTGTGCACATTTCTTCCCATTTCCTGAGAATCTCAAGAACTGCACCACCAGTTAAAAGAACTACTCATATTTCAGTCCCTTAAAATCTAGTTAGCTCTCATTTCCTTTTTTATTTACTTATAATAGTCAAACTTGGCATTCCTTTACATTCTCTGAGTCTGGATTACTTCAAGATTTTTTTTTTTTTTAAATTTTAGTTGCTAGTGAATGCTAATATTAGAAAACTCAGGATACCCTCTCTAGAATGCTGTAAGTAAGCTCACCTTGTGTTCACAATAACATTGAGCCAAATGCAATGTGGTATTCTAGATTTGATCTTGGAACAGGAAAAAGGTCATCATTAGAAAAACTAGCAGAAATCTAAATAACGGCTATAGCTTAATTATTAGTATAGTTTTAATTTAATTTCTTAGTTTTGGTAAGTGTACCAGGGTTGTGTGTGATGTTAATATGAGGGAAGGCTCAATTAAGGCATATAGGAATTCTCTAATTTACTTGTAACTCTTCAATCTAAAATTACTTCAAAATATTATTTGAAATTGTAAAATAGTATCAAGTCCAAGATTTTACAAAATTGGGATATTTAGTGATAAGTCTGCCCAAAAGTCAAGCACATTCCTATAGTCATATACTAGATTTATCCCACAACTTTCTTAGTTTAGACCCACCATGCACTTGAAAGTCAGATAAGCTTAGGCTCAATCCCCAGCTCTGCTACTTACTAACTGTAAAAATTTAAGTAAGTAACTGACTCCTTAAGGTTGGTTTTCTCATCTGTATAATGGAATGAGGATTCCTACCTCATCATCATCCCATTCATTATACAGGATTGTTTTGAGGACTTAGATAACAACCTATGGCCTGCCACATGGTAAGCCCTCGAATTGTCATTTTTTAGCCCTCCAGTATGGCATTTGGAGAAAAGTAAAGTTTAGGTTCCTGTTTCCTCCTTAAGTTTGTTTTCACTCCTTAAATTGCTCTCCCCCTTCCTTCTTAAGGACATAAAAGGGGCTGGGTCACTACTTTCCTTAAGAAAAAGGCAAAAGAAAAGAAAAGAGGGAATTCCCGTAGTGGTTAACGAATCCGACTAGGAACCATGAGATTGCAGGTTTGATCCCTGGCCTTGCTCAGTGGGTTAAGGATCTGGCATTCCCGTGAGCTGTGGTGTAGGTCGCAGACACAGCTTGGATCCCGCGTTGCTGCGGCTGTTGCTAGCCTGGGAACCTCCATATGCCACGGCTGCGGCCCTAGGTAAGGCAAAAAAAGGAGAAAAGAAAAAAGAACACCAAATGAGTAGGGGCAAGATTCAAGCCAAGATGCCTGGCAAAGGCCCTGTAATTGGCCTTAACATTCTTGGGCTCTCCTCTCTGTGCTTATCTCCTTCAGGCAAGCGTAGCACCATGGCCTGCCTTGCCTTATCAGCCACAGTTTCTGGCCTGCCTGTATTCTTGCCTTGACTTTCTCAGGCACAAGAGTTTTTCTCAGTCCTTTCTTTCTCGTAGATCGATGGGTTTTCTTTCCTCTTAGGAGAATGGCTGATGTTAGAGTCCAGAAATTAGACGATACTTTTATATTCAGCAGCTATTTATTGAATACCTACTTTTTGCTAGCCCCTATATAAACATAATTGTAGCTGTCAAAGAGTCTACTTTGTGATTAAATAATCAGTATGATCTGGTTTATAATTAAATAATAGAGTCAGTCAAGTACAAGGGTTATGATGGAGTAAGAACAGAGTGCTGCAGGAACATTCTTCTCTGTTTCCTTGCCATCTCAGTGGAAAGAAACCTCTGAGCTCTAAGGTCCTGCTCCCTGAGAGCTGCTGGACCTAAAGGAGTTTGTCCTTATTACTGGGTCTTGTCTGTATCACTTCTTTGCCCAAAATAGGTTCTTCTCTGTCTCATGGTCCTGAGTTTCTTTTGCTTCCCAAGTTTAAAGCATCCAAGAACATTTAAGATGCAAGAACAGGGGAAAGAGAGAACTGCTGTGGTAAGACTCCTCCAGTTCTGCGGTAAAGCAGTGGGTAGCCTGGAAGCTGGGAATGGTGGGAGAATAAAGGAGTTGCACAAGGAACCTCATATGAAGGTCCTTGATTTAGAATCCTTTGTCTTTTAGTTTGGTAGCATGATAACTCAGAAAACTGTTCGTCAGAAAAGAAAATCATGAACATGGGGAACAGACTTGTGGTTGCCAAGGGGGTGAGGGAGGGGGTGGGAGGGAATGGGCTTAACTAATGCTTCTGTGATGGAAAAGCAAGGAGACCCAGCTGTATAGTATTGAGAACTATGTCTAATCACATATGACAAATCCATATTTGTACATGTAACCGGGTCACCACGCGGTGCAGTTGGAAAATTTGATAGAAATCTGTAAACCAGCTATAATGCAAAAATAAAAAAATAGAAAATAAATAAATAAAAATATTAAACACACTGGTCATATATTGAAAAAAAAAAAAAGAGAACTGTTCGTATTGACACCCATTGTGTCCTAAGAACTAGTCAAAGAAGCCGTTTCCTCTGTGTGCATACAGCTTCATACATCCCCTTGTTATAGTACTTAGCTTGCAGTGCTGCATTTGTCCATGTTAAGTCTGTCTCTCACTGTGGCTATGAGTGCTAGGCCTGGCCTTGTGCCTGCCGCTTGGCAACTTTATGGAGTTTGAGGATAAGGGAAGGTCAAAATAAGTTTATTGTCAGTTTTGTTGGATTGTGGTAATGAACTCTATACACTAATCTTTGCTCATCTACCTCATAACATAAAGAGAAGGAACGAGAGCACTTAGGTCTTGTATCCTGCTTTCATCCTTTAGTTTCTGCACCACCACCCCTCACCCATCCTGCTCTCATCTCACTTAGTTCAAACAGGTCAAACATGGCACAGTTCACCTCCCTCAGGGAGAGCCTTCCAAAGGGTCTATGCTCTGATTAGCATCACAAAGGTATTGTTCCTCTCATCTTGAGAAAGCTTTTCCAGCCTCTCTCAGCCCCACTTACCTTATTACCCAAACCTTCAAACTGTAGGTTATGATTTTACTCTTTGGCACCACAGCCCCACAACTTTACAATTTGCTTGTGATGTTCTTGATCCCAGAAACAGACTCTTTTAAGTGTGAGTGTAAAAAGCTGATCCAAACATTTATGTAGATAGACTATGGGAATATGAAGAAGCCGACATTAGAGAACTTAGAAAAGTCATATAGCAGAACAAGGAATATCAGTTCATACGCTTGCTTCTTTTAAGCTGACGATAACAAGTGAGAAAGTAGATGAGGAGCGATAATGTCCTTTAAGTGTAAGGAAAGTTTTTCCATATGAAAAAAACAACAATAAAAAAATACACTTCAGAATCTTCTCATCTCTATAAATTGGGCTACTGAGTTCTAAATTTATGGACTTGCCAAAACCTACTTGTATTATCTCTAAACAGGTCTTAAGTTGCCACCAGATGCTCCAAACAAATCTAGCCTATCCTACTAATGAACATGCAAACAGTCTTCCCCATCTGCCACCTCTGTCTCAAAGGCTAGGAAGGCCTTCCTCTCTGATCACAAAGAATGTAATTACTGTCTGTTGAGAAGTCAAGTACAAAGGCCACCAGCCTTTGCAGGCCACCAAAGATTAACAGCTGCCTCTCCTTTAATTGGGAGAGGTAATAACAGTTACTCTAGTTAATAATTGAATGGATGCCTAGGCCATGTAATTCAGATTGAAGCTGTCATTTTTTTGCTGCCCTTCAGCTAAGCTAGGTTATTAGAATGGAGCCTCTAATCCTATTAGTCAATTTTCAGTCTCACAGTGGGAGAGAACAGAGGAAGGCAGAGCTATTAAGGTGTTATGTCAGGTACACACGTAAAGCCCCACTGTTCTTCTTTAGAAGTATTTTTTTTCTTAAATCAGAATGATAAAACTCTTTATGAAAGTTCTAATATAATTTCTGTCTAAACACAGAGTATTCAGAAAAGGGGTAAAAGAAAAAAGGAAAAGTACCTAGTTCACTTTTCTAGCTGAGGTATTTTCAGTCATCTAACAAACTTTGCTTGATGCCTACAGTGTGTGCATCCTGTGCTTGGCCTCTGTTGAGAATAGAGAAGTAGGAGAGTTCAGGCTTCACAGTTTAGAGCTTGAACACAAATAACTCTAGGATAATATTGAAAGTGATAAGGGACACAAGGGAAATACAGTTAAATACAGAGACCTTTGACTTTAGTTGAGGGGATCAGAAAAGGCTTTATGAGTGAAGCAACATTTGATCTGGGTCTTAAAGGATTGAGAGATGGCGTTTGAACATTACATGTTGAGAAGGGGGCAGGATGGATGGAGAGAATAGTTACGTCAAGCATTTTTAGCACACTTGCTCTTTTCTAGACACTGAGCGGGATGGGAGCAAGTACATGACCATGTATTTGAGGAGCATCCCATCTCATTGTGGCATTAAGGCATCCAGGAATAGAAAGAGAGCAGTGTGTAGCAAGTACCCTGTGATTGGCACAGGAAACTAGTGTGGCAGAGGGGAAGAGGAAACGGGAGGCCCTCGGCATCTTTTAAGTCTACCTGGATTATTGTGTGAAAACAATCTACATTTTTCACTTGCATATAGAGTACTTAAGGTGGTTTGTTCCCTTGATTTTAAGATTTGGGCAGCTCATCAAACTGGCTTTGACTTTCCCTTTCTGTCCCCCTGAGGTAAGAAAGTTACAGGATATCAGAGGATTGTTTCACACGCCTTTATGTGCAGAGACATGGAAGACTTGTCCCTATGTTCTTTGTTAAGGAATGGGATCCAGTGCGAGATGTTCCTCCTCCTCACACTCACAGGCCCTTGCATTGTGTTAAATTGTCTCATAGGATGTTTTTGCTGTTTGAGAAAAATCTTCATCTGTTCTTCCTTTTGCTCAGTCACTCATCCATTGGGTATTTACCATTCCTGTTCTGTGCCAGTGCTGGGGCCACAGAGATGAGTCAGCTACCACTCCTGTGGAGCTTGCAGACAGACAGAATGGGGCCCTGAGGTAGGGCAGAGATGATGCCATGAATAGGAGTTGATGTAGGGAATGAAAAAGAAGTTAGGATAATACTGCACATTTGGCCATGCTCTATGGAAGAGAGTCCAAAAATGGCTTGCTGGATCTGTGGTCCAGAAGTGCCCATAACCAGAACTCTCCTTGACTCCAGGGAGAGATTCGTAAGTTTTTAAATTTCACAGTAGATATTGCTTGTTTTGCTTTATTTCCTAGAAAAGCCTCAAATGATAAATTAGAACTTCATTTTTCAGTAATACATTAGTAAAAATTTGGCTTTGAATGGCCTTTATCTTCCTGAAATTGGCTTATTTTTCCAGCTTAATGTCTATGAGAGCCTGTGTCTTAAGTTTTTCAGGAGGTCACATCCATGTTGTTGGCACTGCATAAAAGGCTTTGAGTTTGTTTTGTTTTGTTTTTAAGACATAGATGTATACATTAAGATGGTCTGCTTTCACTCAGTCCTTTTCCCCTCCACTTTTGCAGCGTTGACCCAGTTCTCTCCCATTGTGGAAAGGTCTACAAGAACAGCAGTGTTGCTTTGTTTCTCAGTGGACAGATTGCATCAATTGATGCATCTGCTTAGCCTGAAGTATGATGTACTTTGTTTTGAGCTGAGAAATATTAGTATGTAAAGGCTTTACATTGAAAAGGAATATGAGTGGAGAGCTTAGTTCCTTGATGGTCATTAAGGGAGGCTCAAAGTGAACATGTCTTTCAGTCTTGAAAAAACTGAATTTCTTCCCTTGATCATGAATCTCAATTCCAATGGAGAACTGCTCCACTAGGCAAACACAGCAACAGGAATGGAGAATTTTATCCTGGGATCATGCCAGAGAAATTGACTCTCTGTGTTTTCACAGTTAAAATCATGTTAAAAGTACCTTTATCAGCCTTCTTTTTCATAACTGTCATTCAGCAGAGAGTGCATCCCCCTCTGCTAAATGATGGGGATGTGGTGGTGAAGCAGACGTGGTCCCTGACTGGAGGAAGCTCTGGTTTAGTGCGGATACAAAGAAGAAAAGCTGAAGGATCATCCCATCTGGGAAGGAATAGTATTTGCCAAAGCATGGAGGCTGGGAGAACGTGGGCATTTGCTTGAGACGGAGGCAGGCGCATGGCAGGGAAGGAGGTGATTAGAGGGAGATAGCGTTCTGAAGAATTGTGCTGAAGAATTTGGGCTTCATTTTGTAGGCAGTGTGGAAGAAGTCATTCAAGTGTTTTACACACAGTGGTGTGATCACATCTACTCTTGAGAATATCATGTTCATTGCATATACAGGTATCCAGAGCAGGACTACTCAAAACTGAGTCCACAGGCCAGTGTTAGGCTATTGTTCCTAGAACACAGTGAGATAAGGACATGAATCAAGACTAATTTTATATCTGTTGCATCTAATATTTTATTTATTTGAGTATAGTTGATTTATAGCATTGTGTCCATTTCTGCTGTACAGCATATTTATATACATACGTATACATACACACACACAGACACACATACTTTTCATCTGATATTTTAAAATGTGGACTCAATCTTAATACAGCTTTTTCCCCTCATGTGTTTAGTATTTGTATTGTATTGTTTTTGTATTGTTTTTCCTAGCGTTGGTCAAATGAAGTGAAAAAAATCTTAAAAACAAACAAAAACACTTGGCTTTTATCCTAGAGCATTTGGAGGCACTGCTCTAGAGAATGGGCTGCTGTGAATGAGTATCCAGAAATATTAATTAGGAGGTTGTCTCAAGTGAGAGACCGTGTGAGCCTGAACTGACATGGTAAGAGTCGGCACGGTTAGAAAAGGAAAAGGCAAGAGTTAAGGGCTATGACAGAAGAGGAGTAATCAGAACTTGGAGCCTGAATGAGTGTGAAAGCTAAGGAAGAAGGGAGAGTCTAAAAGGGCAAATTTTATTTTAAGAATCTGCTGAAAGTTAGACCCTTGCCCTGTGCATTACTGTGGGCTTTTCCATACCTGTTTCACAGAGATGTTTTATTATTTTTTTAATGTGGTTATATATTTTTAATATTATTTAATGTTTTATCTATAATTTCTATTTCTTTTGAGTATAAAAGAAGTTGTACGTATGTGTTTACTTCCCTGTCTTGCCTCAGAGGCCTTTGCCATTTTCCCTAGGCTTCAGTTGCTTCCGTGATACCCTAGGCCTGGCTCTAATAAAACTACTGGTGGGATAACCAGTCACTACCAGATTAATCCAGAAAATATTCATATGTTTTATATGATCTCGTTTATGTGAAATTCTACAAAAGACAAAACTAACCAGCGGTGCCAAAAAATCAAATCAGTGGCTGTTTCAGGGAGGAAGGATTGACTGTTAAAGGGACCTGGGGGAACTTTCTAGGTTGATGGGAATGTTTAGTTCTTGATAAGCATTCATCAAATTTAATTGAATGGTATGCTTAAGATCTGAACCTTTCACCCAATTGTAAATTATACCTCAAATTTTAAAAAAATAGCCAATGAACAGAAGGTGTTCAACACCATTATTATCAGGGAGCAGCAAATAAAAATCTCAAGTGTCAGCACACACCCATTAGAATGACGGCAGTTTTTTTTTTTTTTAAAAAAACGATAAAACCAAATTTTGGTGTGAATGTGGAATAATTGAAATCATCACTTCACTGCAAATGTGTACAAAAATTGTTCTAAATATTTTAGAAAGCTATTTGGCCATGACTAACTTCTGTGCATCTGCATACTCTGTGACCTAGCAGTTCCACTCTAAAGCATATGCTCAACACTCTTGTGTGTCACATGTAGCCAAATACATGTACAAAAATGTCTAGAATTTAAAAATGGAAAGAACCCAAATGTAAATCAGCAGTGAAATATTTAAATAAATTGAAGTATATAGTCTTGCAAAGGAATACTATACAGCAAGGAATGAAATATTGCTACAGACAGCAACATGGGTAAATTTAAGGGGGGAAAACTGAGCAAAAAAAGCTAGATATTATCAAATATATAAAGTGATTCTATTTTTATAGAATTGAAAAGAGGACAAGAGGAATGTATGATTTTGCAAGTATGGCTCACCTTTACATCTGGAAAGGAAGCAGAGATAGTGGGGTGGGCACCAGGGGTATTATGGCATGTTATAAAGCTTTGTTTTTTACTTCTGTGTTGTTACAAGGTGTGTTCAATTTGCCATAACTCATCCAGCTATACAGTTAAGATTAGTGCAGTTTTACTTGTGTATGCTATGTGCTAATAATACAAAAGTTAGTTGTATTTTCTATTTGTATTGATATCGTAGCATGAGAAGAAAGGATAGTAACAGCATTATGGTTTGAAATAAATTACTGAGCACTTGGGTTTTCAATTTTGATTGTTTTATTTCAAAGAAACATTTTTTTCATGAATGACAGTTGTTAATTTCTAATCTTCACAGTGTGAGGTCTTGTCTGAGATTCACAGTGAACTTATAATGTGAGATTTTATTTTATTGTGCACAAAGAATGAGTAGTTAAATGATTACGATATTACATGCCAAACTCCAGACACGTCCTGGAGCCAGTAAGCTATAGTCCACATCAAGCAGGCAGAGCATTGGGCTTTGCATGTCAGAAGGATCAAGCAAGCGTATTTAACAGTCTTTGTATGCCACATATCTCTCCCCCAAGAATGCTACCCTCAAAAAACTGTCAGTGTTTCAGAAACATTTCAAGGCTTAATGATCTGTAGAACATTGCTAGAAGAAATGTAAGGTGGCATTATAATGGAGGATTTGAGTATTAGTTTGCCAGGGCAAAGTATCACAGACTGGGTGACTTTACAGCAAACATTTATTTTTTCAGAGTTCTGGAGGCCAGAGTCCAAGATCAAAGTTGTAATAGGTTTAGTTTTTCCTGAGGCCTCTCTCTTCGGTTTATAAATGACCACGTTCTTAAGGTATCCTCAGGCAGCCTTTTTCCTCTCTATACATGCATTTCCATTGTCTCTTCTTCTAAGGACACTAGTTGTATTGGATTAGAGCCCCTACCCAGCAGCCTCGTTTTAACTTAATCACCTCTTTAAAGACCTTCTCCTAAAATACCATTACATTCTGAGGTACTAGAGGTTGGGACTTCAGCATAAGAATTTGGGGGGCAGTAGGCACAGCTGAGTCCATAGCAAGTTGCTGTCTTATATTTTACATATTTGATGAAGTGATTCTGTATACGCTTAAAAAAATCCCACCCTACCCTTACCAGAGGAATGCTAAGAACTTAGGTTCCTTCCCACAAGAACTGTATGCAGTTCAGAAATTGTGAAGAAATAGTCATAGATTGAGTTCTAAAATGGCTACTTAATATTCTCCCTAAAATAGCTGAAGTGGTTTAAAAAAAAAAAAGGTATAGCTAACTGGTTAGATATTAGATTATCTTGTATTACTAAAGAAGTCCTAGAAAAGGAACATCAATTTGTGAAAGTCAGTTTGTCTTGCTAGGTGGTAATTAATATTGCAAAATGATCCAATTTTTTTAAAGTATTGCTAAAAGTTTATGTGTACATTTTTTGTCCCCTGCTTGAAGTGCTTTTACCTTGTCTCAAAACGTCAACGTTCTCAGAAGAGCCTATGCTGACCCTTTCCCCAATATAGAGGTGGTTCAACTGTTCTTATAGAGCCCTTTTCCTTTTTCTTCAGGGTACTTATAATTGAAATCATTTTATTTATAGTTATTTGATTAGTGTCGATCTTAGCTACTAAATTTTAAACTTAATGGGGGGACAACCACCATAATTTTTATATTCATCACTTTTGACCTCCAGTTCTTAGCACTAAGTAAGCATTCGGTAAGTGTTTGTAGAATAATTGAATCAACAGAATATTTCACGCTACAACTAAATATTTCATTTGCTTATAATTTTGTGCCTGGGAAATTGGGCTAATTTCTCTCTGTATTTCTGTTTAGAATGTGGCAGATCAGATTGCATTTCAAGTTGCTGGTGGATTAACAGCTCTTGAACACATTCTTCAAGTAGTGGTCCCAGTCACAAATGTGAACACAGTTTCACGAATTCCTCCTAAGTAAGTATAGTTTTTTAATCTGTCTTTCACGTTTCATTTGTGAGTCATTTCTGCCCTATGGTTTCCATATGGGGGACCACAAGAAAATTGTATGTGTATTCAGGCTTGAATAGCAAAAACTTACACTCCCCATTAGGGAGAAAAACAGAGGTGCTCGATTTCACTTACAAAACTCAAATTGAGCCTAAAAAGCCTTATAAGGGAAAATTCTTTGGTCTATGACCTTTTCTAATCCTAAATCAGGGTGAGTTAATGAGGTCCTGCTAAGGGCTGCTTACAAAGTTTGAACAGAAATGAATAGTAGTAATAGAAAGCTAACTTTTTATATTGTGTACAAAAAAGAGGTAAGTACATTAAAGGCCTGAGCTCCGAAAATTGAAGAAGTCCCTAACATACTGGAAGAGTGGTGTGAGGCCAAGACTGCCATCATCTAGAGTCCCAGCCAAATAGTTGGGAACTGAATTGCAGTTTGGTCTTTAACTGCAGATTGCTCTCTCCCAAGGACCATGTGCAGCTTTTAGAACTAAGATCTACTTTCTTATTCTCTCAAGTCACCATTTGGTCCCTGGCCACCCAGGGTGTAATAGCAGACAGCTTTATTTCAGAATTTTTGTATTGCTGAGTTGTAACATGCACAGTTCACCAGTCTCTGGGTATTCTGTGGATATTCTTATTTACAGAGTTTAAATGAGAGGTTTTGATCAAGGTTCCTTTATATTACTGCGAAACTTAAATATTTAATTAGCCCAACAAAAGGGAGTGTTTCCTTTGTCCACTGGATACAACAGAAATAAAATTTCAAGAGTATGGTATCTTTTTTCCTGAGAGGCATTTAGTAAAATAGAAATAGCACTGGCTTTGAAGTCAGACAAACCTGGATTCCAGTTTTACCTCTGCTAGTTACTAGCTGGGAGAACTGGGGCAAGTTCCTTAATCTTGCTGTATCAGTCTCCTCATTTGGTCAAACAGTGTTAATCATATTCATCTCACAGTGTGGAGATCAGCTGCAATAATAATGTACGTGAGAGTTCCTTGTAAACCATAAAGTGTTATATACATTTTAGGTGACAGGTTTCTTTTTTCTTTTTCTTTTTTTAGGGCTGCACGTGTGGTATAGGAAGTTTCCAAGCTAGGGGTCAAATTGGAGCTGTGGCCGCCAACCCACATCACAGCCATAGCCACAGCCACAGCAGATCTGAGCTGCATCTGCCACCTACACCACAGCCCATGGCCACACAAAATCCTTTAACCCACTGAGTGAGGCCAGAGATCGAACTCACATCCTCATGGATACCAGCCAAATTCTTAACCTGCTGAGCAATAGCAGGAACTCCTTAGGTGACAGTTTTTAAAATGGTAATTTTGCCTGGTTTAAGACTGTGTTATCTGTTTGACATGAGATGTTTCTAAGTACAAATTTTGATACTGAATTAATTTGGCTTCTTTTGCTCTACTGACAAAGTAGAGATTAGTGAAAGAAGCCCTTAAAGTTGGGATATCTTTCTTTGAGGCAAAAAGTTCTGCATTGAGTAGTTATAACACACATACAGGTTTTCTAACCCAGGAAAGTTGGTATTCCTTATCAAAGTGGACTTTGTTGATAGTGTGTTCGCATGTCGCCCTCACTCCATGTATAGTGGTGGGGAGAAATGGGAAGGAAAGAAAGAAACAAATACTTGAGATGAGGAAGTGACATTTGATCCTTTGGGACAGTGCTTTCATGACTGTTAATAATTGATAGTGTACATGTAGTTTTGTTTTTTTTTTTTTTTCTTTCTGGTAGGCATCAGCATACATGATACTGAGCCCTCTTGCTGTCAACGTAGATTAAATGTCTTTCTCCCAAAAGCTGCCTTTATCATTGTGGCAAAAAGCATGCTCTTGTGCTTATCTGTGCCTCCTGTATAGAAAACAGAATAAGTTTCCACTGTTCCTAAAAAGACCTGATCCACCTGCTTCGGAAAGGAACCCTGGAATCCTGTCCTGAGAGTCCAGATCAATGCTTTCCTGGTGGCCACCAGCTGACCACTGTGCCAGGATTGGTAGTTTGTTTCTTCACCTCAATATGGGCCAGTAGATTTGTGTTTTCAGGCAGGCACTGCTTACAGAGCAAGGCCAGCACTCATCTAGCATTGACTCCCAAGATTCTCCTGTCCTTAGCACAGCTCAAGATCAAGGCTCAACTTTTTTTTTTTTTTTGATCTTCTGTCATTTTTAGGGCCGCACCCGCGGCATGTGGAAGTTCCCAGGCTAGGGCTCTAATCAGAGCTACAGCCACTGGCCTACGCCACAACCACAGCAACGTGGGATCCAAGCAGCATCTGTAACCTACACCACAGCTCATGGCAATGCCGGATCGTTAACCCACTGAGCAAGGCCAGGGACTGAACCCGCAACCTCATGGTTCCTAGTTGGATTCGTTAACCACTGAGCCGCAATGGGAACTCCCAAGGCTCAACTTTTTAAACTAGCCTCATTCTAAGGCTGTAAGGGTGTTATGCTGCTTACTTGGGGAGGGGCCAGAAAAATTCCACTGCTATGTTAAATTTAGATGTAGTCCCAGAGCGCCCTGGTGGGCAAGAGTCAGTGGCTTAATTTGGAGTGTATTCTTTTTCATATTCTTTCTGACTGTTCTCTGGCCTTGGGACTTCCATAGTCCTTGGGAAATCCCTTTGCTCTCAACTTGCCCAGATCCTCCCCTTCCATCCCTGATGAGCTCCCAGCCCTCTACTCAGGAACCTTCTGCCACCTTAGCACGTTTTGTTTTCTGCTTCCTGTGACAATTCACGGTTCTTAACTAGAGAGACTGTTTTTTTTTTTACTATTCTGCCTTAGTTAATTTTTCTCAGTAATAAACAGGAAAGGATTTAGAGCTTTCAGCCACTGTCTAGTAACATTTACCATGTGGATCACTTGTGACCACAAGCCTGACTTCCCACTGCCCCTGCAGCCCTCAGTTCTATGAGTAGATAAAACAACTCCTTATTCCTCTTTTCCCAGCCTCTGCCCATCTCTCTTTTTACTCTACATAATATCTCAGGAGTTGTCCTGTAATTATTGCTAGGTAACTTCCTCTGACTGAATATTTTGCTTTCAGAAGATTTTTTAACATGAAATGAGAATTATACTCACTTCTGAAAATTTAAATTTTTGAAACCTTTCGGAATCTTCAGTGGTTGTTTTGCTTTTGTTAGAACCAGGAAAAACCCGTAAACATACTTGAATCCTTTTCAAATTATCACTGAGAGGATTTGGAATGTGATTTTCCAGAATCAACCTTCTTAGCAAATGTGCTCCACTAAAATTGTTTTCAAGAATGATCACCCTATAACAAGACAATTTTCATTTCATGTTGTATCTGCTTTGGGGATGACTCGTGTTATTCTGTTTCCTTTAATTGCAAAAAACAAGTACAAAAGAACTAATGACATACCCTAGCCTTTTCTTTGGTTTAGGCTGTAAGTTGTATCACATAGCTTTTAATATTTGAAAATAAATGATAGTTTGTCATTTTCTTTGGACCAGAAGAATGCCCCATATTATGTAAATAAGAAGGTGAATCTGCTGTGACTAGAAGCTATGACCTAAACTTTGTGTTGTGTATTTACATAGTGGCAGTGATAATAAAAGTGAGAGTTGACACTTAACTGGCATTCCACATCTCCAAGCCCTTTCCAAGCACCAGTATATGTTCACATTTCACAAAGAAGCCAGCAGACCTTTTGGGCCACCAAAAATGATCACTGGACTGTCTTCCCCGGGTTTCTACTTACTTGGTATTCCTAATTGTTGACAGGTACTTACAGACCTCAAAGGAACCAGACAGTTAAGCTCTTCTCTTACCTATTTTCCTCTTCAAGCCACTCTGGGTTATTCTGTTAGAAAACTAACCAGCCCATGTTTCTTTTCTATCAGCCTCGCTTCTCTTCCTCTATTGTCCTTCTGGACATAGGTTTTTTTGTATGAACATGAAGCACTGTAGGTAGGATGGTATAGTGGAAAACAGACAGGTTTCAACTTAAATCTCTGCTTTTCACTTATTAGCTGTGAGACCATGGGCCAAATTATTTGTCATAATAGAGTGGTAACACTACCATGTAGAACAGTATTTTTTGGCTTTTTGAGATTTAAAAATTCATGTATTTCTTAAGTGCCCTGCACAAAGAAAGCACTTAGCTAATATCGGTGGAGTTTTTTTTATAGTTATTATTATTTTGACTTCACATTACCTTCCTTATTATTGAGCTTTAAATCGCTAAGTCTGTGTCACTTTGATACTAAGCTATAACCTATTTTTTTTACTTGGTCATTTGATTTTTTTCACCCTAGGTTCAAACTTCACTCTGGTAAATTTTGGCCCAGCCTGTCCAAGATCCTTTTTAGATCCTGTTTATTCTCTGATTTAGTTTCTTTTTCTTTAGCTTTATGCCAGTCCTAAAGTTGACCTGTAAAACATTCATCTTATAAATCACTGAAGAAATATCAACCAGGCTAGATAGTAGTGGTTCAATTTAGCACTTTATTAATGTTGCCAAGTACTCCATTTGTTATGTTATCTTCTCCCCACACAGATTGTCATTCCTTGGGATCAGAGACCATAGTAAATATGTTATTTGTAAATCAGATAGTATCTTAGTAAATACTATTTGAATACATAGTGAATTATTTTCTGTGATAAGGAAGTAAAGCAGTAAAAGACCACATTGCATCAAACATTTGACCCTGTGGACTTAAAATATGATCACATATCAGTCTCAGCCAAATAAGGCCCTATTGATTTTGAACACTCTTTAGGTAGACTCGAGTCAATATTTTGCTTTTTTTTTTAGTTTTATTTAGATTTCTTTGAGTGGGTATGTCATTTTTCTGCAACTACTGTTTGCTCAAAAGGTCAAAGGGAATGCTTGAACTTGTATTCTTGTTGTCCTTATCCCAGTTTTAGGAGCAGAGCTCACTAGTATGCATAAGATTGCCCCTATTTTAATCTATAATGAGAAGTAGGTTCTTCCCACTGCTGTGACCTTTATAAAGTATATCTATCTATTCATGTCAAATTAATTAAGTTGCTTTTTTTACTTCTTTCGAATATGTACTTTAATAAAATCAGTGTCACTCAGATAAAATAATGGTCAATGAATACAATAAAAATAAGTTTAGGATGATGTGAGGTAGAGGTTTGCTTACTAGGAAGATCACAAATTTATTCTAAGTAAAATAAAATAAAACTTGTGACTTCGTTCAATTTATCCACTTGGCAATATTGTATTTACTTGATCCTTTGAAGATGCTGAGGAGACAGAAACTAGTATTTATTGAGAGCATCCTCAATGCCAGTCAATAAGCTAGCTGCTTTGCATGGCTTCCCTCATTTACCCCTCACAGTCACCAGCAGCCATGCATTTGGTCAGTACCAGAATGAGGGCTGGGAGCAGTCATGTTTGAGGCCTGATTGAAACCTGAGAGAGAGCCATGATACTCTTTTTGAAAGAGAGTTTATGCTTTCCCAGTGGCAGAGAGAATGTTCAGAATTACTCTCCCGTGGTTATTGATGTTCTGTTCCTAAAGACTTCTGTTCCCTCCTCCTGGTCTTGTGATACTCCAGGGTAGTGACTGATGCAGTTAATCTTGTAATGAAGAAGAGATATCCTGTTGTGTTCCAGAAGCAGAAAAATGATGCAGGTAAATAACAAATAATTTATAGGCAGATAAGTGACACAGGGCTTCTGATCCTGATATCCAGAGAAACTCTTTGCTAGGGATTCCTTTCTTGGGATCAGTTATATGTACATGTGGACATGGGATTGGGAATGCTACATCTAGGAACCATCTGAAATAGACCCTGTCCTTAGAGAACTTACATTCATGGAAAATGAGATGGATTAAACTTTAAATATCATAGGTCAGAAAGAGAAAGACAAATACCATATGATATCACTTTTATCTGGAATCTAATATATGATACAAATGAATCTTTCCACAGAAAAGAAACTCATGGACTTGGAGAACAGACTTGTGGTTGCCAAGGGGGAGGGGGAGGGAGTGGGATGGACTGGGAGTCTGGGGTTAATAGATGCAAACTATTGCCTTTGGATTGGATAAGCAATGAGATCCTGCTGTATAGCACAGGGAGCTGTATCTAGTCACTTATGATGGAAAGTGATGGAAGATAACGTGAGAAAAATTATGTATATATATGTATGACTGGGCCACTTTGCTGTACAGTAGAAACTGACAGAACACTGTAAATCAACTATAATGGAAAAAATTAAAATCTTTTTTTCATTTATAATGATTTTTTATTTTTTCTATTATAGCCGGTTTACAGTGTTCTGTCAATTTTCTCCTGTACAGCAAGGTGATGCAGTTACACATACATGTATACATTCTTTTTTCTCACATTATCATCCTCCATCATAAATGCCTAGACATAGTTCCTAGTACTATACAGGAGGATCTTATTGCTTATCCATTCCAAAGGCAATAGTATGCATCTTTTAACCCCAAATTCCCCAAAATAAATAAATAAATAAATATCATTAGGGGTAGGCTGCTGTGTTACCTCTGTGGAGTAGCCACCCTGGTGGTGCACACTAACTCCATAAAAGAAGTGTTTTGCTGTGTATCTAATGTTTGCAAACTTAACTTCCTCAGGTGCCTGGCCTATAGCTTGCTTCTTGTTCCAGTCTCTTGACTCAGTTGTCTGTTCTCTTTGGGGCTCTTCTACTGTTGCCTTTCTCTTCAGTTTGCAACATGGTCCAGACTCTGTTGATCCTGTTTTTCTCCATGAGCATCCTTCCCTTTTACCCTTTCACCTCTCTTCTTGGCTTGTCATATTCACTTCATATTGATCTCAACTCCATTCCTATTTTTTGTGTCTCTCTTTTTTCTGGGTCCTATGAATAGTACATGTTAGCATTGCATCCGTGTTTCTTCTAAGCAGCTGTGTTTTATGCCATGAGATGTTTCCCTCAATGACCATAGCTGATTCAACCAAGAGTGGACATTTGACTCAAAAGTAGTCAATCTGTAGAGCAGCCAGCAATATCAGACTTAAAACCCAGCCCAAAAACTTAAACTGGGCCAGTCAGATTTCTCTCTCAGGAATTTACATTTGGAAAATTGTAAAAGCGCTACTCATTTTGTATGTGTGTGTGTTTGAATTTGAAAAGTCATGTAGAGTAACTTCTGGGATGGTCATTACAGGCCTTTGTTCACTCCAAGTTTAGCAGGACTAATGAAGGCCAGTTGGGGGAAAAGAAGGAGACTAGAACTGCTACCTGAGAGAAAAGGAGGAAATGAGAGTGGGCCTAGTCCACAGAGCTGGCATTGTTCCTGCCCTCCTGAAGTCTGGTAGTTCATTTTCTCCTGGATTCGCATGAAGGTTCCCAATAGTTTTACAGTAAATGCCTCTTTTTACTTGAAACATTTTGAGTGAATTTCTGCCCCTTCCAACCAAGAGCCTGTTACTTTTAAATACAAGTATTAAAGATCTTTTCAAGTCTATAGATTGGTTTGAAAGTATTGGACTATCTTGTAGAGCCTTCTTTGTGAACTCATAGTTGTTTTTCTAATTTCTTTCATATCAAGAAAGAGTGAATGAATGCGCACAGTTTAAAGTAGAAATAAAGAGAGAAAGCGTTTTCTGCAGGTTCTCTTAGGGCGTAGGTCTTTATGAACATTAAATGTTTCTACAACCTGGGCTGGCTGAACTTTTCCTTTTTCTACTAACCCCAGTTTGGAGAATCTGTACAGAAAATTAAGTACATTAAACATTCTGTCCTTGGATGCTAAAGTAAACACACTTAAAGTGACATACTCTAGAGTGCGGAGCTTATTGTCAGAATCCAAGATGGGAAAATGTATTATGTATTGTTCTTTAATAACAATACACAAGTTTTTTAAGAATTAAGTAGCAGTTACTAGTCATATTCTTTACAGCCCTCCAGTGTTAACTTTCCTGGTGGCCCTTGGGTCTCAGGTTGGTTACTTCACGATTAATGTTATAATTAGGACCTAGTTTGAATCCCAGTAACATTGTCTTATTTCTACAAGAACTAAAAAATATAGTTTCTTAGTCTTCGTTTTCTCAGATTTTATCATAATGGACTGGAGCCCAAATTTTTAACAAGCAAGAAGTTTGTTCATGATGAACTTAATCATTTCAACTGGCTGTTTCTGAAATTAGGTCCAGTTGTCTATTTGGAAGTTGGTATTAAGATGTTTAGAAGGTGAGAGGATTACAAGAGCAGTTACCCTCTGAATCCCCTGCCCAGATCCTGACAGCATGCTGCAGCTCAGAACATTAGTGCTGCACTGCAAGACAGAGCTTTATTATATTTTTAAGAACTGAATTATGTGCCTTTGTTTTTAGATTTAATAGTGCAGTTTCAACTGCTAGGAAAAAGAGACAGCATTTGTAAGAGACAAATGATATTTTGTTAAAGTCATTTTATAGTACTTAACAGAAGAAAAGCATAGGCTTATATCTTTTCAGTTCAGGTTTTTTTTTGGGGGGGGGGGGGAATTACAGTTGTATTCCTCTCAGGGAAACCAAGCAATATCTCCGTGTTATGAAACATCTATCCCAAGGAATGACATACTCAAGTACCTAATGCAAGTTTCAGAGCATTGCATTGTCTTATTCCCTCTGCCTCTTCTCTCTTCCAGTAAGAAATGCTAAACTTCATTCTAGATAGGGTTGTTCTTTTACCACAATTACACTGGCAGATACTGGATTCATGTTTTCTGATAAAATTTGCAGTTTTGGAACTTTTTTTCTTAGCCCAGTCTACACTGACATGTGCTTGTAGAAAGTTCTCAAGTAATATTTTGCTGGGTGAACATTTTTGATTACCTGTCCACTTTGTATTATTGCCACCACTATCTTAATTTAAGCCCTTATTGCTTATGCTATTTTAACCAAAGAGGAATTCTATCATTAATATTCTTTTATTGCCATGTACTTAGCACTTTGCTTAGTATTGTGGATAAAACATGAGTGAGAGAGAAAGAAACTTTGCAGGGGATTTGTCTGAATCTCTACAGTATACTTCACATAATCAGAAATATAAGAGTGGAGTTCCCTTCGTGGCTCAGTGGTTAACGAATCCGACTAAGAACCATGAGGTTGCGGGTTCAATCCCTGGCCTTGCTCAGTGGGTTAAGGATCCGGCGTTGACGTGAACTGTGATGTAGGTTGCAGACGCGGCTTGGATCCCGCGTGGCTGTGGCTGTGGCGAAGGCTGGCAGCTACAGCTCCTGTTAGACCCCTAGCCTGGGAATCTCCATATGCCGCAGGTAAGGCTCTACATAAAGGCAAAAAAGACAAAAAAAAAAAAGAAATATAAGAGTGGCAAAACTGTTTTATAAATACATTACATTTATTTAATAGTCTTTGGCGTGTCTTCACCAATTTATCATATTACATAAATGAAGCAACTGTGGCTTAAAAGACCTGATTTATCATTACTATCAGATTGGCAGCTATGACTGAGCATCCTATTTTGGTATTCTTCCTTCCCTATCTTATTGCCTGCATGGTATCACCAAAGAGAGATGTTATCGGTCTGCAGGTATTTGTTAAATATTCTTCTATGCAGAGATATGTATGATTTTTGTCTTCAAAGAACTTACATCACGACTGGAAAGATAAGACTAATCAATAAGTTAATATGTGCTACACAACAAAAAATTAAATTATTGAAGAAATGATGGTGATAAATGAAGTGATTTAGGACTGTTGAGTTCAAGTTTGAAATCTACGAAGGTCCTCAGTGGATCTCTTACAAAGCTGGTATTTACACTTTGTTTCTGATACTTGCACACTGAACTTTTAATAAAAATTAAATATTTATTTTATGTCTTATAAAAATTACTGTTATCATCTCCGTGAGGTACCTGGGGTTTATTGGTTTCATTGTAGTTATTTTGTTTGTTTAGCTTTTTACTTTTTTAAAGTTTTATTGAAGTGTAACTGATTTACAAGGTTGTGATCATTTCTGCTGTACAACAAAGTGATTCAGTTTTATATATATATATAAAATACATATATATGTAAATATATATGTGTATATACACACATTCATTCTTTTTCAGATTCTTTCCCCATATCGATTATCACAGAATATTGGGTAGAGTTCCCCATGCTATATAGCAGGTCCCTGCTGGCCAACTATTGCATATACCACGGTGTGCATAGTTTTGGTGGAGGTGGTAGTGTTTGGTTGATTGGCTTGAAGTTTTTAGTGTGAATTTTATTGTCGTGGCTTATTGGTGTGGGTACAGAAAATGGTTGTGGAATCATTTTCCCCACCTAACAGATTAGGGACCAAAGAGGAACAAGAGGAATGATTGAACAGAAATTGGGCAAGATGAACCAAAATCACTTGTAACTGTTTGCATGTATGAGACAAAATGTTCAGAGAAGATCTAGCAATGAAGCCTAAAATGGCAGTACTACATTTCTGTGTTACATTAAACACCTTTTTCATGACTTAAATCAGATGGCAGATATGGAGTAAAGTTATCAATAGATTTGCTTCCCATCAGTAACAGATGTTTGTATTATAGAGGTGGAAACCATGTGCCACCTCATGTGTCATACTCCCTGATTAAGTGATAATAAAATGCTATTTGCCAGTATAGAAGAAATTTAGGGTATAATCCATTGTTAATAAACAACTGCTTATTTCTAGATAGGATTATATTGTAATATAATTCTAAATATCTTTTTAGATAAAGGTTTACCAAAGAGAATTACTTTCCCCAAGACAATAAAAGTAAAAAAAAAAATTGTTTTGCAAGCTAATTAGCCATAGTGATTGATAAATACTCTTCTCTATTTGACATATTGAGGCATTTTGTTTATGTCTCAAAAGGCTGCACAGAAATGGTTACAGTTGACAGCTGTTGTACCACTAATAAGATTAAAGTAAAGAAATTAGTTGTGTCGACTTTAATCTGCTGTTTAACACTGCAAACCACCTGGGGTCTTCTCCAGAGCCAACGTGTTTAATTGTGATTTTAAAATTACATAACCAGATTCTACTTAAGAACATATCTAAAGTCTTGCTAGTCATAGACAAGACAGAGTTTTAACACTAGAGTTTAAAATTAGTGTTTTAATTTGATGTTCATCCTGCATTTTTAAATGAAACTTGATACCTTCCCAATTGGAGGTTATTTAATTTTAGGAAATACAGAAAGTCCAATTAGGTTGTGCTTAAAATATGTATGGTTTCCTATCTAAAATTAGAATATGTCTCTGTGGAATAATTAAATTGCCAATTGTAATTGTACTAAACTCACCAATTAAACAAAAATCCTTGAAGTAACGCATCTAGTTGAAGACCTCTTACTCCTGCTCTGAGACATCATTATACTTAGGAAAGTCATTTAATTTAAAAATTAATTTTTCTGTTATTAAGATACTGCATTGTAGAATATGATATGCAATGTAGTAATCATTAGTGATTGTTGCATTGAGTTTTGATGCTAACTGAAATGTAGGATGCACATAATTGACTTCCCTACAATAAAGACTGGTTGGGCGAGCAGCATTGTTAGCATCCTTTGAAGACTGGGGTCTTGAGCTGTCTTGATTTACAGTCCTGGATATTGGCTCCTCTACTTTCCCTGTCCAGCCCAAGTGTTCTGGCCTCAGAAAGGAAGGAGTCAGAAGTAGTGAAGGCAGTGTGGATTTACACTAGTTATCAGTGCCAGTGGGAAAAGTTTTCCTTTCTATTTGAAGCTCGCACTGATCCAAATGTCCACTACAAAAATACCTCCAAATTCTCTCACAAGTCTACCTTCTTTATGGTCACAAAAATGTCAAAACTGAACCGTCTCTTTCTTGTTTAATTTTCTACATCATTTTTCTGTCCCCAGATCGCCTGCTGAGAAGACATTTTGATATGTCACAGCAATATCGTTAGATACACCACCTAATGGAAATAAAAGTAGAAATAAACAAATGGGACCTAATAAACTTACATGCTTTTTTTTAATTTTTTTTATTTTTATTTCTTTACATTATACCCAGCTGTACAGCATGGTGACAGGGTTACACATCACAAGTGGTTAGACATAGTTCCCAGTGCTATACAGTGGTATCTTCTTGCTTTTCCAGCCCAGAGGCAACAATCTATAGCTATTAACCCCAGACCCCCTTACCATCCCATTCCCTCCCCCACCCTTTTGGCAACCACAAGTCTGTTCTCCAAGTCCTTGATTTAAAGCAAAGATCAACCAATGGGACCTAATCAATCTGACAAGCTTTTGCACAGCAAAGGAAACCAAAAAGAAAACTAAAAGGCAACTTACAGAATGGGAGAAAATAATGTCAAATGATGCAACTGACAAGGGCCTAATGCAGATGGCCAACAAGCACATGAAAAAATGCTCAGTATCACTGATGATTAGAGAAATGCAAATCAAAACTACTACGAGATATCACCTCACACCAGTCAGAATGGCCATCATTAACAAGTCCACAAACAACAATTGCTGGAGGGGATGTGGAGAAAAGGGAACTCTCTTGCACTGTTGGTGGAAATGTAAGCTGGTACAACCACTATGGAAAACAGTATGGAGGTACCTTAGAAAGCTATACATAGAGCTACCATATGACCCAGCAATCCCAATCTTGGGCATATACCCAGACAAAACTTTTCTTGAAAAAGACACCTGCACACGCATGTTCACTGCAGCACTATTCACAATAGCCAAGACATGGAAACAACCCAAATGCCCATCGACAGATTATTGGATTAGGAAGATGTGGTACATATACACAATGGAATATTACTCAGCCATAAAAAAGAATAAAATAATGTCATTTGCAGCAACATGGATGGAATTAGAGACCCTCATACTGAGTGAAGTAAGTCAGAAGGAGAAAGACAGCTACCATATGATATCACTAATGACTGGAATCTAACATTCTGCACAAATGAATCTTTATGCAGAAAAGAAAATCAAGGACTTACATGCTTTTTCACAGCAAAGGAATCATAAACAAAACAAAAAGACAACCTATAGAATGGGAAAAAATATTTGCAAATGATATGACCACAAGGGATTAATTTCCAAAATGTACAAATAGCTCAATGTCTAAAAAAAATCAAAAAAATGAGCAGAAGACCTAAAGAGACATTTCTCTGAAGAAGACAGACAGATGGCCAAGAGGCGAATAAAAAATGCTCAACATCACTAATTATTAGAGAAATAAAAATCAAAACTACAATGAGGTATCACCTCTGTCCAGTCAGAATGGCCATCACTAAAGGGTACAAATAATAAATGCCAAAGAAGGTGTGGAGAAAAAGGAACCCTCCCAAACTACTGGTGGGAATATAAACTGGTACAGCCACTAGAGAACAGTATGGAGATTTCCTCAAAGACTAAAACTAGATCTGCCATATGATCCTTCAATCCCACTTGGGCATATATCCAAAGAGAACTATTGGAAAAGATACATGCACCTTAATGTTCATTACAGCGTGATTTACAATAGCCAAGACATGGAAACAACCTAAATGTCCATCGACGGAGGAATGGATAAAAAAGGTGTATGTGAGTGTGTATATGTGTGTGTGTGTGTGTATGTGTGTGAATACTTATATATAAGTATATATACACATATATACACATATAAATATATATACATATATTTATACATACATATAAATACATATATATATATATACATACATACACACACCGGAATACTGGAAAATTACTCAGCCATTAGAAAGAATGAAATAATGCCATTTGTAGTAAAATGGGTGGACTTAGAGATTATTATACTAAGTGAAGTAGAAGAGAGAGACAAATACTGTATGATATCACTTATGTGTGGAACTAAAAAAATGATAAAAATGAACTTATGATACAGAAACAGGCTCACAGACATAGAAAACATACTTATGGTTACCAAGGAAAAGTGTGGAAGAGAGGGATAAGTTAAGAGTTAGGGATTAATATATACATACTACTATATATAAAATAGACAATCAGTAGGGACCTACTGTATAGCACAGGGACGTCTACTCAATATTCTATAGTAACGTATATGGGAAAAGAATCTGAAAAAGAATGGATATATGTATAACTGAATTACCTTGCTATACACTTGAAACTAAATTATGAACAACTATACTCCAATATAAAATAAAAAATTTTTTTAAAGTAGATGCAATGTATATACACAATGGAATGTTACTCAGCTATGAAAAAGAATGAAATAATGCCATTTGCAGCAATGTGGTTGGATCTAGAGATTATCACACTAAGTCAAGTCAGTCAAAGGCAAATATTATATGATCTCACATATATGTGGAATCTAAAAAACGAAAAGTACAAATGAACTTATTTACAAAGCAAGAATAGACCCACGGACATAGAAAACAAATTTATGGTTATCAAAGGAGAAGGGAGGGGAGGGTTAAATTAGGAGGTTGGGATTAACATATACACACTACTGTATGTAAAATAGATAACTAACAAGGACCTACTGTAAAAGGACAAGGAACTATACTCAATATCTTTTAATAATCTATAAGAGAAAAGAATCTGAACCATTGTGCTATATACAACACATTACTATATACTAAATACTAACACATTATAAATCAACTATACCTAGGCTAAAACAATTTTTTAAAGATTTACAAATAAGGGCTAGTTTTACTTGTTTTAAAAATCTAAAGATCATGGGAGTTCCCTTCGTGGCGCAGTGGTTAACGAATCTGACTAAGAACCATGAGGTTGCGGGTTCGATCCCTGGCCTTGCTCAGTGGGTTAAGGATCTGGCGTTGCCGTGAGCTGTGGTGTAGGTTGCAGACGCGGCTCAGATCCCACGTTGCTGTGGCTGTGGCGAAGGCCGGCGGCTACAGCTCCTGTTAGACCCCTAGCCTGGGAACCTCCATATGCCGCGGGTGTGGCTCCACATAAAGGCAAAAAGACAAAAAAAAAATAAAAATAAAAATCTAAAGATCATAAACTTTCTACATATTTTCTAAGCTGGATGGTGTTGTTTCTTTACCTCTTTAGGTTTAGGAGGAGGGTATTATATTCATTGATTCTGTCATCAGTGTATATTTTTTAGTTCCTACTATATATAGACCGTGACGTGTTTTATGTGCTTTGGATATATCACAGAATGTAAGTTAATAAATGTGCAAATTATTTGAATACATATTTTGCCAAAGAAGATATATAGATGGCAAGTAAGTGTATAAAAAGATTTCTGCATCATTAGGAAGTACAAGTTAAACCACAAGAAGGCACTTCATCATACCTATTAAAATTTCTCTGAAAAACTTATGCGTCCAAGTGCTGGTGAGCATACAGAACAATTATAACTATCTCACACTGCTAGTGGGAAATGGTATAACCACTTCGGAAAACAGTGTGTAAATCTCTCATAAAATTAAATATACCCTTACTGTATGGCCCAGCAATCTCACTCTAGAGAAATTAAAAAAAAAAAATGTGCTCTCAAAAACCTGTAAATGGGAGTTGCTGTCATGGCCTAGCAGTAACAAAACCAGCTAGTATCCATAAGGACGCATGTTCGATCCCTGGCCTCGCTCAGTGGGTTCAGGATCCAGCGTTGCCATGAGCTGTGGTGTAGGTCGCAAACTCAACTCAGATTCCACATTGCTGTGGCTGTGGTGTAGGCCAGCATCTGCAGCTCAGATGTGACCCCTAGCCTGGGATCTTCCATATGCCTCAGTGCAGCCCTAAAAAGCCAAAAAAAATTTTTTTTAAATAAAAAACCACCTGTAAATGAATGTTTATAGAAACTTTATTCATAATTGCCCCAAACTGGGAACAACCCAAATATTCTTCAGCTGGTAAATAAATAAATAATCCATAACCATGGAAAGTGTCCCTGCAATGAAATAAATTATATATGAAATAGTAGTGAGCATTAATATGTAATTATGTCATTAAAACTAAAGAAGACTAAGAGGGAGAGTATGGTATGACATGAGTGTATGTTCTGACCGTATATATAGCCTCAATGGAGGTGAAGAATGGGTATGGCATATGCCAAAAAATTTTTAACTGCTTTTAGCAATCATAATAATCATTAATTTTGTTATTTTTAAACTACTGTGTATTGTAATATAGCATAAAGTAAATAAGTAATTATGAATATTCTAACTCTGTCATCCTTGCTATTCCTAAGGACTAGGATCTCAGTGTCAAAGAAGGAGATCTGTTTATATAGAAGAGTTTGAAGACAAAAAATCCCTTAGGCCTGAGTTTGAGTATGAAATATCAATCTGAATTTGCAAGATATTTGATCTTTAATTAAGGGGTGGGGTTTCTACCTCTATTAGTGGAAAATGTGGTTAATTAACGTGTTAATGTGTTCTTAGTTGTACAATCTTGTATATTCTGCTTGAAACAAGGAAGGCAGTGTCCCTTCATTTAGACAATTGTGTGCTCAGCCAGCTGTGTGCTGCACATTGTGAGGGTTTTCCATGAAGGGTGAATCAGGCAAGAACCTTGCATAGAACTTACTTAGAATTTTCAGTGTTTTTACACTAGTCTCGGTTTTCAGTCTCCAGAATTGGCACATGTATCTTTCAGGTGGGCCAGGCCCGCATCACAGGCCCCATTCTGTGAGGAGCCACTCACTTGGTTGGTCCAATTACGGTGTTAGAATTCTAACTTCATTTGGCTCCCTGGTTTCAGATAGTTCTTTTCAGTAATATCTAAAGAAGTTAGTTTGGAGCTTTATAAAATCAAAGCATAATTTGAGGCTGGCAATGCATATAAACTATATACCACTTATTAAATGCTTAATACAAACAAAATGTACTTAGTAAATTTGTTTGGGGGCTCTAGATTTAACATTCATTTCTCCCTTCCCTGAAAAACTGGTATTACTCCAGGTCTGTGTGTTCTGGTTCAGTCTAGATAATCTTTCTTCAGACTATATCATTTGCTTACCATCATCTGCTTTGTGAGGTTCTGTTCCTTTTCTGCACTTATCCACATCAGGCCAATCCTTTTCTTGCAAGAATGTTGAAACAGTAATTGATGAAAATTTCAAGTTTCTCTTTGCAGCTGTATTGATGTGACTCTGTTACTGGCTGTGCCTTCTTGGCACAGAATTTTGCACTGCAGGAACTTAAAGCCTTCACTCCCCTCCATATGTGTAAGCTAAATGTCATTTATGAAATGCTTAATGCAAACCAATGGAATTTGGTAAAGTATAATTTATAATCTATGGGTTCTGGTTTTAAAATGCCAGTGGCAGTTATTTTAAAATGTCTGCTTTCTTGACACTGGTATAAGATCGTGGATTTTGGTAAGCCGTGTTCTCTGAAAAGTCCTAATCACAGCAAACTGCATAAAGATATGAACTACATACTTCCTGAGTGGTTTTATCCAGTTCTTTTAGGCTGCAACCACCTGGGGCTTTTCTATCCAACTATTTCATAATTTCTTGGATGCTGATCTTCATGTCTGAGGTGTACTGCACTTGTATTCTATTAGTATCCTTTTTGGGTGTGAATATGTTCCTATATTTATTGCCAAAATACACAGTTTTATAATGCTTTTTCTGTCCTCTCTTTTTCAGAGGAAACATTTTCAGTAAGAAGACTTACTGACACAAGATGCACTCATGTAGTCGTGATTATTTTGGGTCAGAAAGTCTTTATCTCAGCCCAACCACAGTGTACTTTAACAGAATGGACAGTAAGATTTTTACTGTCTTCTCAGAAGATACTTTTAAAATCTGGGACTATCTGTTTGATGTTAAAAAGTGCTTCTAGTCATTTGAGTTTTAAATTACAGGGATAGCAGCTTGGGCAGACCACCCAAGCTGGGTTCAAAGAAGTGATCTTTTTAAGACAGGTGCTCTTCAAATAGAGGTTGCCTTTCAAACAAGTTCTACTGAGTGGAGAAGTTTTTCCTGACCCTGAGATTTTTGGCAACCCTCTTTTTTTCTCATCAGAAAGTAGTTTCTTTGTGGAAGTTTCTTGGGAGAGCTTTGTGAGCATAAGATTATATAGACGCACATTCCACGCTTTACTAGTAAATACAGTTTCTTTAATGTCAAGCACACAGGGCATTAGGACAAAATCTCATACCATGCACTGTTTGCTTTTTTATGTGTATGTTTATTTTTGCCTCATGAAATCCACAAAGGATTTTAGACAAGTTGTAGGGATTTTGTTGAATACAACAGAAAAAAATTAGAAAACAAGACCATAAAAATTATAGACCAAAATGAAAGAGAAACTAGAATTCAATTATAGAGCTATAAGGTTCCTCATGTCATTCTAAATACAGTTCCCTCATTTTTTAAGCCTTGAGGGATCTACAATTACATATATCAGTCCTAGTATAAAGCTACAGTACACAGAATAAGGTGGTAGTGGCGCAGTGCTGGACAAAATTACCAACTACTAGGAAACCAGGGAATATATCCTGTATACAGTTATAATAAAGGTAACATTTCACACCAGTAGAAAAAAGGTGGGTCATTCAGTAATCTCTTAGTGGGGGGGGAGAGGGATAAATTTAGGCTTCTGCCTCACACCACGCACCAAAATATATTCTAAATGATTTGATAGTAAATTGTAAAACCATAAAGTTTCCACACACAGTATTGGTTCAAGAAATAAAATACAAATGGCTCCTGAGTTCCCGGTGTGGCACAGTGGAAATGAACCTGACTGGTGTCCTTGAGGAGCAGGTTTGATCCCTGGCCTCGCTCAGTGGGTCAAGGATCCAACATTGCTGTGAGCTATGATGTAGGTTGCAGATGCAGCTCAAATCCCACATTGCTGTGGCTATGGTATAGGCCAGCAGCTGTAGCTACAGTTTGACCCCCTAGCCTGGGAACTTCCATATACTGTGGGTACGGCCCTAAAGAGGAAAACATAAATAAATAAATATCACATATGACTAGATACGAATATATAATTACCTTATCTCACAGTGAAGAATAACTTTTTAAAGGATAAAAGGAAAGAAAAAATCACAAAGAATTTTTGACTACATAACATTGTTTAGCTTCATAAAAAATACCCTTAAAAATAACAAGCAAAATTAATTGTACTAGGTAAACCAGAAAAAAATTAACATGTATTAACCCTTTGTTTTATTTTTAATGAGAAAATCCTTATAAGTCATTAAGGAAAAAATGAAACTGCAAATAAAAATTTACGGTAGAGGATAAGAATAATTAACAAAAAGATAAGTATAATGGGTACTTACCTTATACCTTGTCCCACAGTCAGTTTCATATCTTGGATTTAAATGTGAAATCTATGAAAATACCAGAAGCAAATTTAAAAGAATGTTTGCTTGTGAAGTGGGAAGGTCCTTCCAATCTGACACAATACCCAGATAGGGAGGGAGAGTTTGACAGTTTTTATCAAATAAAAGTTAAATAAAAATTAAAACATTCTTTCTGACAAAAACTAAAAAATTTAGAGGAGCAACAGAGTGGAAAATTCATTTGCTGCATATGATGATCAAAAGTTAATATCTTGGAAAACAAATCTGACTAGTAGCTATGAGGATGCAGGTTTGATCCCTGGCCTCGCTTAGTAGGGTAAGGATCCATCATTGCTGTAAGCTGTGGTGTAGGTCACAGACACGGCTCAGATCTGGTGTTGCTGTGGCTATTGTGTAGGCCAGAGGCTACAACTCTGATTCAACCCCTGGTCTGGGAATCTCCATATCCACGGATGTGGCCCTAAAAAGATGAAAAAAGAAAAGGTTAATATTTTTATTATGCTGGTCTATACCATAGCCTTATAAATCAATAAGAAAAAGACAAACTCCCCAATAGAAAAGTAGGTAAAAGGTTCACAGTGAAAATTCAAGAAAGTGTAAATACATATTGCCAATAAGTATGTGAAAAAGTCTTGAATCACACTTGTAATGAAAAGAAATTAAACCTTTAAAATACTGTTTTTAGCTGTCAGATTGGTAACAGTTTTTTTTAATGAAATTATACAATGTTGATAAAAACATAAACACTTTTTCTGGGAGTATAAATTGGCTTAAATTTTTTTGTGTGTGAAGAGCAGTTTGAATTTGGCAGTGTTTATCAAAAGTCTTAAAATAAGTGTCCATATCCTTTGACCCAAATCATCATTACTAGAAACTTTCCCTAAGGAAGCAGGAGGATTTGTTCAGTACAGCTATGGTGAACATAAGTTGTGCTGTTGAATACATCCTATTTTTATACACTTTCCAAGCATTTAAGGTGGCCTTCTCGCCATAGAACATGAGAAGGCCAAGTATTTGCTTCCCAGTCTGCTTCATGTCTGGGATGTAAGCTTGTGACCTAGACTTCATGGCCCAACCTATTCATTCCAGACTTTTACTTGAAGGCTAATGAAGTAAGAAGCAAGGATGTACCAAACTCAATTCTTCTGACAGTTGGAGGCAGCTGCATCTAGTGTCCAAAGTCATGGTGTGAGTTCAAGCTGTGGCATATGGTGCCCAGTGTTTTTTGTTTGCTTTTTTTTGTTTTTTTTAGCAGATCAGTTATGTCATATTTGCTTTGGATGTTGGTCCAGGCAGTGTAATTTCTATACCTGTGTTTTCAAAATCCTATGATATACCCAATAGCCTGTCAGTTAGTTTCCTTCCTGCTTAAATCAGCCAGAGCTTTCTTCCTGTGGCTTATAACTAAGAACTCTGAATGTTAAAACAACATCGCTTATAATGTTGAAAACTGGACACAATAGTAAGGGATTGGTTGAAGTAAAATTTTACATCTATTGTATGACACTGTACCATCTTTTAAAATCATGTAATATTTCTCAGTTTAAGCATTTTAATCAGAAAAGGAATTTAAAATAAGGATGTTTACAAATTGTTGATAGACTTCAAAATAATACCAAACATACCCACGGGTGGCCCTACTCCTCTGAGCCAAACACAAGTTAGGAAGGAAATAAGAAGCTAATGCCATACTCAACTCTCTTTCATACCGAGGAAACCACAGAATGGGTACTCGAAGCTGCAGATCAGAGTTTAGCAAATCAAGTAGTACAAATTATCCCATGGGCTTATATACACTGGTCATCATTGCTACTCAGAAAGTTACCAAGTTGAATGACTCAGTGGAGATTGGATTAAGATGGCGGAATAGAAGGACTGGAGCTAAACTTCTCTCCCGAAAAACAGCAAAACTACAAACAAATGCCGAGCAGCCTTCAACCAACTGGACTGTAAACTTCCAAAAAAGATATTCTACTCCAGAAGACAAAGAGGAGACCATATCAAGAGGTAGGAGGGGCAATTACGCGATAGAAGCAATCCCATACCTCCCGGGTGGGAAGCCCCACAGACTGGAAAGTAACTGCAGCACAGAGACTTAGCTACAGGACTGAGAGTTCTGAGCCCCACGTCAAATCCCCACGCCTGGGGATCGGGCACAGGGAGAAAGAGCCCCCGGAGCATCTGGCATTGAAGGCCAGCGGGGCTTGTGTGCAGGAGCTCCACAGGACTGGGGGAAACAGAGACCCCATCCTTGAAAGGCACACACAGACTTTCACATGCACTGGG